>CM071836.1:40432748-40986558 GCA_036507285.1 Trichosanthes cucumerina | reverse complement strand
CTTTAGGTAGTTGAAAAAGTCTCAAAAGCCTCAATATTGTGGAAGCTACCCAAGAAACATATGAAGGAACTTCTCTCATGACTTTAAAAGTTCATTCTTGATTACTACTATCAAGTTCAAATTTTCATTTTCTACCCAATTTAAAATTTGAATCTCAAACTTAACTCATTTTAATTAGTTAAAACTTATGGCATTGATTTTTGGTTTTCATAATCGGATGTCTCATTTTAATTTATTTGCTTTGATTATGCTTTATGAAAATAGATAAATTTACTTTTATATTGGGGATGGATTGAAGGAGGTTAATAACCTTGTATTACATTGTTGAGAAAAAGTGTGAATTTCCTAAATTTTTCTTAATTATAATTCTTTGTTTGTGTTAAGCTCTATGAGTTTATATTTCATATGTTTAATTTTATTAATATTAATAGTGATTGAGGAATGATTGAGATCTTTTGTTTAGCGTGTTTGGTTAGAATAATCATATGTTTAATTTTCTTAATAATAGTAGTGGGGTTGTGGATTAGAGGAAATGGTATTAGTCCAAAATATCATGATGTTGGTTTTGAATCAACATCGTGAAATTGAGTAAGTGATGAACTTCTTGATAGTTTTTTTGTTCTTCATTTGATTTCCTAAAGAAATAGTAAGTACATAAGTTTAAGTAACTATTATTCTTCTTGTAGATTAAACTTTAGAATATCGTTATGGATAAGTCACGGATGTCAAAGAATAGAATGTCATCAGGAATATCGTTTAGGAGTTGAGGCGTTTATCCAAAATGGTATACGACATTCAAATAGGTCGGATGTCATTTGTTGTCCATGCTTGAAATGTGTGAATGCAAAGTCTCAAAATGCGAATGTCGTAAGAGACCATCTATATATTAATGGCATTGATGAAAGCTATAGAACATGGATTTGGCATGGTGAGTCACTCACCGAATGAGAGAAAGAGGAAGTTGAAGTTGGGGACGAAGATGTTGTGACACAATAGGAATGTTTGAGGTCGCACATAACTATTTCAATGACAAGTCTCCAATATTTGAAGAAGTGTTAGATGATGCCAAGAAACCATTGTACTTAAATTGTAACAATTTTACCAAAATATCTGCATTGATAAAGTTATATAATTTGAAAGCAAAGTTTGGATGGAGGCGATAAGAGTTTCAACGAGTTGTTAGCATTGGTTCGTGACATCTTACCAAGTCCAAATGAACTTCCTAGCTCTACATATCAAGTCAAAAAAATCTTGTGTACTCTTGGAATGAAGTATGAAAAGATTCATGCATGTAGTAATGATTGTTGTTTGTTTAGAAAAGAGCTTGCAGATGTAGAAGTATGCCACACATGCGGAACATCAAGATGGAAGCTTTGTAAAAATTCGAAGGATGTGATGAAGAACATTCAAAGCGAAAGTCATGTGGTATTTCTCTCCTATCCCAAGATTTGAAAGAATGTTTGTGATAAAGAAATATCGAGTTTGTTGACTTGGCATGCTAATGAGCGAGTAATTGATGGGTACATACGACATCCTGCGGATACACTATCGTGGAAGCAAGTAGACAATTTGTGGCGAGTTTGGTTTAGAACCTAGAAATCTCCGTCTTGCTCTTTCTCACGATGGAGTGAATCCACACGGTGATCTTAGTAGTAGATATAGTTGTTGGCGATTATGTTGGTGACATACAATTTACCTCCATGGTTATGCATGAAGCGAAAATTTTGATGTTAAATGCATTAATATCGAGCCTAAACAACCGAGGAATGACATAGATGTTTATTTAGCTCCATTAGTTGATGATCAGAAAAAACTTTGGAATGATGGAGTTCGATGTTCACGATGTACATCACGAACAATCTTTCATACTTAAAGCTATTTTATTGTGGACTATTAATGATTTTCCTGCATATGGCAATTTGTGTGGTTATGCAGTAAAAGGATATCATGCGTGCCCAATATGTGGGAAAAAACTTCATCCACTTATTTTCCAAAAGGGAAAAAATGGCATATCTTGGACATCGAAAACATTTACCGTAATCATCCATATAGAAGACAAAAGAAAGCTTTTAATGGTGAACAAGAATTGGAATTCGCTCTGAACAGATTAAGTGGAGAGAAATTCTTGCGAAAGTTAGTAGACTTCAATATTCGTTTGGAAAGAAGCCAAGAAAGGAAAAAAATAAAGGAGATCCTTCAAGCACTTATTGGAAGAAGAAGTCTATTTTCTTTGAGTTAGAATCTGGAAACATTTTGGCGTGCGACATTGTTTAGATGTGATGCATATTGAGAGAAGAATGTGTGTGCAAATATTATTGCACGTTACTTGATATTCCGGCAAGACAAAAGATGGATTAAAAACTCGTCTTGATTTGGTTGAATTGAACATTAGATCGAGTTGGCCCCTCAATTAGGAGAGAAAAGAATCTTCTTACCTCCGGCATGTTATACACTATCGCGGATGGAGAAATTGAATTTGTGTAAGACACTATCGGAAATTAAAGTACACAGAAGGTTATTCTTCCTATATACAAAGTTTAGTGTCGCTCACAGATTTGAAGCTTTATGGGCTTAAATCGCATGACCACCATGTTCTTATGCAACAATTATTACACCGTGGCTATCGTGGTATTTTACCAAAGTATGTTAGATATGCAATTATTAAATGCTGTGTTTCTTTTTCAATGCCATATGTAGTAAGGCGATCGATTCATCAAAGTTAAAAGGCTTGCAAGAGGATGTAGTGATTACTTTGTGTTTGTTAGAGAAATATTTTCCACTGGCATTCTTCACGATAATGGTACATCTTGTGGTCCATCTTGTAAGAGAGATAGAATATTGTGGACCGATGTATTTTGAGGTGGATGTATCCTTTTGAGCGATATATGAAAGTTCTAAAAGGTTATGTGCGAAATAGAAACCGACCAGGAAGGATGCATTGGAGAAAATTATATCGTGGAGGAGGTGTGTAGAATTTTGTTATGAATTTCTATCGGGGTTGAGTCTATTGGGCTACGTTCAGCGACAAGGAAAGAGAAATCGATTTTGATAGACCATTATGCATTGCTCACTATATCAAACCCAATAAGGAACAATTGGATCAAGCTCATCTTTACGTTCTTCAAAATGTGAATGGCGTGCTTCCATACATAGAATGCGTAAATCTCAACACATAACTTTGAACTATGGAATGATGTACTAATTTTCATGTGTTCTATGAATTTAGGCAACACATGGAAACTCTATCTAGACTCAATCCTAGTAGATCCAAAAATAAAAAGTGGCTTCAAGATGAACATAATCGCACATTTAGCGGATGGTTGCGTGATCGGGTAATCTTGGTGAAACTTTTGTAATGAGTGGGGTTAATGTTTATTCCTACTTAATTTACAATGTATATTTTTTGAGTTCAACTTGCTCTCGAGGTGCCAAACAACTCCATATCACCTTCTTTAAGATGGATAGCTCATGGGCCTTGTCGGATGTAGCCACATTTAGTGGTTATGTGGTTAATGGTACTCATTATCATACGAAGAAAGCGTGATGATATTAGGAATACCCAAAATAGTGGAATTCTTATAACAGCAAACACAATGCAAGTTTCGAGTGCTAAGGATAAAAATCTGTTATCTCCGACATGACCTTTTATGGTGTAATCTGGGAGATTTGGGAGATTGATTCACAGAAAATTAACATTTATTTTGATAAAATGTGTAGGTTGAGAATAATAATGGAGTTAAAGTAGATGACCTTGGATTTACAATCTGTCAACCTTAATCGCATTGGGCATAGATCGGACTCATTTATTTTAGCATCTCAAGCCAAACAAATATTTTATGTAAAAGACCCTCTTGATCCTCGATGGTGGTGGTGGTTTTAACCCCTCCTCAAAGAATAGTTGAAGAAGAATATTACGAGGTTGATGTTGATACCGTTCAAGATTGTGGATATGGTGTCCTAGAAAGAATGCCTAATATTAGCGTGACCCATGAAATCGATGAAATGTCATCCACATATCTTAGAAATGATTGTGAGGGTATATGGATCGATAAATAATTAAATATGGTATGCATTTGTTTAGTTATTTCAATTTTTATGAGTTCAATATATATATGTTATTATAACTTATATTTTTATGGTATTTTTTTGTGATTATTTACAATGAGTGGATCAAGTGGCGAGGAAGTGAATGTATCGATCCAAATGGAGGCTAGACATACTAATCGGCGTGGTCTCACTACTATGCGTAATTAGTGCGCGCGCGTAAGGACTACTGAGGCGCTTGGTCATCAATACAACAATCAAGGCCAAAGTATTGGTGATAATGCAAACCAAATGCAAAGTTACATAGGAGTTTGCGTTAGGCAACAAATTCCATTAAGTTACAAGACTTGGAAAGAGGTTCCCCAAGAATTGAAAGATAAAATTTTGATTCTGTAGAGGTAAGAATAATAGTATTTTTAAAGTACAAACTTCTTAATATATAGAGTTATTTAGCCATTTATTATGTGTTTCCTATGTAGATGTCATTTGTGATCGACCCTAGGTCCAAAAATGTTATTCTTCAATCAGTGACAAATAAATTTGAACATTTCAATACACGTTGTATCAAAAACACATACTTCCATTTAAGGATGAGTCGTCCTTGTTGAAGCATCCTCCACAAAAGTATTCACACATTGATCAAAACCAATGGGAAGCATTTGTGAATGCTAGATTATCGGAAGAATGGGAGGTAAGTACATTATACTTGTTGCTTTTAAAAGTTAGTAAAAAGGTACATTATACTTGTTTCTTTTAAATTGATTCTATTATGTGATCTGAGGCACAAAAGTCGTGTACAAAAGGAAAGGAGAGAGAAATGTAAATATAATCATCACATCTCTCGTAAAGGATATGCCAACTTAATTTGAAGAACTAGTGAGTAACATTCTTTCTTATAATTTTCCATAAATGAGATTTAATAACTTGTGTGTTTATATAGGAATTGGCGAGACGATCCTTCCACTCGTGCCACCTTATGGATACAAGCACGAAAAGGAAAAAATAATGAATACTACGATGATGAAACCAAACAATGCGCTAGTCGAATCGTAAGTTAATATGTTTTATTTTAACATGATGCAAAAATGATTCGTAGTTTAAATATCTTATGGTTAGTTTCAATGTTAATCTAAATGGTTATGACAGGGATGAACTAGCTATGAAGAATAAAGGTAAAGACATATTGACCAGAAGCATTAGGCACACGAGAACACAGAGGCGTGTTAGAGGATTAGGTATATCTGTCAAACCATCAACATACTTTAACAATCCTCGGCGAAGTCAAAATCAAGCAAAGAGCAGCGTGCAAAATGTCGTGCTCACCTTCCAAAAGTGCGCAAGCATAGCGGTAATCATCCAAAAGACAAGGAGGTCATTGGCGAGGAGGAAGAAATTTTAGAGGTAATTACGATTTTGTGGAAATTTTTGATCATATATGATACATTTTCTCACATTCCTTTTAATTTTTGAAGGGAACTCCATGCCATCTAGCAATAGGATCAAAGGATAATGTGGTTCTTTGTAGGCACAATGTACACGTCGACGCTCAATTTCCCACCGTCCATGGAGTTCCCTTAGGAGATGAAAATGTTAGAGTGGTAGTGGACATGATCGTAGGTGAAGATGCTCCACTACCAATTCCTATCTACGGGGAGAAGTAGAGTCCACTGAGTCAATCTATGGGAAATTTTGTGGCATGGCCTCGTGACCTTGTCATTTTTAATAAGGGGAAAAAGGTATGAAATTATTCAACTCAATGTTAAAAATTACTAAATTCTTTGTTTACAAATTTAAATGTTGTTTTCTTGTGATAGGTGGCTTCTCGACAAAACATAAAGTCGGATGTTTACTGTACATGTGCCTACTTCACATTCTACAAAGTACAGGATGCTCACGTGACTATTAAACTTCTCAATCGTTATGCAATGTTATCGATGCAAGAAGATGATACGATTCAAGTTACGTTGAGTGAGCACATGTTCGGAGGAGGAAAGTTAATTTATTTACATCGCGATGATATCTGCATTCTTGTGGGATGGTGGAGATAGGGTACTCTGCATAAGTCGCATACATTGCGTAAGTATACAACATCTTCCATTTACAACTATATTGACTACGCTTTTGAATGTTTTATTAAAATGACTTTACTTTTGTTTTAGGTATCTTTGAACTTGTATGTGACTATGAAATAATTGCCAAGTTCTTGTTAGTTGATCAAATAACCATTTCTAATTTTATTAAAAGTCAAGAAACACGTTGTATAAATCAAGCTACTTGAGTTAGAAATGGTTAATTTGGACTTGGATCAACAAGTTTTCATCCCATATAATCTTTGGGTAAGTTTAAATTACTTCAATTTATTTATATGTTTTTGTTCATAAAATGATATTAGAATACTCCTAACTTTAATAGATATCATTGGATGTTGATCGTTATCCATCAGAGGGCAAACACCGTTTATGTCTTAAACTCGTTGAGGAGTAAGATCGAAGAAAGTTTTCAAGGAACAATAAATACGTAAGTGTTTCAAACCTTTAGAATGAATTACTTTCTATTAATTTTTCTAATGTTTCAAACACTTTAGATCCTTGAGAATGTGGCAAGCCAAGCACTCACTTCCACAATATCGTTCTTCCATCACTTGGAAACTTGTAAAGGTAAACATAATTTTAATATATTCGAATGTTTTGTTCAACGTTGGAACAATATTTAACTCAAATTTGCTATTTTTAAATTATTTTGCATATAGTGCCCCCGTCAACCAAGTTACGTGAGTGCGGGTACTATGTATGAAGTATATCAGAAATCGTATATAATTCTAGTATTCCTATAATGAACCTCGTAAGTACTCTTATTTTATACGGTTTGTGATTCAAAACATAATTTAGTCTAATGTTATATTATTTTTCTTTATAGTTCAACACAAAAGCGCATACAAACAAGAAGAAATCGAGCGAGGTTCGAGTAGAATAAAGCGGATTTTGTTGGTGATTTGTGTAAGCCATTTGTGAATACACGAATTTTGTGAAATTTTTACTACATTTCGTTAGGGTGTACAATATACTTGTTTATAATGTATATAGTAGAAGTGTATTAGTAGTTTGTGTTTTTAGATGTATATACTTTGTTTGTTGGATGTGGGAGGCGGGTGGCCTCATTCTTACGAATCGGGATTGGAGTTTGTTGGGTGTTTTGTATGAATGAATGTGTTTTTAGATTACTTGTTTGTTGGATGTGGAGGCGGGTGGCCTCATTCTTACGAACTGGGATTGGAGTTTGTTGGATGTTTTTGTATGAATGAATGTGTTTTTAGATGTATATACTTGTTTGTTGGATGTGGAGAGGCGGGTGGCCTCATTCTTTCGAATCTGGGATTGGAGTTTGTTGGATGTTTTTGAATGAATGTGTTTTTAGATGTATATACTTGTTTGTTGGATGTGGAGGCGGGTGGTCTCATTTTTCCGAATCTTGATATATAGAAGTGTTACGCAATGTTTTGAGTTATGGTTAGTTGATGTTATGTAGAGGTCATGCAGAAATTTTTACTTATTGGCTTGATATTTTCGTGTTAGTTTTAGAGTTTCTTGAATTTTGTGATATAGGTGCTAAGGTTTGTGATGTAGGAGTTATGGTTTGAGTGTTATGATATAGGAGTCTATGATTTTAGAGTTATGGTTAAGGTTTATGATATACTAGTTTATGGTTAATTAAGGTTTGTGATGGTTTTAGAGTTATGGTTAAGGTTTGTGATATATGAGTGGTTTTAAAGTTATGGTTAAGGTTTGTGATATATAAGTTTATGGTTTTAGAGTTATGGTTAAGGTTTAATTTTGATATATGAGTTATGGTTAAGATTTGTGATATAGGAGTTTATGGTTTGTAATATTAGTAGTTTATGGTTTTGGATATAAAAGTTTTCTATGTGCATTGTTTTGGTTGAAAAAGAATTTTGTTGGATGTTGTTATGGGTGATTTGATGTATGTTTTTGGATATAAAGTGTTTTTGTTTCATGTTTGTAAATTTGTATAGTGATTTCATGTGTGGTTTCAATATAGAAGTTAATATATTTGCAATATTTGGAGTAATTAGTTATTAAAAATTGTTGGTGCCATCGGGCTATTAACGACGTTTTTTATTAAAATTATGCTAAAAGCGATGGCGGGCATTGTCCGTCATAATAAAAAAATTATGAACTAAAAATAATGACAGATATAATGACGGACAATAGGCTTTTAAAAAAAAAATTCCAAGAGTTTTAATGGCGGGCATTGCCGTCATTAAAAATGATTTTTAATGACGGGCAATGCCCGTCATTAAAAGCCCCAGTTTCAAGCCATGTTACAATGGCGGGCGACTTTTAATAGCGGGCATTGCGTCATTAAAACTCGCCAAATCATTGAATATTACAATGACACTTTCGCATAGATGGCGGGCGCGCGCGTCATCAAAGCTCCTTTAATGGCGGGCAATGCCCGTCATTAAAACAAATTTCTACTAGTGATTAAAACTATTTTAAGCCGAATTAAACCGTTTGCAAATAATTCTCAAGTAGAGCAACACATAGTACAAGACTTTTCCAATGGAATAAACACTTTATTCAATTGAAAGAGAATGAAATACAATGTTCGCTAAGGCAAGAAATAGAAATAAGGTTTCTAGTAAACTCTTAAGCCACATGTTATCAAATAACAGCTTTTCTTTGCCAGACGATTTCTCTTTATTTGCTCCTTTTCCTCTTCTTCTGTATCTTCCTAAGTTCAGAAGTGCAGTTCTGATTCTTAGTCCCGGAGGATGAATCCTTACGAGAACTTTTGGAATGGACAAACTAATTTGCCTCTCCATTTTGTTGTCTCTTATCATCCATAAGAAAGCGATAATTCTCTGACTCATTTAGTAGAGAAGTCGGATCATACTCTATGTTGTTCATCGCTGCATTGTTAAGGAATTGCAGAAAACTCTTCGGAAGAGATTCTAGGATGAACAAAACCTGACATTTCTCATCTATGACCGCTCCGTTTAATTTTGCTATGTTGAAGTGGGCAATCAGATTGAGAACATGTTCTCTCTCAGCGTTCCTTCCTTCATGCGTGTGTTGTAAGCAATTTTAGGGCTTCATGTCGAATTTGTTTGGACGGTTGTCTAGACAAATTTAGCACAAAATTCATGATCTCACGAGCTGAGACCTTACCCTCCAGCCTCCTGGCTAAAACATCAGGTATGCTAGCCAGGATATAGGCTTTTGCCTTTTCGTTTGCATTGATCCAGTGGTCATACGCATCCTCAACAACTTGAGATGCGTTTTGAGAAGGAAATTGAGGACACTTCTCATTGATAACGAACTTAAGATCATGTGTGACCAAGATTATGTTGATTCCATCCCTCCAAATCATTATGTTCTTTCCACTTAACTTTTTCGCACCTAATAAGGAAATATGACACCGAAGGGTAATAAAAAACACTCCTCCTCTCGATCAAGACACTCTTGACCAAAACCTAATACCAGAATAACTCTTATTCCTATAGGTTTTAGTTTACTATTTTCGGTCAAGTTACATACACAACTTATGTACCCAGTGAGTGTAACCCTCTGTCTTTAGATCCCAAAGTCTCCATCCAATAAAATCCGCCGAAGGGAGGACTAGATTGAAAAATAGTCTAAGGAAATCTTTATTCCTTTCGGGTGTCTACTGTGTTCGATCCCCTATGATCAAGCCCTCCAAAGGGATTATGCAGTCCGAGCCAAACTAGCGAGGCTAACCATAGTGGTCTAGCGGTGTAAGCGGACAAAAGAGGCCGTAGGTTTTGTTTTCACTAAGCTGTTCCCACTCCTTTATAAGTACCCTCTCCATTCACCTTGATATTGACTCATACAAACACCATCCAGAAGGGAGGCGCTCCGTTTGCGCTACAAGGCCAAGTATGAGTCTTACGGTGTGAACTCTTGGGAGATAGCGTCGGTGGGAAAATATGTATCTCATACACTTTTCCTCCCACTAAATACTTTAAAGTTATAGGAATCTTACTTAGGCTAAAACCCGACTAATTGTTTTACCTAACTCTATGAATATAACTCTTATATCGATAATCAATATAACTCTTATATTAATTTTATCCTAAGTTTGTTAATATAACTCTTTATATTAAACCTAGGATTTCTAGTTTATTAACCCTTTAATAAACAGCTGACGCCATCTTGTAATTTATAAATTCTCTGATTAAATTTTACTCCCAAGTCAGTTCCCTGGTAGGGGTGTTCCGTTTCTGTCAACTTAAATACCCCAGCCTAGACAGAACTTTCCTTAGATAGAGTTCCTCTCTTAATCATAGCTTATAAATTACTTGGTTCCTAATTCTAATCTAACTAGAACTAGATAACCTAAGGTCTATTATTTCCAGGTTCTAAACATTTTAAAACTAATAATTAACCTTAGGTGACATGCATACTATGTTATAATTTTTGATCATTCATCACATGAATAATAAGACATTCATAGCATAATCATCTCATGATATATAATGCATGTCAATGGTGTCCATAAATTAATATAACAACTTTATATTAATTAATCATGGAAACTATATAATATAACTCCTTATATTATAAATGATGCATGCAAATGCTTAACCTAAGGTGGTATTTTATAAAATAAAAGCATACATTATGCATGGCAATAATTACACAACAATTTCATAATTTAAATAGCAAAATTAGACCAATTTTGGCACCCTAAATTTAATTTTAATTAATATAATATAATTATATTAATTAAAATTAATTAATTAAAATTATAAATTAAATATAAAATGTTTTTATATTTAATATATAATAACAAAACGTTTATGCCGTTCTTTGCTGCGCGAAAGCGTCTCTGGCGTTACAGCGATAGCGGCGGTGTGCAGCAACGCTTGTTGTCTTCGCGCCGGTTGAAACGCGCCTCGTCAAGCGTGGCGCAACGCCTCGACATTGCAGCGCTGAAGGCGCGTTACCTGTGGCGCGCCTCTAATCGCGCCTCCTTCACGGCAAGCGCGGCGTTTTTACAACACCAATGAATAGTGTTGCAATGTCGCACACAAACAACACATGGAATCGCTATTCCTTTTCGTTTTTGCTCCGATCTTCTCAAAGCAACCACTTTACCTCGATCATCCATTGGACTTACAGACTCAATTTACAATTCAAAATTGCCCAAAACACCGGACCTTTACATTGAACGATTCAATGGAAATTGTAAATCTAAGTGCCAAAATTGAAACCATCTAATTTGCAAAACCATTCATACATCTCATGCAAAAGCGATTAAATCCCACCTCGTTCTTGAAAAATCCGAGCGTAGGGGAATCAAGAAGCATAATTGGCTCTCGATACCAATTGAAGGGAATCGAATCCCGCATGTGAAGCATTTGTTAATCGCGCGCTCTTGATTAAGTTACAACGATTTTTCATTCTAGAACGAAACTAACTAGATTAAGCATATAAAAGTAGATGGACAACAAGAAATATACCTTTGAAGAAATTTTCTTCAAGTGCTCTTTTCTCCTCGATCACGATCTCAAAGAACTTGAACACGAGCGGACGAAGACACACGACCAGCTGGATCTTCTCCGTTGTTCTCTAGAGTGAGGAGGAATGTGGGTTCCCTTTAGGTAAGATGAGATCTTGTGAGAGAGGGTTTGTGTTTTGGAACTTTTCCAACAACACAACAAAAGGCTTAGGTTCACTTTTGTTTTGCTTGACCTAGTTGCATCTTATGCAACTATATATAAGGAGATAGGGATAGAAATTACCATCCTATCCCTATTTCATTCTCTCTTTAATATATAGTTAATATGTGAATCCAATTCACATTAAAACTATATATTATATCAATTATATCACATATAATTGATATGATATCTCATATATGAAATTGAACACTTAAATTTCATTCATAACTTTATACCCTCAATATTACCATGTTGAGCCAGCGGAGGACCTAATGGACCCACGGTTCATGAGCTCCAATGATATGAGATTGGTGATCAAACTCTTTGATCCGGTCAATCAATATTCATTAACTACAAGTCACTCCACTATAGACTTGTAATTGCACTCTCTCCTCTGTAGATTATATTGTGTCCATTTGATATAATCGTTACCCATCGATCGACCCTTCACGCAGTTATTCAGTAATTCTGGTGGGTCAAATTACCGTTTTACCCTGTGATTACCTCTTTGTTCCTTAAGCACCACTTATCCTCTAATGAATAACAAGTCTACGGTCCTACCATAGACTTGTACCCTCATAGAGGGAGGGGCCCCGTTGTTCAAGACCTGGAGTCAGTTCTTAAGGGAACAACCTATCTAATTCCTTAGTGTAGGAATGAGTAAATTTCATCTTGCATAGTTAAGTTCCCAGCTACCTACGAGGTTCTGTCATTGAGAAGTTAGGCTTATTGAGTCGGCTACAAGCCACTCTCACCCATACTAGTCTATGGACAAACCCCTATAAGCGAGGAGTTCTCAACTTGCTCGGGATTCAAGTCGAGTCACCAATGATCATCTATAAATTACTAGTCTTATCTTGTTGCGGTGTTACCTTTGGTTAGACTAATAATTTCTTGATCGATCTTGTATGAACTCTTCATACAGGATGCCCCCATTCGCACGTCAACTACATGAATGAGTTGGATTACCTCATTTGTACTAATTACAAAGTGGGTCGCATCAACGGTGTTACCAGAATGAGGTTTCCAACCTTATCTTATACCATAGACCATTTAGGTTATATTCTTGAACTCAACCCAAATAGTGTCCACTACACTAATGTTCAAGATATATGTTATAACCTTCAAGCTTAGTTTATTGGATTTATAAAGCAAGACTGTAATTCTATCAAAACAAATAACCCTTTATTTAATTGATCAAAATTACAGTAGTTTAGGGCATAAATCCCAACAAACACTTTATTCATCGAGAAGGAAAAAAAAATACATTTTTCTATTAGGCAAGAAATTGAAATAAGATTTGTAGTAAACCCTAGTATCACTAATATATTGTCCAACAACATATATTTCTTGCCAAAATAAAGCTTCATCGTGCCCTCTTGCTACACACAGAGACGACTTCTCCATTTTCAACTGGGCGTTATCTCTCATTTTTGTAGTCATGTTGCGGGAATCACTTCCCTAAAAAGAAGAGCAAACATGATTAGTGGCGCCTAAATCACGTATCCAAGCAGTTTTATCATTATCCACTAAACAAGCTTCTAGGCAAAGTAAATCATATTTACCTTCCTTTTTCTTTTTTGTAATGTACTTCGGACAGTTCCGTTTCCAATGCTCGTCTTCGTTGCAGTGGAAACACTTTCCTTTAATAACAACTTCTTTGACTTTCTTGCCCTTACAGCGTGATTTTGTCACTCGTTTCCCTCTACCAACCTTCTTCATGTTCTTCTTCTTCCCTTTCAGATTAGAAGAAGATGAAGCCACTGTTTTTGTCCCAGAGGTCGATCCTTTGTGATAACTCCTACTGGCAACATTTGCCTCACCTTTCAATCCCTGAATTTTTATCAAAGATTGAAAGGTGCGGAGTTCCTTCCAGAAGGAGGTATGATTAAAAGTAAGCTTGTTCATCACAACATTACTTCTAAACTGTAGGAAACTATCTGGAAGGGTTTCCAGAATGAAGCTTACCTGGCTCGATTCATCGATGGAAGCACCATTCGACTCCGCGATGTTAAAGTGCACCATCATATCCAAGACATGATCCCGAACAGATGTACCCTCGGCATCCTTGAGTTAAATATGTACTTTAGGGCATTATGTCGGGCCTGTGTGGGACTTGTTGTCCAAACATACCTTGCCCAGAATCCATGATCTCTTGGCGGTTATCATGCCCTCATGCTTCTTGGCTAATATGTCAGCCATACTTGCCAACATGTAGACCTTGGCCTTATCATTGGCCTTGATCCATCGATCATATGCATCACGAACATTTCGTGATGCATTCAAGCCTGGCACCTGAGGACACTCCTCAGTTAGCACAAACTTCAGATCATCCACTACCAATTTAGTATTGAGTTTGTTTAACCAAGTCATCATATTCTCTCCGGTTAACTTTTTCGCAACCAATAAGTAAATAATAGAGCTAGACATTTTTGCTGAAAATTTACAAACAAACTTGTATGAGATTCTTGCTATAATTGTCTAATCCAATCATGTTTTAGCTAATTATCAAATGATTCCTAGGTCATTTATAATTTGCAATGATACTCAAAACGTTTAGAATGTATGAAACCGAAGGGTAATAAAAAACACTCCTCCTCTGGATCAAGAAACTCTTGACCAAAACCTAATGCCAGAATAACTCTTATTCCTATAGGCTTTAGTTACCATTGTTCGGTCAGGATACATACACATCATATGTACCTTGTGAGTGTAACCCTCTGTCTTTAGATCCCAGAGTCCTCATCCAATAAAATCCGCCAAAGGGAAGACTAGATTGAAAAACAGACTAAGGAAATCTTTATCCCTTTCGGGTGTCTACTGTGTTTGACCCCCTATGATCAAGACCTCCGATGGGATTGTTTGGTCAAGACCAAACTAGCAGGCTGATCATAGTGATCTTACGGTGTAAACCGACTGAAAAGACCATAGGTTTTGTTTTCACTAAACCTGCTCCCACTCACTATAAGTACCCTCTCCATTCACCTTGATATCGACTCATACAAACACCATCTGAATGGAGACGCTCCCGTTTGCGCCACGAGGCCAAGCATGAGTCTCACGGTGTGAACTTCCTGGAGATACATAGGTGGAAAAATATGTATCATATACACTTTTCCTCACACTGGATACTTTATATTTATAGGAATCTTACTTAGGCTGAACCCGACTAATGGGTTTACCTAAAGTTATCAATATAACTCTTATATCGATAATAAATATAACTCTTATATTCATTTTATCCAAAGTTTACTAATATAACTTTTATATTAAGCCTAGGATTTCTAGTTTATTAACCCCTTAATAAACCCGCTGACACTACCATGATTTATAAACTCTCTGATTAAATTTCACACCCAAGTCAGTTCCCAGGTAGGGGTGTTCCGTTTCCGTCAGCTTAAATACCCCAACCTAGACATAACTTTCCTTAGACAAAGTTCCTCTTTTAATCATTGTTTATAAATCACTTGGTTCCTAATTCTAATCTAATAAGAACCTGATAACCTAAGGTATATTATTTTCAAGTTCTAAACATTTTAAAACTAATGATGAACCTTAGGTGACATGCATACAATGCCATGTTGTTTGATCATTCATCTCATGAATAATAAGACATACATAGCATAATCATCTCATGAAAAATAATGCATGTCAATGTTGTCCATAAATTAATATAACACCTTATATTAATTAATCATGTAAACTATATAATATAACTCTTTATATTATAAATGATGCATGAAAATGCTTAACCTAAGGTGGGATTTCTAAAATAAAAGCATACATTATGCAAGACAATAATTACACAACAATTTCATAATTTAAATAGCAAAATTAGACCAATTTTGGCACCCTAAATTCAATTTGAATTAATATAATCTAATTATATTAATTAAAATTAAGAAAAATTAATATAAAATTAAATATAAAAGGTTTTTATATTTAATATATAAAAAATAAAACATTTTTTGCCCGATGAAGCTCTTGCTGAAACGCCTTCGGCGTTGCAACGCTGATGGCAGCGTTGCAACGCTGCATGTTGTCCGTTTCCGCCTGTTGAAGTGCGCCCTTGCTGCTGCGTTACACAACGCCTCAGCATTGGAACGCTGAGCCATCTTCCCAGGCGGGCGCCTATCGCAGTGGCGTTGCAACGCTATAGAACAGCATTGCAGCGCCATTCACAGAACAACATGTAGAATCTCCATTCCTTGCTCGTTTTTGCTCCAATCTTCTCAGTAACCACTTTGCCTCGATCGACACGGACTTACATACTCGATTTACATAATAAAAGGCCCAAAACAAAAGGCCCTTACATTGAACAATTCAACGAAATTATTTAAATCTAAGTGCCAAAATTGAAATATTCTAATTTGCAAACCGTTTACTCATCTCATGAAAAACAGTAAATCCCACCTCGTTCTTGATAAATCCAGAATGAATATTAGGAAGACAATTGGGCTCTGATACCAATTGAAGAGAATCGAATCCCGCTGCGAAAGAGATAGTGAATCGCACGTTCTTAATTTCGTTACAAAGATTACATTCAAGAACAATTCTAACTAGATTAAGCATATAATAACAATATGGACAACGAGATATTACCTTTGAAGAATTTTTCTTCGAGTGCTTCTTTCTCCCACGATCACGATCTCAACAACTAGAACACGAACGAATGAAGACACTACCACTGGATCTTCTCCGTTGTTCTCTAGGTGAGGGAGGAATGTGGGTTCTCTTTAGGTGAGATGAGGTATTTTGTGCAAGTCTAGTTGGAACACTTTCCAACACTTTTTGTGGGAGAACTCTCTTAGGGTTTCTCAAGAGATGGAATAGCTTCCTTGACATAACTTAACCTAGTTGCATCTCATGCAACTATATATATAGGGAAATAGGATGGAAATTACCATCCTATCCCTATTATATTCTCCCACTATTATATGGTTTATATGGGAATCTAATTCACATTAAAATCATATATTATATCAATTATATCATATATAATTGATATAACACCTCGAGCATGAAATTGAACACTTCGGTTTCATTCCTAACTTTATACCCTCAATATAACCATGTTGAGCCAACAGTGGGACCTAATATACATACAGTTCATGAGCTCCAATGATGTGAGATTAACTTATCAGACTCTTTGATCCAGCTAATCAATATTCATTAAGTACAAGTTACTCCACTATAGACTTGTAGCTGCACTCTCCTCATTGTAGATTATATTGTGTCCACTGATATAATCATTACCCATGAGTCGACCCTTCACAGGTTGTTCGTAATCGCGGTGGGTCAAATTATCGTTTTACCACTGTGATTACCTCTTTGTTCCTTGAGTACCACTGATCTTCTAATGAACAACAAGTCTAAGGTCCTACCATAGATTCATACCCTCATGGAGGGCGGGGCCCCGTTGTTCAAGACTTGGAGTCAGTTCTTAATGGAACAACCTATCTAATTCCTTAGTGTAGGAATGAGTGAATTCGATCTTGCATAGTTAAGTCCCAAGCTACCAACGAGGTTCTGTCCTTTAGAAGGTAGGTTTATTGAGTCGGCTACATGTCACTCTCACCCATACTATTCTAATGACAAATCGCTATAAGCAGGAGTTCTTAACTTGATCAGTATTCAAGCCGAGTCACTAATGACCATCTATAAATTATCAGTCTTACCGTATTAACTGCGTTATACTGGTTAGACTAATAATTTGCAGTCCGGTCTTGTATGAACTTTTCATACAGGATGCCCCCACTCACATGTGAACCACATGAATGAGTTGGATTACCTCTTTTGTACTGATTACAAAGTGGGTCGCATCCATGGTGTTACCAACCTTATTCTGATACCATAGACCATTTAGGATGTATTATTGAACACAATCCAAATAGTGTCCACTACACTGATGTTCAAGATATATTATAACCTTGAAGCTTAGTTTATTGGATTTATAAAGCAAGAATATAATTTTATTAAAACAAATAACCATTTATTTATTTGATCAAAATTACACAAGTTTAGAGGCATAAATCCCAACATAAGGACACGATAGAATTTACCATGGCAACATGAGAAAAGGTTTCCTCATAGTTAACCCCCTTCAACAGGTAAAACCCTTTGCCACTAGTCGACTTGTTGGGATTTATGCCCCAAACATGTGTAATTTTGATCAATTAAATAAAGTGTTATTTGTTTTGATAAGATTACGATCTTGCTTTTATAAATCAATAAACTAAGCTCCAAGGTTATAACGTTTATCTTGAAATCGGTGTAGTGGACACTAGTGGGTTGAATTCAAGATTATAACCTAAATAGTCTATGGTAAAAATAAGGTTGGAAACCTCGATGCAGTAACACCATGGATGCGACCCACTTTGGAATTAGTACAAATGAGGTAATCCAACTCATTCATGTAGTTGACATGCGGTGAGGAGGCATCTGTATGAAGAGTTCATACAAGGCTTGGATTACAAATTATTAGTCTAACGATATAACACCGTTAAGAGGATAAGACTAGTAATTTATAGATGGTCATTAATTACATTGACTTTGAATCTTGAGCAAGTTAAGAACTCCTTCTTATAGGAGTTTGTCCTTAGACTAGTATGGGTGAGAGAGTGACCTCTAGCCAACTCAATAAGCCTACCTTCTCGTGGCGAGAACCTCGTTGGTAGCTGGGAACTTAAGCGTGTGCAAGATGGAATTCACTCATTCCTACACTAAGGAATTAGATAGGTTGTTCCCAAGAAGCGACTCCGGTCTTCTTGAAATAGCGAGGCCCCGCCCCTCTATGAAGGTATGAGTCTAAGGTAGTACCTTAGACTTGTTGTTCATTAGAAGATCGATGGTGCTAAGGAGCAAAGAGGCAATCACGGGTAAAGCGGTAATTTGACCAAAGTGTGATTACGAACAACTTTGTGAAGGATCGACTCATGGGTAATGACTATATCGGTGGGCGAATAATATCTACGGTGAGGAGAGTGCGACTACAAGTCTATAGTGGAGGACTTGTAGTTAATGAATATTGATTAAATGGATCAAAGAAGTTTGATCGATTAATTTCACATCATTGAAGCTCATGATCTGTAGGTCCATTAGATCCCTCCGTTGGCTCAACATGGTAATATTGAGTGTCTCTCCAACGCACACTTTGATGTAGCAATCACTTGGTTCTCCTTCTCTTCTCGGCCTCTTCATCTTGTCGTAAAATTCTCTCCTCTTCTCACACTTGTAAACCCTAGCCTCCTTATACAAGATGGTGTTTCCCTAACTCCACAAATTACAAAAATACCCTTAAGGGTAAAAAGACCATATTACCCTTCGGATAAAATGTATAAAATGCCCTTAGGGACTCTTGTAATTTTTAAACATCTCCCTTCGGATAAAATGTCTAAAATGCCCTTAGGAACTCTTGTAATTTTTAAACATCTCCTACACACAGAAAAATCTCAAATAAATTAATGAAGTCAATTATAAATCAAACTAAATATTCAAGAATTTTTGGAGTTAAGAAAAATCTCAAATTTAAGTTTTTAATCAACCGTTAGCTTGTTTTCCTAAATTTCTTGAATTAAAGCACAAAAACATCAAAATTAATTCTTTTTGCACCTAATGCTTAAATTCAAGATTTCAAAGCTAACACACGTTATTTAGGGATAAAATAACATGAGGATGACTAAAATTAAATGCAATTCGAGTGGATTAAATACTAAAACTCTAGTAAAATAACTCCCTTATGGTGAGTTATCATATATCCACTTGCAACCAATAGGATTAACCCCATCAGGTTGGTCAGAAGCTCTAGAGCGAAATTGAAGTACATCGACTTCATTTCCTTGTCCATAGCGTTAATCCATTCGTCTTTGTCAGCGTTTGTCATTGCTAATCATAGGTCAATGGATCCTCGTAGTCATCATCGGGGTGACGACACAGGTTTCGACCAAACCCATGTAACGTTTGTTGCCTCACAACACTCCCCACTACGTCGAGGCATTCTCAACTCTTGAGAGCGAACTTGACTAGAAGAGCTAGGATAAAAACATTTGTTGACGTACTAGGCCTACAAAAACTCTTGTTGATGAACCTATCCATTTAATTTAACACAATCTTACTCCTTGGTAAGTGATCTCGATGTGGTCTTCCTCAGGAATGTGGCATTTGTCAACACAAGCACCCTATTATCCTTAGGATCGTAAAACATACCACCCTAGTCTCTTTTGGGTAACCTACAAAGGCGCACAACTTTGAGCAGGGTTTCAACTTTTTCGTGTTTGACACAAACACATGGGTCGTGAAGAGAATGAAAATCCGATGCTGGTGGAAGACGATTGAATCGTCAATTTATCAATTATGCAAACCGTGTTTATTAAAATTGATCTAACATTTAGATCTAGGCTAAACATGCATGAAGAAGAAGAAATTTCTGACAAGATGAATATACTTACTTGTTGAAGACTATCTTAGGGTTTTATTCTTCAAAATCACGAACTCTTCGTGCTCCTAAATTACAACGAACGCCTCCAACGAAAGTGATTGAGCACCACCAAAATGCCTTCTCGATTGTTCTCTTTTGGAGAAAGGAGGTTTGTGGGAACCTTTGAGTTTTGGTGAGGAGGAGAGGGTGAGAGAGGATAGAGAGAATTTCTCTTCTCTTCTTTGTGAAAATCTAAAAATGAGAGAAGTCTTCATCATCCTTCTTACAAGAAGGGTTTATATATAGTGGAATTGGTGGAGTTAAAATGTCCACATAATTACCACTTTACCACAACCATAGGTTATGCAAATCTCATTTACATAACCACATAATATAAGATATCGCATATCTCATATTGCAAATCTCATTTGCATTAATTGTGTATTAATTAAATTGAATCACATCCAATTTAATTTCTCTCAATCAAATTCTCCAATTAGCCCTAATTCAACAATTGGGCTAACCTATAATTAATTATGAATCTCATTCACATTAAAGTATATATTATAACATTCATATCTCATATAAATGACATAAATGCCCTTAGAGTGAAATTGAACACTTCAATTTCATACCAAAACTTTATCCTTTCTTAAATCCGGATGGAGCCAGCGGGGACCTAATGGACCTCTGATGGCGGGCTCGATGATCCAAGATTAACACGCCAACCTCTTTGGCCGGTTAACCAACATTCATTAGCTACGGTAACACTCCACTATAGCGTGTGTTGCACTCCCGTCGGTCACGAGAATATACGTGTCCACCGATATAACCAATGCCCATGAGTCGACCCTTCACAAGTTGTTCGTGAGACATTTGTGGGTCAAATTACCGATTTTACCCCTGTGTCTACCTCTTGTTCCTTAAGTCCCCACTTGCTCCTCTAATGAACAACATATTGTGATGGTCCAACCATACACAACACCCTTCTCGGGCGGTGAGAAGGTGGGCGCCGTTTTCCAAGCCACGGAGACAACGCAAGGGAACAACCCCTCTAGTTTCCTAAAGGCGGGAATGAGTGAATTCCATCTCTCACGTAGTTAAGTTCCCAACTCCTACGCCGTTACTGTCACACGAGAAGATAGGCATATTGGGCGATAGCGTGACCACCCTCACCGTACTAGTCAAAGAAGCAGATCCTCGCGAGAGGAGTCCGTAACACGCTCGGGATTGGTCGAGTCACTAATGGTCATCTACGAAGTTATTAGTCTACTTCATCAGCGGTGTTACATCGGTGAGGTCTAATAAATCACGCATCGGTCTTGTACAATCTCATTGCAGGATGCCCCCACTCGCATGTCAACTACATGAGCGAGTCGAGATCACCTCGTTTGTATCTAATACAAAGCGGGCGCATCCACGATTGTATCCGAGATTAGGTCTCCAACCCTATCCATATCGTAGACCATTGAGTCATTAACTTCGAGCGTGATCTTCTACGTGTGTCCACTACACACCGTTTAAGTTCTAGTTCTCTCATGTATACAATGACCTGGAGCGTAGTTTATTGGAAAAGTTTATAAATATTACGAGACACAAAGTGATGAAATAAATAACACTTATTAATTTCAAATAATATATTACAAACACGAGATTAGGACAAAAATCCCAACAAACTCCCACTTGGACTAAGCTAGTGGAGAAAATACATTCAGAAATGTACATAAATTACAACGAAGTAATACAATAAACTAGAGCATTGAATACCCGTTTACACATCTCCCACTTGCCCTAGTCGGGAAGCTCTCGAAGACCTAGACTCTCAGGTTACCCTCAAACACCTTAGCCGTGAGGGGCTTTGTAAATGGATCAACTACGTTGTGCTCCGGCGCTATTGCGTGGACAAATCACGTCTCGCGGTGCACAATCTCCGTGTCGGATGATACTTGGCTCAATGTGTTTGCCTCTCTTATGGCTCGAGGCTCACGTGGAGTTAGCTCTTGCACCACTTTGTTATCACGCGAGCGGTGTGATGGGCAAGTTCATTTTAGGAACAACTTCCATTGCTGTCATGAACTTCCTAAGCCAAAGCGACTTCCTTTGCGACTTCACAAGCGCAACATACTCCGCTTCCATAGTGGAATCAACAATGCATCCACGCTTGATGCTTCGCCATACTACAACTCCTCCATTGAAAATGAAAGGTGACCACACGAGGTGGATTTCCTAGAATCCTTATCGATTCTGAAAATCGAGAATCTGTGTATCTGTGTGATCAAATCCCCACTACCATACACTAAAGCTGTAGTTCCTCGTTCTCCTAAGATACTTGTGGATTGCCTCTACGGTTGTCCGGTGATCTAATCTGGATTGGGTGATATCTCACCGACAATTCCCTCTTTGCATATGCGGATGTCGGGCCTAGTACACGACATGGCATATATGAGGCTCCCCTACGGTGAAGCATATGGAATCAGTCTCATATCCTCAACATCTTGAGGAGTCTTAGGACAACGATCCTTAGACAAGTGAACCCCATGCACGAAAGGCAACAAGCCCCTTCTTGGAGTTACGCATCTTATATCTAGACAACA
The DNA here is from genome assembly GCA_036507285.1 of Trichosanthes cucumerina. Classification (NCBI taxonomy): domain Eukaryota; kingdom Viridiplantae; phylum Streptophyta; class Magnoliopsida; order Cucurbitales; family Cucurbitaceae; genus Trichosanthes; species Trichosanthes cucumerina. The sequence continues at coordinate 40,963,799 of CM071836.1, read as the reverse complement.
TCTTGTCAATATAAGATGCACGAGAAAAAAGGCTAACGTTTTGTTCTTAGGTTAGGACTATGCGGATACCTAGAGCGTGCGATCTTCTCCCAAATCATACATTTGGTATTGCGAAGCTAGCCACTTTTAACGTCGATGAAATTCTACCTCATTCCCAATGAGAAGAATATAAATCCACGTACAACATAAAAAATGTGTGAGTTTTGTCAGCGATTTTCTTGTAGACACAAGGTTCGTCGACATTTTGATCAAAACCATAAGATTTGATAGCCTCATCAAACTTTATATTCCAAGACCTCGAAACTGTTTGGTCCATAAATGGACCTATGAATCCGAGCAAACTCTTTGCTCTTGGCCTTGGGCAATGAACCCTTTAGGTTGGTCCATGTAGATGGTCTCATCAAGTTTGCCATTGAAAGGTTGTCTTGGCGTCCATCCGCCATACCTCGTAGTCATAATACGCGACAATGGCGGAAGGATCTCGATCGACTTTACCATGGCAGCGGTGAAAAGGTCTCCTCATAGTCAACCCTTCAACACAGGTAAAACCTTTTGCCACTAGTCGGGCTTTGAAGTGCGCACCTTCCCATACATAGCGTTTACGCTTGTAGATCCATTTACAACCAATAGGTTTTACCCCATCAGGTTGATCCACAAGCTCCCATACAAAATTGAAGTACATAGACTCCATTTCACGGTCCATAGCTTTAATCCACTCGTCTTTGTCAACATCAACCATTGCCTTATCATAGGTCAATGGATCCTCACGATCATCATCGGGAGCGACAAGCGAGGTTTCGGCTAAACCCATGTAGCGATCGGTGTCTCTCATGACCGTCCCACTACGTCGAGGCATTCCCAACTCTTGGGAGCGGATTTGACTAGGCGTGCTAGGATCAACAACACTTGTTGACGTACTAGCCCCATCGGACAACTCTTCTTGGCGATGTAGTGTCCATTTCATTTAATACAATTTTACTCCTTGGTAAATGATCACTGGCGTGGTCTTCCTCTAGGAAAGTGGCGTTTGTCGACACAAGCACTCTATTTTCCCTAGGATCGTAAAGCAGGACCACCCCTAGTCTCTTTAGGGTAACCTCACGAATAGGCACAATTTGAGCGGGGTTCCAACTTTTTGGGTTTGATACAAACACGTGGGTGGGCATCCCCAAATCACGAAGTGATGTAAAGCGCTTTACGTCCACTCCGAGAGCTCGAAAGGTGTTTCACAAACACTCTTGAGGAGCGTTGTTCAAAATGTAAACCGCGATCTCCACGCTGCGTAACCCCAAAAAGAATCGGGAGACGAGCATAGCTCATCATCGGCCGAACCATGTCCAACAAGGTTACTGTTTCTCTTCTCCGATACACCATTCTGTTTGTGGCATACCAGGTGGTGAGAGTTGGGGCGTGATTAAAGTGTTCTATCATATAGTCACGGGAATTCGGTGTCCATGTACTCTCCACCCCGATCGATCGAAGTGTTTTAAGGGATTTAGCTAAGAGGTTCTCAACCTCAGTCTTGTACTCCTTGAACATTTCAAGAGTTTCAGACTTCTTATGCATTAGGTAAATATACCCATATCCGGGAGTAGTCGTCATATGAAGACACAAAGTACTCATAAGCGCCCGAGCTTTAACATTCATCGGACCACGGAGGTTAGAATGCACTAACTCAAGAGGCTCTTTGGCTCTATATCCTTTTCCACTAAAAGGACGTTTGGTCATTTTGCCTTCAAGGCATGACTCACACTGCAGGTAAAGAGTTTTCTTCCAACTCGTTTAGAAGTCCACTCTTCACTAGTTTCTCAATCCTATTGAGATTAATGTGGCCTAATAGAAGATACCAAAGATGGGCATTTTCTTTTGGAGAAACTTTCGCTTTCTTAGTTCGTGTTTACTGTAGTTTTAAATAATTCGATATTCAAAACACTTTTGGCCGAATTTGGTTTCAAAACATACTGATTATTTTCAAGTGAAATTTGAACAAATCACATTCCTTTGAAAGAAATAAACGCTTTATTCGATTCAAAAGAAAGCGAAATACAATGTTCAATAAGGCAGAAATTGAAACAAGGTTTCTAGTAAACCTTGGAACTATGTACTGATTGTCCAACAATAAGTACTTCCGCCAAAGTTTAGCTTCACGTGCCGATCGATCATTGCGGAGAGACAAACTTCTCGGATCCAACCCGTAGAGTAACCTCACCTCTCGCGCGCGGTTGCGAGGAATCAATCACGAAAAAAGAAGAAAAGCGTGGTTAGTGGCGCGAATCCGATATCAAGCGAGTCACTACTCACCACTATACATGTTTGATCCACAAGTAAATCATATTTACTTTGATTCTTCTTCTCGGCCAAGAATTTGGGACAGTTTCTCTTCCAGTGACCGCCCCCATTGTAGTTGAAACACTTTCCTTTCTCTGCAACCTCCTTGACCTTCTTGCCCTTGTAGGCGCGGCGACAGTCGGTTTTACCCCTCTTCATCGTCTTCTTCCCTTTCCGGGCGTGAAGGAGCGCGAGTTTCGTCCCGGAGGTCGAACCCGTGATAAGACACATGAGGCAACATTTGCTTAGATTCCTTGACCACTGTTCAAGGATTGGAAATTTTGTAGCTCGTTGAGGAGGGTAGTCAGAGTGTAGCTAATTTTGTTCATAACAGCATTGCTACGAAACTGAAGGAAACTCTTCGGAAGAGTCTCTAAAATAAAACTGACCTGGCTCGACTCATCGATCGAAGCCCCGTTCATCTCGGCGGATGGAAGTGGGTCATCATGTCTAGAACGTGTTCATGGACACAGACGACCCCTCTTTAATCCGTGAGTTGAAAACGTATTTGAGCGAGTCATGTCGGACCTGAAAGGACTGTTGTCCAAACATTTCCTGCAAGGACTCCATGATCTCCTTAGCGGAAACCATCAACTCATGCTTCTTTGCCAAGACATCCGACATTGTGGCAATAATGTAGACCTTGGCCTTTTCGTTGCCCCGATCCATCAATCGTGCACGCATCGCGAACACCAGCGACGCGGTCGAGAGCCGACATCGAGGACACTCCTCGGATAACACGAACTTAATGTCGTCTTGTACCAAAATTGTATTTATGTTGTTTTTCCATCTTTGATAGTTATCTTCCACTAATTTGCAGGCGAGTAAAGCTATTATTGCGCTAGACATTTTTATTTGAAAAATAAGAAAAACCTTTGTATAAGTCTACTAAAAAACTTTTGAAAAATAATCAAGTTTTAGCAAAATTGTTTTATGATCCTAGGTCATTCAAAATTTTGCAATGATACCCTAAAGGTTTAGAATGAGCTGCTACTTGAGGTGGTGAACAAAACACTCTTCCTCTAGGACGAGACTTTCTCGATCAGACCCTAATCCCAGAATAACTCTTATTCCATTAGGCATCCAATTACCATTTTCGATCGAATTCATTAACACTTAACGAAGTGCTGTGGAGTGTCACCCTCAATCTTTAAGTTTCCAAGCATCCGTCAAGCAATAGCCACCGAAGGGTGAACCAAGAAGGAAAACCAACCAGGAAAGCGTATCCCTTTCGAGAATTCACGGTGTTCGAGCTCCTATGATCAAGCCCTCCAGGAAGGATTGTGCAGTCTAAGCCAAACTAGCGGGCGGATCATAGGCGTCTCACGGTGTGAATCGAAAGAAGAGACCGTGGGTCTCGTTTTCACAAATCCCGCTCCCACTCACTGTAAGTACTCTCTCTCGACCACGATGATATTGACCTATACAAATGCCATCCAGGGGAGGCTCCCATTTGCGCCACGAGGCGAGTATAGATCTCACGGTGCGGACTTAAAGGAGATTTGTGGTTGGAAATTCAAATGCATCTTATACACTTTATTTCCTCCCACTCAACACTTTAATTTTTAATAGGGATTGACCTAGATAAACCGGCTAAAATTTACCTAAGTCTACCAATATAAATCTTATATGGTATTAACCTAAGTTTATAATCACATTATTAACTTGGGTCAATATGAATAAATTAATTAACACTTAATTAACGACACTCACGAGAATATAACCTAAGAATCTCGGACCGAATTCACTCCCAAGTTGGTTTCGGGTAGGGGTGTTCATAGCGTCAACTTAAATACCTGACCTTTAGAGAAAACCTTCCTTAGACGAGTTACTTATCGGTCTCCATTCAAAGGTTAGATTTGATTTCCTAAATTTCTAATCTCATTAGAAAATTAGAAAACCTAAGTCTAATTAATAAAGTTCTAAACACTTTAAAACTAATAATTAACTTAGGTTGCATGCATTTCTATGTTATAGTGCTTGATCATCCATCACATGAATAATACTATATGCTATAACATAATATAATTCATCACATGAATTAAATGCAGGAGCATGCTTTTAATTTAAAATATAACACTTATATTTAATAAATTAAAACATGCAAACATTATATTGTAACTCTTATAATATAATCTTATCATGCATACTATATATTATAACTCTTATAATATAAAAATGATGCATGAAATGTTTAACCTAAAGTGGGATTTTAAATCTATTTGACATCCAATATGCACATAGAAATTAATTAAAATATACATCTCATGCATAAAATAATTAAATAGCAAAAATGGACCGATTTTTGACACCTAGGGGCAATTATTTAATTAAATAACATTAATATAACATTTATATTAATATTATTTAATAAAATAAAATAAATAAAATAAATATTACATTTTATAAATAATAAAATAAATAAAACGTGTAAAAACCGCCCAACTTGGGCCTTGAACCCACGTCCTCGCGAAGCGCCGCGAATGCTCCTCAACGCGCGCGCGTTGTAACGCCGTGGCGATGTTGCAACGCGTATCGCCTCGGCGTCAAGCTGCGTTCTCAACGCCGGCGTTTCAAACGCTACGCCGGCGTTGCTGTAATTTATGCTGCGCGAGGCCTCCATGCGCAAGGATAGCGTTGAGGCGCCATTGGCGGCGTCTCAGCGCCATCGGCGAACAAACAAACACCTTTCTTTGTTCTTAGTCGATTCACTTTATTTCGCTCCGATTTCTTCACGGCAACACTTGCCAAGAACGACACGGACTTACAGACTCGATTTATTTTCTAAAAATGCCCAAAAAACACGGGCTCTTTACATTTGATCTCATCAAACAGAAAATAAATCTAAAAGTGCCAAAAACCGAAACATCCATTATGCAAACCAAGACATTCATCTCATGAATCATGGCAAAAAACAACCAAATTTTAATAAAACAGTGCATAATTGAGAAACCATCGAACTGACTCTGATACCAATTGAAGGGAATGAAAATCTCATGTAGCGGAAGACGATTGAATCGTCAATGTATCAATTATGCAAACCGTGTTTATTAAAATTGATCTAACACTTAGATCTAGGCTAAACAATCATAAAGAAGAAGAAATTTACAGCAAGATGAATATACTTACTTGTTGAAGACTATCTTCAAGTTTTCTTCTTCAAAATCACGAACTCTACGTGCTCCTCGTGCACAACGAACGCCTCCAACGAAAGTAATTGAGCACCACCAAAATGCCTTCTCGATTGTTCTCTTTTGGAGAAAGGAGGTTTGTGGGAACCTTTGAGTTTTGGTGAGGGAGGAGAATTGAGAGAGGATAGAGAGAATTTATCTTCTCTTCTTTGTGAAAATCTAAAAAATGAGAGAAGTCTTCATCATCCTTCTTACAAGAAGAGTTTATATATAGTGGAATTGGTGGAGTTAAAATGTCCACATAATTACCAATTTACTACAACCATAGGTTATGCAAATCTCATTTACATAACCACATAATATAAGATATCTCATATCTCATATTAGAAATCTCATTTGCATTAATTGTGTATTAATTAAATTGAATCACATCCAATTTAATTTCTCTCAATCAAATTCTCCAATTAGCCCTAATTCAAAAATTGGGCTAACCTATAGTTTATTATGAATCTCATTCACATTAAACTATATATTATATCATTCATATCTCATATAAATGACATAAATGCCCTTAGAGTGAAATTGAACACTTCAATTTCATACCAAAACTTTATCCTTTCTTAAATCCAGATGGAGCCAACCGAGGGACCTAATGGACCTACAATGACGGGCTCCAATGATCCGAGATTAACCTGCCAAACTCTTTGACCCGGTTAACCAACATTCATTAGCTACGGTAACACTCCGTAGCTGCACTCCCGTCGGTCACGAGAATATTACGTGTCCATTGATATAACCAATGCCCATGAGTCGACCCTTCACAAGTTGTTCGTGAGACACGGTGGGTCAAATTACCGTTTACCCTCGTGTGTCTACCTCTTGTTCCTTAAGTCCCCCTTGCTCCTCTAATGAACAACATATTGTGATGGTCAACCATACATAACACCCTTCTCGGGCGGTGAGAAGGTGGGCGCCGTTGTCCAAGCCACGAGACAAAGCTTTAAGGGAACAACCCTCTAGTTTCCCTAAAGGCGGGAGCAGTGAATTCCATCTCGCGTAGTTAAGTTCTCAACTCCCTACTTGGTTACGTCACACGAGAAGATAGGCATATTGGGCGAGTGGCGCGTGACCACCCTCACCCGTGCGAGTCAAAGAACAGATCCTCGCGAGAGGAGTCCGTAACACGCTCGAGATTCGGTCGAGTCACTAATGGTCATCACGGTTATTAGTCTCTTCTTGTCAGCGGTGTTACATCGGTAGGTCTAATAAATCACGGTCGGTCTTGTACAATCTCATTGCACAGGATGCCCCCACTCGCATGTCAACTAGATGAACGAGTCAGATCACCTCGTTTGTATCTAATACAAAGCGGGTCGCATCCACAGTGTATCCAGGATAAGGTCTCCAACCCTATCCATATACTGTAGACCATTCGGGTCATTAACTCGAACGTGATCTTCCTTGTGTGTCCACTACACACCGTTCAAGTTCTAGTTCTCTCATAAATTCAATGACCCTGGAGCTTAGTTTATTGGAAAAAGTTTATAAATATTGCGAGACACAAAGTGATGAAATAAATAACACTTATTAATTTCAATCAATATATTACAAACACGAGATTAGGACAAAAATCCCAACAGGTCGGGCATCTCAAAATTCTGAAATGTCGTAAATTGGTTTTACGACCATACCATAGTTCAAAAGGTGTTTCATAAACACTTTTCGACGAAACGGTGTTCAAAATGTATACCGCGTTCTCCACTGCGTAACCCCAAAAGGAATCGGGGAGGCGAGCATAACTCATCATCGACCAGAACAATGTCCAAAAGGTTTCTGTTTCTCCTTTCTCGATACACCATTGCATTTGTGGCATACGAGGTCTTTGAGAGTTGGGATGTAATTACGTGTTCTATCATATAGTCCTTGAATTCGGTGTCCATATTCTCTCCACATCGATCTGATCGAAGTGTTTTTATAATTTTACCTAACAGGTTCTCAACCTCTGTCTTGAACTCCTTGAACTTTTCAAGAGTTTCAGACTTCCTATGCATTAGGTAAATGTACCCATACCTCGAATAGTCATCTATAAAAGATACAAAGTTTTCGTAACCTCCTCGTGCTTTAACATTCATCGGACCACAGAGGTCATAATGCATAAGCTCAATAGGCTCTTTGGCTCTATATCCTTTTCCACTAAAAGGACATTTGGTAATTTTGCCTTCAAGGCATGACACACAAACCAGTAAAGAGTTTTCTTCCAACTCGCTTAGAAGTCCGCTCTTGACTAGTCTCTCAATCCTATTGAGATTTATGTGGTCTAACCTTAGATGCCAAAGATGGGCACTTTCTTTTGGAGAAACTTTTACTCTCTTAGTTCGCGTTTCTTCTGTTTTAAACAATTCAGTATTGAAAACACTTTTGACCGAATTAGGCTTTAAAACATACAAATTACTCTCAAGTAAAATAAACATAACAAATTTTCATTTCGAGAAATAAATGCTTTATTATTCATGAAAGAAACAGAAATATTTTGTTCTAATAGGCAGGAAATAGAAATTAGGTTTCTAGAAACCCTGAAACTATGTGCAAATTATCCAATAATAAGTACTTCCCACCAAAAAATAGCTTCACCGTGCCGATCGCTGCAACTGAGACAACTTCCCCGGATCCAACCTTGAGTGTTATCTCACCCTCTTGCAGCCGCTGCCAGGAACTTAATCCTTGAAAAGAAGAGAAAACATGGTTAGTGGCGCTTGAATCCAATATCCAGACAGAGTCATTACTCTCCACTAAATAAGTTTCTGTAACTAGTAAATCACATTTACCTTCCTTCTTTTTATCAAGGAACTTGGGACAACTCCTTTTTAAGTGATCGTCTCTGTTGCAGTAGAAACACTTTGTTGCAACTTCCTTGATCTCTTTTCCCTATAGGGCGGCAGCGCGGTCAACCTTAATCTCCTTCAACTTATTCTTCTTCCCTTTCGGGCTTGAAGAATCTACGAACTTTGTCCCAGAGTTCAAACCACTGTGAAAAGATCTAAAGGCAACACTTGTTTCAGCATTCTGTCCCTTGATTTGCACCAAGGACTGGAAGGTTTGTAGTTCATTGAATAGGATTGTTGGACCGGGCACCTGAGGACACTCCTTAGTGAGCACAAACTTTAGGTCGTCATTTACCAAAATCGTGTCAACATTGTCTTTCCACGTTTGAAAAAAAATCGCCGACTAACTTATCGGAAGCTAAAGGAGCATTAAAAGCATTTGACATTTTATTGCTGAAAAATGAAAAACTCTGTATTAGTCTCGCAAAAACTTTGAAAATCCAATTAGGTTTTAGCAAATTTTTATCCTATGATCCATAGGTCATTAAAAATTGCAATGATACCCCAAAGGTTTAGAATGACCGCCACCGTGGGGTAGACAAAGCCACTCATCCTCTACGACGAGACATTCTCGTCCAGAACCTAATACCAGAACAACTCTTATTCCATTAGGCATCCAGTTACCATTTTCCGATCTGAATCCATTAACTCTTAATGAATCCTATGATTGTCACCCTCTATCATTAAATGTCCACATATTTACCACTTTACCACAATCATAGGTTATGCAAATCTTATTTGCATAACCACATAATATAAGATATCTCATATCTCATATTGCAAATCTCATTTGCAATAATTGTGGATTAATTAAATTGAATCACATCCAATTTAATTTCTCTCAATCAAATTCTCCAATTAGCCCTAATTCAACAATTAGGCTAACCTATAGTTTATTATGAATCTCATTCACATTAAACTATATATTATATCATTCATATCTCATATAAATGACATAAATGCCCTTTAAGGTGAAATTGAACACTTCAATTTCATACCAAAACTTTATCCTTTCTTAAATCCAGATTGAGCCAAGCGAGGGATCTAATGGACCTACTGATGGCGGGCTCCAATGATCCGAGATTATCTGCCAAACTCTTTGGCCGGTTAACCAACATTCATTAGCTATGGTAACACTCCACTATAGCCCGTAGTTGTACTCCGTCGGTCATGAGAATATTACGTGTCCACCGATATAACCAATACCCATGAGTCGACCCTTGCGGTTGTTCGTGAGACACGGTGGGTCAAATTACCGCTTACCCCCCTGTGTCTCACCTCTTGTTCCTTAAGTCCCCACTTTGCTCCTCTAATGAACAACATATTGTGATGGTCCAACCATACACAACACCCTTCTCGAGGCGTGTGAGAAGGTGGGCGCGTTGTCAAGCCGGAGACGACGACTTAAGGGAACAACCCCTCTAGTTTCCTAAAGCGGAAGCAGTGAATTCCATCTCGCGTAGTTAAGTTCCCACTCCCTACTTGGTTCTGTCACACGAGAAGATAGGCATATTGACCACCCTCACCCGTATTTAGTCAAAGAACGGACCCTCGCAGACGGGAGTCCATAACACGCTCAGGATTCAGGTCGAGTCACTAATGGTCATCTACGAAATTATTAGTCCTCACTGTCAACGCTGTTACATCAGTAGGTCTAATAATTCACGGTCCAATCTTGTACAATCTCATTGCACATGGGATGCCCCCCACTCGCATGTCAATTACATGAGCGAGTCGAGATCACCTCGTTTGTATCTAATACAAAGCGAAAGTGCATCCACAGCAGTGTATCCGAGGATTAGATCTCCAACCCTATCCATATCTCTGTAGACCATTGGGTCATTAACTCTAACGTGATCTTCCCTGTGTGTCCACTACACACCGTTCAAGTTCTAGTTCTCTCATAAATTCAATGACCCTGGAGCTTAGTTTATTGGAAAAAGTTTATAAATATTGCGAGACACAAAGTGATGAAATAAATAACACTTATTAATTTCAATCAATATATTACAAACACGAGATTAGGACAAAAATCCCAACAAATACCACGAGTAGGGGGACGCTCCCATTTGCTCCACGATGTCGAGTATTGATATCACGGTGTGAACTTAACGGAGTTTTGTGGAAGGAAAAATAAATGTATCTCATACACTTTATTTCCTCCTGTCACGTAGAACTTAACCGGCTATAATTTAGCTAAGTCTACCAATATAACTCTTATATTGGATTAGCCTAAGTCTATAATCACTTTCTCAACTTAGGTGTAAGTGAGTAAATTAATTAACTCTTAATTAACAACACTCACAAGAATAGAACTTATGAATCTCCGGACCGAATTCACTCTCAGGTTGGTTGCCAGGTAGGGATGTTCTGCAAAGCGTCAGCTTAAATACCTCAGTCTTAGACAAAACCTTCCTTAGATAGAGTTACTAATTAGTCACCATTCATAAGTCATATTGATTTCCTAATTCTAATCTTATTAGAACTAGAAAACCTAACTCTAATTATTCAAGTTCTAAACAATTTAAAACTAATAATTAACTAAGGTTACATGCATTTCTATGTTATTGTGCTTGATCATTCATCACATGGATAATTAAACTATATAACATACATACATCTCATGTATAAATTCATGTTAATGCTTTTAATCTAAGAAATATAACTCTTATATTAATTAAATTAAAAAACATACATTATATTATAACACTTATAATATAATCCTATCATGCATACTATATATTATAACTCTTATAATATAAATATGATGCATGAAATGTTTAACCTAAGGTGGGATTTTAATCTATATGACATACATTATGCACATAGAATATATAAATCATACAACAATTGCATAATTTAATAAATAGCATAATTGGACCGATTTTTGGCACTTTAGGGACATTAATAAACTTAATTAATTTAATAAATTCATTTTACAATTAAAAAAATTAATCAATTAAAAAATTGAGAAAACCGTCCACCAAGCTAGCGTGCTCAACGTGCACAGCTTTGCAACGTCGCGCCTGGCGTCAAAACGCTGCGCCTGTAGCGCTCGTCCTCTTGCTCGGTTGGCATTGCAACGCCAAGTAATATGACGTTACAGCGTAAGTGAAATTCCAGCAACACAACAACTTGTTGTTTTCGCCAAATCACTTTGCTTTTCGCTCCGTTTCTTCACAACATCTCATGCTACGAAGAACACTGACTTACAGACTCGATTTACATTAAAAAATACCAAAACACCGGGCTCTTACACTGATCTCATTAACTTTAATGTAAATCTAAACTAAGTGCCAAAAACCGAAAACATCCAAAAATGCACACCATTAACATTCATCTCATGAAAAATTAATACTACCCACCTAATTTTAGGAAATTACAGAGAATACACAACGAAGAGCAACAACCTAGCTCGATCACGAATTGAAGGGATTTGGAGTTCCATGCATGGAAGACGTTGTGAAACATCGTTGTTTCGTTGTGTAATTCATTTCCTAAAATTGAATTATTCTCATTAATCGTAGGCTAAACATGCAAAAAGAGAAGAAAAACAGTGAGTAACTTGTTACTTACTTGTTGAAGAACTCTTCTTCAAAGCTTTTCCTCCTCCGATCACGATCCCTCTCGAACCAACGATATCTACGAACTCGATTCTCGAACCGAACGACAAGACACCTCCAAAGGGTCTTCTCTGTTGTTCTTGGGAGGTTGAGGGAGAGTGTGTGGGACTCCCTTTGGTTTTGGGTGACGAGAGTTTTTGAGAGTTTTTTAGAGAGTTTCTTTTTGCTCTTGAAAGCAAAATCCAAAAAATGACAACTTAAGTTGTGAGATGCCTTTGAATGCACCTATTTATAATGGTGTGTGGTGGAGTTAAAATCTCCACCAATTCACCCTTTTACGACAACTATATCGTATGCAAATCATATTTGCATATGACATAATATAAGGTATCTCATACCTTATTATACAAACCTGATTTGCATTATCAATTTTAAATTGAATCACATTCAATTTTATTTCTCTCAATTTCATTTCTCCAATTACCACTAATTAATCAATTAGATTATACTATAGTTTATTATGAATCTCATTCACATCAAACTATATATTATGTCATCTATATCACATATAAATGACATAAATACCCAAATAATGAATTTGAACACTTCAAATTAACACCAAACTGTAAACCCTCAATTTGTCCAATTTGAGCCAACCGAGTGACCTAATGGACCTATAGACGACGAGCTCCAATGATCCGAGATTAACCTGACAAACTCTTTGACCCGGTTATTCAACATTCATTAGCTATGGTACACTCCACTAAAGCCCGTAGCTGCACTCTAATCACTGTAGGACAAGTTGTGTTCATCGATATAACCAATGGTCGTGAGTTGACCTTTCACAGGTTGTTTGTAGCCACAATTGTGTCAAATTACCATTTTACCCCTGTGTTTACCTCTTGCTCCTTAAGTCCCACTGCTCTTCTAATGAACAACTACGTTGCATGGTCCAACCATAAACAATAACCCTCTCGAGCTAGTGAGAGGGTGGGGCACCATTATTCAAGCCTTGGAGACAACACTAAAGGGAACAACCCCTCTAGTTTCCCTAATTCGAGAACGAGTGAATTCCATCTTGCGTAGTAAAGTTCCCAGCTCCCCACGTGGTCCTTGATGGAAATCGATCTCCTGAGCGTGAAACGTGATTAGGATCGTTAATTTGCTTGATTGTTTTGCTAAAAACAACAACCAGTACATTGACCCAAAAATACAGAACAAGCATATATTCTAATCCTATTAGGCATGGATTAAATGCATACGAACATGCTACAAGTTTAACGTTTAAACTAAAGGAGAGAAATAAGAATTACCTTTGTAGACTTTCTCCAACAGCAACTCCTTGCTCCAAGCAGTACAGCAACAAAGGAACTTCTCTGCTTTTTCTCACGTGCAACAACACCACCACTTGGATCACCTCCTATGTCTCTGAATACTTAGATCCTCCTTGGTGGGAAGGATTCCAACTTTTGGAATGTGAAGGGAATTTGAGAGTGAGAGAGAAATTTTTCTTCTTCTGTAAGAACGCCAAAAAAATGATCGATCGATTTCTTCTTCTTCTCACCAGGAGAAGAAGAACCTTCAATGGGCAACTCCCCACTCCCTATCGAGGGGGAGTTGCGGAGTAGTGGGAACGTGTCCTCCTAACACGTTCCCAATTAATATTATATTAATTAATTACATTAAATCAAGTCATATTTAATTCAATTATAATATTAATTAAATTGATTAAATCATATTTAATCATTTTACCCTTTAACCTATAGTTTAATGTACATCTCATGAACATTATGTTTTAACCTATAGTTTTCAAATATGAATCACATTCACATTTGAATTTAATATTTGAACTCTTTCAAATATTTAATTCTCTCAAATAATTTAATATGAATCCTATTCACATTAAATTTATAATATATAGTTTCAAAACTACATATTATATCGTATCAATATACATTTAATATATTCCCTAATGAATTTGAACATTTCAAATTCAAATGATCTAAGAACTCTTTACAAACTAGAAGGTGTACCTAATGGACCTACAAATAAGAAACTCCAACGATACGAGACTACTCGGTTAATCTCATTAACCTCCCAATCAACATTCATTAACTGCGGGAACACTCCACTAATGTCCCACAACTGCACTCTTCTCACTGCAGATATATTTCTGTGTCCATGGATATTGACCAATAATGACAAGTCAATCCTTCAATAATGTTAAGTAACACCAGTTTGGGTCAAATTATCGTTTTACCCCTAGGTTACATCTTGTGCCTTAAGTACTAGTGCTCCTCTAATGAACAATTTGTTTGTGGTCCTACCAACAAACAGAGTCCCTCTCAAGCCAATGAGAGGGTCGGGCCCTTTGTTCAAGTCCCAGAGAAACCACTTAAGGGAACATTCCTCTACTTACCCTAGTAGGTGGGAAGGAGTGAATTCCATCTTGCTAAGTTAAGTTCCCAAACGCTCACTCGGTCTTGTCCTCAAGAAGGTAGGCATATTGAGTTGGCGAATCTCGCCACTCTCACCCATACTAGTCAAAGGACAATCCCTCGCAAACAGGAGTTAAGTAATCTCGCTCGAGATTGAGATCAAGTTGCCTAGGTCATCCTAGTGAAATAGAAACCTAACTAGTCAGCGGAGTTACAACTAGAGGTTACTCTTTCGTGGTCTGGTCTTATGTAATCTCATTACATAGGATATCCCCACTCACATGTCATCTACACGAACACGTTAGGATCACAGTGTTTGTATCAAATACAAAGTGGGTCACATCCATAGTTTAACCAGGTTAAGGTACCCAAACCTTATCCCCTAACTATAGACCCTTTAGGTTGTATCTCGAACCGAGATCCTTTTTGTGTACATTACATTCAGTTAAAGATTTATTTAACAGCCTTGGATGTTTAGTTTATTGGATTTAGGGTTTAAATAACGACAAACTCGAAGAAAACACACATAATAACACTTTATTACATTAATTTGAACATAATTACAAACTACGAGTTTTAGGGCACAAATCCCAACAAACTCCAACTTGCACTAAAACTCTAGTGGGGTACATCATAATCTAAAAGTGTGGTTACTAGAGATAGAAATACAAAAAACTAGGGCATCCATATACGCCATTACATATCTCCCACTTGCCCTAGATTAGCTTATGTACATATCTCATAGACCCGGACTTTCTAGATGACCCTCGAATACTTTAGCCGTGAGAGTCTTTGTAAACGGATCAACAATATTGTGCTCCGAAGCGATCTTCATGACTGTCACATCTCCTCGTTGCACTATTTCTCGTATCAGGTGATACTTCCTCTCGATGTGTTTTCTCGCTTATGTCCTGCGAGGTTCCTTGAATTGGCTACTGACACTCTGTTGTCACAAAGATAAGGTGATGGGAGATTCCATATTTGGAACAACTTCCAAATCGAGAAGGAATTTCTTAGCCAAACAACCTCCTTATCTGCTTCACAAGCAGAGACATACTCAGCCTCCATTGTGGAGTCAGCGATGCATCCTTACTTGATGCTTCGCCATACTATAGCTCCCCCGTTAAGGGTAAAAACTGATCCCGATGTGGATTTCCGATAATCCTTATCGGTCTGAAAATCAGAATCAGTGTATCCAGTAAGGATCAGATCCTTAGACCCATACACAAGCATATAGTCCCTCGTTATCCTTAGATACTTAACCCTGGATTGGACTGGTACCTACTAACTATTCCAACTGCATAACAAATGTCCGGCCTTGCGCATAGCATAACATACATTAAGCTACCTACTGCAGAGGCATAGGAATATGTCTCATATCCTCAACTTCTTGAGGTGTCTTGGGACACTGTTCCCTAGACAAATGAACTCCGTGCCTGAAGTGTAATAACCCCCTCTTGGAATTCTGCATCGAATATCTGGACAACATCTTGTCGATATAAGACGCTTGAGACAGAGCTAGCGTTCTATTCTTGCGATTCCTAAAGATCTGAATCCCAAGAACATACTGCGCCTCTCCCAAATCTTTCATTTGGAATTGGGTCGCCAGCCAATTCTTTATGTCAGATAGGTATCCTACATCATTTCCACCGAGTAGGATATCATCCACATAAAGTACTAACAAAGCTACTTTGTCGTTGATGATCCTCTTGTAAACACAAGGCTCGTCAACGTTTTGGTTAAAGCTGTAAGACTTGATCGCAGTATCAAATCTTATATTCCAAGATCTTGATGCTTCTTCCAATCCATAAATGGATCGATTGAGCTTGCAAACCTTTTGCTCCTGACCTTGTGCTATGAACCCTTCGGGCTGAGTCATATAGATGCTCTCGTCAAGATTACCATTCAAAAAGGCAACCTTGACGTCCATTTGCCAAATTTCATAATCATTAAACGCGGTTATGGACAAGAGTATCCTTATAGACTTCAGCATAGCAATAGGGGAAAAAGTTTCTTCATAATCAACTCCTTCCCTTTGGGTAAAACCCTTTGCTACAAGTCTAGTCTTAAAGGTTTGTACCTTTCCTACGTGCATCTCTCTTTCTCTTATAGATCCACTTACACCCTATGGGTCTAACCCTTCTGAGTTGGTCTACAAGTTCCCATACTGAATTGAAGTTCATTGACTCCATTTCAAGGTCCATGGCTTTGATCCATTGGTCCTTCTCTACGTCATTCATTTCCTGTTTATAAGACAATGGATCTTCTACGCCGTCATCAAGTATGACAACTTGAGTTTCAGCTAAACCCAAGTAGCGGTCAGGTTGGAAACAACCCTCCCACTGCGTTGAGGCATTCCCAACGATTGAGAAGGACAGAGAGGCGACTTGAGGTGTTGGCTCTTCCATCAACTCTTGATGAAAGGTCCGACTTGACCAACAACTCTTGTTGGTTCATGTGTAGCTTCATTTAGTACTAATTTACTACGCGGTTTATGGTTCCTCATGTGATCTTCCTCCAAGAATGTGGCGTTTGTCGATACAATCACCTTATTTTCTTGTGGGTCGTAGAAAAGACCACCTCTCATTTCTTTTGGATAGCCAACAAATTGGCACAATCTTAAACGAGGTTCCAGTTTCTTTAGGTTTGTTAGGAGCACGTGTGCCGGACAACCCCAAATCCTGAAGTGTTGTATAATGGGATTTTTGTCCTAATCTCGTGTTTGTAATATATTGTTTGAAATTAATAAGAGTTATTCATTTCATCACTTTGTGTCTCGCAATATTTATAAACTTTTCCAATAAACTAAGCTCCAGGGTCATTGAATTTATGAGAGAACTAGAACTTGAACGGTGTGTAGTGGACACACAGGGAGGATCACGTTTAGGGTTGGAGACCTAATCCTAGATACACTGTGGATGCGACCCGCTTTGTATTAGATACAAACGAGGTGATCTGACTCGTTCATGTAGTTGACATGCGAGTGGGGGCATCCTGTGCAATGAGATTGTACAAGACCAGGATCGTGATTTATTAGACCTCACGATGTAACAGATTGTGATGGGACTAATAACTTCGTAGATAACCATTAGTGACTCGACACTGAATCACGAGCGTGTTCACGAACTCCCCGTCTGTGAGAGGAGGGTTCTTTGACTAGTACGGGTGAGGGTGGTCACAGTTACTCGCCCAATATGCCTATCTTCTCAGGGAAAGAACCAAGTAGGGAGTTGGGAACTTAACTACGCGAGATGGAATTCACTCGTTCCCGCCTTTAGGAAATTAGAGGGTTGTTCCCTTAAGTGCTATCTCCAGGGCTTCGACAAGCTGGCGCCCACCTTCTCACCGCCCGAGAAGGGTGTTGTGTATGGTTGGACCATCACAATATTTTGTTCATTAGAGAAGCAGTGGGGACTTAAGGAACAAGAGGTAGACACGGGGTAAAACGATAATTTGACCCAGCTGTGTCTACGAACAACCCGTGAAGGGTGGACTCATGGGTATTGGTTATATCATTGGACACGTAATATTCTCTTGACCGCGGGAGTGCGACTACGGAGCTATAGTGGAGTGTTATCAGTAGCTAATGAATGTTGGTTAACAAGGTCAAAGAGTTTGGCAAGTTAATCTCGGATCATTGGAGACAAATCTTTGTAGGTCCATTAGGTCCCTCAGTTTGCTCCACCTGGGTTAAAAGAAGGGTTAATGTTTTGGTATGTAATTGAAGTGTTCAATTTCACTTTAAGGCCATTTATGTCATTTATATGAGATATGAATGATATAATATATAGTTTAATGTGAATGAGATTCATAATAAACTATAGGTTAGCCTAATTGTTGAATTACGGCTAATTGGAGAAATTAATTGAGAGAAATTAAATTGGATGTGATTCAATTTAATTAATCCACAATTATTGCAAATGAGATTTGCAATATGAGATATGAGATATCTTATATTATGTGATTATGCAAATGAGATTTGCATAACCTATGGTTGTGGTAAAGTGGTAATTATGTGCAGATTTTAACTCTGTCAATTCCACTATATAAACCCTTCTTACAAGAAGGAATGAATCTCATTCTCTCATTTTTTGATTTTCACCAAAGAAGAGAAGAAGAATAATCTCAATTCTCTCTCAATTCTCCTCCCTCTCCAAAATTCTTACAAGATCCCACCATCTTCCCTTCTCCAAAAGAGAACAACCGAGAAGGCCATTTGGTTGTGTTTGGGTTCCATTCGTGGGAAGTGTTCGTTGAGTTCGAGGAGCACGAAGAGTTCCTGATTTGAAGAAGAAACTTTGAACAAAGTCTTCAACAAGTAAGTAAACTCTATTTGTTGTAAGCATGTTTAGCCTAGATCTAAGTGTTAGATCAATTTTAATAAACACTAGTTGCATAATGATACCTCGACGATTCAATCGTCTTCCATTGTATCTTGGATTCTCATTCCTACAATTGGTATCGAGCCATCTCGATGGTTCTTCATTTATGCACTGTTTTATTAAAATTTGGTGGGTATTTTGCCATAATTTCATGAGATGATTTTTTGGTTTGCATTATGGATGTTTACGGTTTTTGGCACTAGTTTAGATTTACAATTATGTTGATGAGATCAATGTAAGGGCCCGTTGTTTTTGGGCATTTTGTTGTAATCGAGTCTGTAAGTTCGGGTCGTTCATGGCAAGAGTTGTTGTGAAGAAATCGGAGGGGAATCAGGCGATTTTTTGGTGAAGAAACGACAAAGTTTTTGTTGTTCGCCGATGGCGTTGAGACGCGCGCTTATGGCGCTCTCTACGCTATCCTTGCGCGACGGAGAGCCCCGCAGCACATCATCGGCGTTGAGAACGCGCGGTCGGCGCGCCTGGCGACGGCGTTACCTGCCGCACGCGTTGAGCAGCGATTCGCGGTAGTTTCGCGAGGACGTGGGTTCAAGCCTCATCATGGGCAGTTATTTTTCGATTTTATTTATTTTATTATTTATAAAATGTATTTTAATTATTTTTTTATTTTTTTATTAAATAATATTAATATAAATTTTATATTAATGTTATTTAATTAAATAATTGCCCTAGGTGCCAAAAATCGATCCATTTTTTCTTTGATTAATTATTTTATGCATGAGATGTATATTTTAATTAATTTCTATGTGCATAATGAATGTCATATAGATTTAAAATCCCATCTTAGGTTAAACATTTCATGCATCATATTTATATTATAAGAGTTATAATATATAGTATGTATGATAGGATTATATTATAAGAGTTATAATATAATGTATGCATGTTTTAATTTATTTAAATATAAGTGTTATATTTTTAAATTAAAAGCATGCTCATGCATTTAATTCATGTGATGAATTATATTATGTTATAGTAGATAGTATTATTCATGTGATGGATGATCAAGCACTATAACATAGAAATGCATGCAACTTAAGTTAATTATTAGTTTTAAAGTGTTTAGAACTTGAATAATTAGACTTCGGTTTTTTTTTTTTCTAATGAGATTAGAAAGTTAGGAAATCAAATATAACCTTTGAATGGAGACTCGATAAGTAACTCTGTCTAAGGAAGGTTTTGTCTAATTTTGGGGTATTTAGGTTGACGCTTGCGTAACACTGCACGGAAACCGACCTGGGAGTGAATTCGGTCCAGAGATTCTTAGGTTATATTCTCGTGAGTGTCGTTAATTAAATTTTAATTAATTTACTCACATAGACCTAAGTTAATAATGTGATTATATACTTAGGTTAATACCATATAGGAGTTAATTGGTAGACTTAGGTAAATTTTAGCCGGTTTATCTAGGTTAATCCCTAATAAAAAAATTAAAGTGCTAAGTGGGAGGAAATAAAGTGTATGAGATACATTTGAATTTCCAACCACAAATCTCCTTTATGTCCGCACCGTGAGATCTATACTCGGCCTCGTGGCGCAAATTGGAGCGTCCCCCTTCGGATGGCATTTGTATAGGTCAATATCATCGTGGATGGAGAGAGTACTTATAGTGAGTGGGAGCGGGACTTGTGAAAATGAGTCCCACGGTCTCTTCTTTCGATTCACACCGTGAGACGCCTATGATCTACCTGCTAGTTTGGCATGGACCAGACAATCCCTTCGGAGGGCTTGATCATGGGAGTCAGAACACCGTGAATTCCCGAAAGGGATCTGATTTCTGGTTGGTTTTCCTTCTTGGTTCACCCTTCGGTGGCTATTGTTTGGACGGATACTTGAAACTTAAAGATTGAGGGGTGACACTCACAAAATTCGTTAAGTGTTAATGAATTCGACCAAACAATGGTAATTGGACGCCTAATGGAATAAGAGTTATTCAGGATTAGGGTGCGATCGAGAAAGTCTCGTCCTAGAGGAGAGTGTTCATTCACCCTTCGGTGGCGGTCATTCTAAACCTTTAGGGTATCATTGCAAAATTTTTGAATGACCTGGGGATCATGAAACAATTTTGCTAAAACTTGATTTGATTTTTCAAAAAGGTTTTTTGCGAGACTAATAAAAAGGTTTTTCTTATTTTTCAGCTAAAAATGTCTAGCGCTATAATAGCTTTACTCGCTTCAGATAAGTCAGTGGGAGATAATTACCAGAGTTGAAAAAACAACATTAATACAATTTTGGTACAAGACGACATACAGTTCGTGCTACCTGAGGAGTGTCCCCAGATGTCGGGCTCGACCGCGTCGCGAAGTGTTCGCGATACGTATGATCGGTGGATCAGAGCCAATGAAAAGGCCAAGGTCTATATAATTGCCAGCATGTCTGATGCCTTGGCAAAGAAGCATGAGCTGATGGTTTCCGCTAAGGAGATCATGGAGTCCTTGCAGGAAATGTTTGTCCTAATCTCGTGTTTGTAATATATTGTTTGAAATTAATAAGAGTTATTCATTTTATCAATTTGTGTCTCGCAATATTTATAAACTTTTCCAATAAACTAAGCTCCAGGGTGATTGAATTTATGAGAGAACTAGAACTTGAACGGTGTGTAGTGGACACACGGGGAGGATCACGTTCGAGTTAATGACCCGAACGGTCTACTGGTAGATATGGATAGGGTTGGAGACCTAATCCTAGATACTGCTTGTGGATGCGACCCGCTTTGTATTAGATACAAGCGAGGTGATCGACTCGTTCATGTAGTTGACATGAGTGGGGACATCATCTGCACAATGAGATTGTACAAGACCGGGACCGTGATTTATTAGACCTCACGATGTAACACCGTTGTGATGAAGGACTACTAACTTCAGAGATAATCATTAGTGACTCGACCGAAATCCACGAGCGTGTTACGGACTCCCCCGCGAGGGTCGGTTCTTTGAATAGTAAGGGTGAGGGTGGTCACAGTTACTCGCCCAATATGCCTATCTTCTTAGGGACAGAACCAAGTAGGGAGCTGGGAACTTAACTACGCGAGATGGAATTCACTCCTTCCCGCCTTTAGGGAAACTAGAGGGGTTGTTCCCTTGAGTGCTGTCTCCAGGGCTTGGACAATGGGCGCCCACCTTCTCATTGGCCCAAGAAGGGTGTTGTGTGTGGTTGGACCATCACAATATGTTGTTCATAAGAGGAGCGGTGGGGACTTAAGGAACAAGAGGTAGACACAGGGGTAAAACGGTAATTTGACCCAGCCGTGTCTACGAACAACCCGTGAAGGGTCGACTCATGGGTATTGGTCATATCGGTGGACATGTAATATTCTTTCATCGCGGGAGTGCAAACTCACACGGGCTATAGTTGAGTGTTACAGTAGCTAATGAATGTTGGTTAACAGGGTCAAAGAGTTTGACAGTTAATCTCGGATCATTGAGCCCGTCCTTTGTAGGTCCATTAGGTCCCCTCGGTTGGCTTCACCAGGTTAAAAGAAGGGTTAATGTTTTGGTATGAAATTGAAGTGTTCAATTTCACTTTAAGGGCATTTATGTCATTTATATGAGATATGAATGATATAATATATAGTTTAATGTGAATGAGATTCATAATAAACTATAGGTTAGCCTAATTGTTGAATTAGGGCTAATTGGAGAAATTCATTGAGAGAAATTAAATTGGATGTGATTCAATTTAATTAATCCACAATTATTGCAAATGAGATTTGTAATATGAGATATGAGATATCTTATGTTATGTGATTATGCAAATGAAATTTGCATAACCTATGGTTGTGGTAAAGTGATAATTATGTGGAGATTTTAACTCCATCAATTCCACTATATAAACCCTTCTTACAAGAAGGAATGAATCTCATTCTCTCATTTTTTGATTTTCACCAAAGAAGAGAAGAAGAATTCTCTCAATTCTCTCTCAATTCTCCTCCCTCTCAAAAATTCTTACAAGATCCCACCATCTTCCCTTCTCCAAAAGAGAACAACCGAGAAGGCCATTTGGTTGTTTTCGGGTTCCATTCGTGGGAAGTGTTTGTTGAGTTCGAGGAGCACGAAGAGTTCGTGATTTGAAGAAGAAACTTTGAAGAAAGTCTTCAACAAGTAAGTAAACTCTATTTGCTGTAAATTTCTTCTTCTTTAAGCATGTTTAGCCTAGATCTAAGTGTTAGATCAATTTTAATTAACACTAGTTGCATAATGATACCTCGACGATTCAATCGTCTTCCGCTGCGCGGAATTCTCATTCCCTTCATTGTAAACTAGGTTTACGCCCCTTCCAAAGTTCAAAAGGTTTTTCTGAAACACTTTTTGATGGAACACTGTTCAAGATTTGAACTGCAGTATCTACTGCATATCCCCAAAACGAGGCAGGCAATTGAGCATAGCTCATCATAGAACGAACCATGTCTAACAAGGTTCTATTTCTCCTTTCTGACACATCATTTTGTTGTGGTGTATTAGGTGATGAGAGTTGAGATTTAATTCCATGTTCTATCATATGGTCCTGGAATCTCAAATCCTTATACTCTCCACCTCAATCGGATTGAAGTGTTTTAATGCTTTTCCCTAGTGCATTCTCTACTTCAACCTTATACTCTTTGAACTTTTCAAGAGCTTCAGACTTGTGATGCATTAGGTATAGATAACCATACCTCAAATAATCATCTATGAAAGAGATGAAATATTCTGCACTCTCCTCGAGCTTTAACATTCACCGGACAACAAAGATCCGAATGCACAAGTTCTACAGGGCTCTACTGGCTCTATAACCTTTTCCAAAGAAAAGGTCGTTTGGTCATTTTACCTTCTAAGCAAGACTCGCAAGGCGGTGAAGAATCATCTTCTAACTTATTTAGAATTCCATTATTAGAAAGTCTCTCAATCCGGTTGAGATTAATATGACCAAGTCTAAGATGCCACAGATAGGTATTATTATTTGGAGAAATTCTTTGCCTTTTATTCCGAGTACTAGCATTTTTAAACATCTCATGATTTAAAATTGTTTTGGTTTTATTCGGTTTCAGTACATATAAGCCATTTTTCAATTTAGCAGAACAAATATTGACAACCTATTTCAAAATGAAAGCTTCATTAACTGAAAAAGAAATACAATATCCAAGTTCTATTAAACAAGAGATAGAAATTAAGTTCCTTTTAAGCATAGGAACTATATACAGATTTTGTAAAGAAATAAATCTATCTCCGAAAAATAACTTGGCATCTCCCATCGCACGAGTGAGACGAGCGTCTCCAGTTCCGGACCACGAGCGTCGTCTCACCCTCTTCGAGCTCCTTGAAGGAACTAGTTTCCTGAAATAAAGAGCATACGTGATTAGTGGCTCCTGAATCAAGTATCTAGTAAAATCATTATTTTCCACTAAACATGTTTCAAGAACAAGTAAATCTAATTTACCTTTCTTCTCTTTGAGCTAAGCAAGCTATTTTGGGATTTCTCTTCCAAAGTGCCCATCCATGTTCCAGTGGAAACACTTTCCTTTATCCGAAGCTTGGCTTTTCCCTTGCCCTTGTCGTGAGCAGTGCCTTCCCTTTCCTCCTATTTTCTTCTTTTGGGTCTTCTTAAGCCCGGAAGAAGAGTTCTGAGACTTAGTCCCGGAGGATGAACCATACGGAACCTATACGGAATGGGCAAGCAGATTTGCCTCTCCATCGACCTTTCTTTCCTTATTCTTCGCAAGAGACTGGAAAGTCTGTAGTTCATTAAGGAGAGTAGTAAGGTTATACTCTATCTTGTTCATCACCGCATTTGTCGCGGAATTGCAGAAACTCTTGGAAGAGATTCCAGGATGAACGATACCCGACTTTGCTCGTCAATTATCGCTCCGTTCATCTCAGCCACGTTGAAGTGGACCATCAGATCAAGAACGTGTTCTCTCACCGACGATCCTTCCTTCATACGGGAGTTATAAACGTATTTGAGGGATTCGTGCGAATCTGTCCCGCACGGTTGTCTAAACATTTCTTCGATGAACTCGTGATCTCACGAGCTGAGACCATGCCCTCGTGCTTTTTGGCGAACTTCGAAACACTAGCCAAAATGTAGACCTTGGCCTTATCATTGGCCTTGGTCAGCGGCCGTGCACGCCTCCTTATGCAGTTGAGGAGCGTTACAGCGTGAATCGAGGACATTCCTCAGTTAGTACGAACCGAAGGTCGCCAACAACGAGAATCGTATTCAAGTTGGACTTCTACGTAGTAAAATTCTCACTAGTTAAACGGTCGCTTTTAAGTAAGGCTATTATTGAGGACGACATGCTGAAAATCCAAAATAGATCTAATTAGTTATGCCTTTAAACCCATTGAAAAAACCAATCTAATTTAGCAAAATTATCAAAGAACCCTAGTGTTTAAACTAAAACCCATTCTTTAAGTTAAACCTTTAATTTTGCAACGATACTTCAAGGGTTTAGAACAAAAGCCTCATCATGCATGTGGAGTCATTCCTCCCTTGAATTGAGACTTTCTCAGCCAATTCCCACTACCAGAACATCTCATGTCCCAATGGTCCTTAGCTACCGCTTGTTTGGTAAAGGACTTGTTAACTAACTTAACTCATCCAGTAAATGTAACCCCTGCTATTTTTCGGATCCAATAGGCAGAGCCAGCACGGGCTACTATTAAGAAAGACAACCATTGGCAAACAACCTAAGAGACCCATCCATTTGCAGAGTTCGCAGTGTTTGATCCCTATAGTCGAGGCCCTCCGTAGGGATTGATTGTTCAAGACAACCTAGCAAAGCGAACTATAGAAATCTCACGGTGCGACCTAATGGAGAGACAGTAGGATACATTGACACGCGCCCTGCTCCCATTTACTATGGATACTTCCTCATTCACCTTGGTATTGAACCATGCAAACACATACCGTAGGGAGACGCCCTATTGACGCCACGTAGCCGAGCATGGAACTCACGGTGTGAACTCTTTAGGACGTGAGAGTAAACTCGATGCGAACATATCGTTTTCTCCCACTGAAGTTCCTAAAATTAGGGTATGGATTTAACTTAGTCGGATTCTGGTTAAAAGCATCTATCTAAGTCTATGCCTATTATAACTATTATAACTAGGTCTTAAAAGCTTATGCCTAGGTGAATAAACATTTTAATTACCTAGAGATAAAACCAAACTGAGGTTAATTCAACTCGGGTTTCAGTGCATTCCCGGGTAGGAGGTGTTCTCTTAGCAAGTCCACTTAAGTACCCTGATTTTAGACAGAACTTCACGGTAGAGAGTTCCCTTATAACCAAAGTCCTAAAGTCCTCACCGTATTTTAAACTATTTAAAATACTACGTAAGACTTATTTCTAATCTTATTAGAAATTGAAACTTAGGTCTAAATTAATTTTAAACGATTTAAAACTAATTAAATTTTACCCATGTTCCCATGTTTGCATGCATTTCTTTATTATATGTTGTGGTTTCTAAAACCCCTTTAATTTATAACTTTTATAAATTTTAATGATTAACCTATGATAAAGAAACTATATTATAAATCCAACCATCAATATTCAAATTGGAATTATAAAAGAAATTCAACTACTTGAATTATGAAATAACTTAAACAAAATAACATTTATTTTAAACTAAGTAATTTCATGCTCCATGCAATTTATTTTCCATATAATCTAATTATAACACTTATAATTAATTACTCATGAAAATATAAATTAGTTATGCATTCAACCATATTCATATAACATTTATATAAATAAAATGCATGAACATGCTTATCCTAAGGTGGGAATAACCTAAATGACATTCATATAGATAAAAAGTTGTAAAACCGGAATAATTTGGCCCCTAAAGTGCAAAAACAATAAATTACATTGATTTATTTCAAGAAACCGATCCAAAAACTGTTGGGATGTATGTCCTCATCTCGTGTAGTTTGTAATATTCCAAGTTGTAAATGAATAAGAGTTATTTATTTCAACATTGTGTAATAAATAAGAGTTATTTATTTCAACTTTGTGTCTCGCATTTTTCATAAATTTAATCCAATAAACTAAGCTCCAGGGTCATTGTATTAATGAGAGAACTAAGAACTTGAGCGGTGTGTAGTGGACACAAAGGAGGATCACGTTCGAGTTAATGACCGAACGGTCTGATGATATACTGGATAGGGTTGGAGACCTAATCCCTAGATACTGCTTTGTGGATGCGACCCACTTTGTATTAGATACAAGCGAGGTGATCGACTCGTTCATGTAGTTGACATGCGAGTGGGGGCATCCTCATGCAATGAGATTGTACAAGACCGGACCGTGAATTATTAGACTTATCGATGTAACACCGTTAATGATATAGAGGTAATAAATTCGTAGATGACCATTAGTGACTCGACCTTAATCCTGAGCGTGTTATGGACTCACATGCATGAGGGTCATCCCTTGACTAGTACGGGTGAGGGTGGCCTTTGTTGCTCGCCCAATATGCCTACCTTCTCTCGGGCGGGACCACGTGGGGAGCTGGGAACTTGACTACGCAAAAAAAGGAATTCACTCGTTCCCGACTTAGGGAAACTAGAGGGGTTGTTCCCTTGAGGTTTGTCTCGGGGCTTGAACAAGCGGGGCCCCACTCTCTCATTGCTTTGAGAGGGTTGTTGTTGATGGTTGGACCATGCAACATAGTTGTTCATTAGACATTTGAGCGGTGGGACTTAAGGAGCAAGAGGTAGACACAGGGTAAAGCGGTAATTTGACCCAACCGTGACTACGAACAACCTGTGTGAAGGGTCGACTCATGGGTATTGGTTATATCGATGGACACAACTTGTCCTATGATGATGAGAGTGCACTACGGGCTTTAGTGGAGTGTTACAGTAGCTAATGAATGTTGAATAACCAAGGTCAAAGAGTTTGTGAGTTAGTCTCTCGGATCATTGGAGCTCGTCACGTGTAGGTCCATTAGGTCCCTCTGTTGGCTCAAATTGGACAAATTGAGGGTTTCTGATTTAGTGTGAATTTGAAGTGTTCAAATTCATTATTTGGGTATTTATGTCATTTATATGAGATATAGATGACATAATATATAGTTTGATGTGAATGAGATTCATAATAAACTATAGTATAGCCTAATTGATTAATTATCGCTAATTGGAGAAATTGAATTGAGAGAAATTAAATTGAATGTGATTCAATTTATAATTCCATATTTATGCAAATGAGATTTGTATAATAAGGTATGAGATACCTTATATTATATAATATACAAATGTGATTTGTATATTATATGGTTGTGGTAAAATTGTGATTTGGTGGAGGTTTTAACTCCATCACACAATAGTATTTAAAGGCTTTGCAAGAAGCCTTTGGTGTGCCATTTGCCATTTTTGGATTTCCATCCAAAGAGAGTAAATGTTTTCTCTCTAGAATTCTCTCAATTCTCCAAAATTCTCTCCTCACCCAAAACCAAAGGGAGTCCCACCTACTCTCCCTCAACCTCCAGAGAACAATGAGAAGACCCTTTGGAGGTGTCTCCCATTCGGATCGAAGTTCGTGTTCGAGGAGATCGTTGGATCGAGAGAGATCGTGACCTGAGGAGGAGAAAAGCGTTGAAGAAGAGATCTTCAACAAGTAAGTATTTTATAATTCCATACTGTTTTCTTCTCTTATTTGCATGTTTAGCCTAGGATCTATATGAGATAGGTTCGATTTTAAGACACGTTTTACATAGCGGATCAACGCGGCGTTCACAACGCGTCTTCGCTGCGGAATTCAAAATCCCTTCAAAAACATTTGAACGGGCCTTGAGCGGCTTTAACTGCACCAAAATAAGCGAACGGCTCGAACCGGTCTGCTGCCGCTTGAATCGCCTCACGCGGTGTTGCAACGCTGATGCTAGCGTTACAGCGCCGCTTCATCATCTCGCGAAGCGCTGCTATCGGGATGGTGTTGCAACGCAGGGAGCGGCGTTACCGTAACGCCTGACCGACCTTTGATCGCGCGCGCCGATGGGGAACGCTGGCGTTGCGGACATTGTTTCTTCGTTGCAATCTTCTTTGCTTCGGCGTGACGCCTCTTCTTCCACGAACACAATGATTTCAACCTTCAATTCCTCCTTCGATTCTCATCCAAATTGAATGAAACTTGTCCGAACGACTTGTAACTCAATTACGGACTCGATTTTGTACTTTTTGCCCAAAAACGCAGGGGTCTTTACATACAATTTGATCAAAATCAAAAGTAAATTATGACCAAAAATCCTAAACACTATTACAACAAACCAATGCAATTCCCACCAAAATCAATGCAATTTTGTTTCAAAACAAAATAATACAAGCATTGGTCTGATACCAATTGATGGAAATCTGATCTCCTTCAGTAGCGAAAACGTGATTAGGATTGTTAATTTGCTTGATTGTTTTGCTAAAAACAAAAACCAGTACATTGACCCAAAAATACAGAACAAGCCTATAATTCTAATCCTATTAGGCATGGATTAAATGCATACAAACATGCTACAAGTTTAACATTTAAACTAAAGGAGAGAAAGAAGAATTACCTTTGTAGACTTTCTCCAACAGCAACTCCTTGCTCCAAGTAGTACAACAACAAAGGAACTTCTCTATTCTTCTCTGTGCAACAACACCACCACTTGGATCACCTCCTATGTCTCTGAATACTTAGATCCTCCTTGGTGGGAAGGATTCCAACTTTTGGAATGTGAAGGAAATTTGAGAGTGAGAGAGAAATTTTTCTTCTTCTGTAAGAACGCCAAAAAAATGATCGATCGATTTCTTCTTCTTCTCACCAAGAGAAGAAGAACCTTCAATGGGCAACTCCCCACTCCCTATCGAGGGGGAGTTGGGGAGTAGTGGGAGCGTGTCCTCCTGACACGTTCCCAATTAATATTATATTAATTAATCAAATATTAATTAATTACATTAAATCAAATCATATTTAATTTAATTATAATATTAATTAAATTGATTAAATCATATTTAATCATTTTACCCTTTAACCTATAGTTTAATGTACATCTCATGAACATTACGTTTTAACCTATAGTTTTCAAATATGAATCACATTCATATTTGAATTTAATATTTTAACTCTTTCAAATATTTAATTCTCTCATGTAATTTAATATGAATCTTATTCATATTAAATTTATAATATATACTTCGAAAACTATATATTATATCCTATCAATATACATTAAATATATTCCCTAATGAATTTGAACATTTCAAATTCAAATGATCTAAGAACCCTTTACTAGCTAGAAGGTGGACCTAATGGACCTACAGATCATAAGCTCCAACGATGCGGGACTGCTCGATCAATCTCATTAACCTCCCAATAAACATTCGTTAACTGCGGGAACACTCCACTAAAGTCCCACACCTGCACTCTTCTCACTGCAGATATATTTATGTGTCCATGGATATTGACCAATAATAGCAAGTCAATCCTTCACGAATGTTCAGTAACACAATTTGGTCAAATTAAAATTTTATCCCTGGGTTACATCTTGTGCCTTAAGTACCAGTGCTCCTCAAATGAACATTTTGTTAGTGGTCCTACCAACAAACAGAGTCCTCTCGCCAATGATGGCAGTCGGGCCCTTTGTTCAAGTCCCGGAGACACCACTTAAGGGAACATTCCTCTACTTACCCTAGTAGGCGGGAAGAAGTGAATTTCATCTTGCTAAGTTAAGTTCCCAGCCGCTCACTCGGTCTTGTCCCCAAGAAGGTAGGCATATTGAGTCGGTGAACCGCCCTCTCACCCATACTAGTCAAAGGACAATCCCTCGCAAAGCAGGAGTTAAGTAACCCCGCTCGAGATTGAGATCAAGTTGCAGGTCATCCTAGTGAAATAGAAACCTAACTAGTCAACGGAGTTACAACTAGAGGTTACTATTTCGTGGTCCGGTCTTATGTAATCTCATTACATAGGATATCCCAACTCACATATCATCTACACGAACACGTTAGGATCACAGTATTTGTATCAAATACAAAGTGGGTCGCATCCATAGTTTAACCAGGGTAAGGTACCTAAACCTTATCCCCTAATTATAGACCCTTTAGGCTGTATCTCGAACCGAGATCCTTTTTATGTGCATTACATTCAGTTAAAGATTCATTTAACAGCCTCAGATGTTTAGTTTATTGGATTTAGGGTTTAAATAACGGCAAACTCGTAGAAAACGAACAATAACACTTTATTACATTAATTTGAACATAATTACAAACTACAAGTTTTAGGGCACAAATCCCAACAGTCCTGTCCCTTAGAAGATAGACATATTGGGCGAGCAACTATGGCCACCCTCACCCGTACTAGTCAAAGGATAGACCACCGCAGACAGGTGTCCGTAACACGCTAAGGATTAAGGTCGAGTCAGTAATGGTCACCTACGAATTTATTAGTCCTATACTGTCAACGGTCTTACATCAGTAAATCTAATAATTCACGGTTCGGTCTTGTACAATCTCATTGCACAGGATGTCCCCACTCTCATGTCAACAACATGAACGAGTTGGATCACCTTGTTTGTATCTAATGCAAAGCAGGTCGCATCCACAGCGTATCAATGATTAGGTCTCCAACCCTATCCATATACTGTAGACCATTCGGGTCATTAACTCTAACGTGATCCTCCGCGTGTGTCCACACACCGTTCAAGTTCTAGTTCTCTCATAATACAATGACTCTAAAGCTTAGTTTATTGGATTAAGTTTATGAAATATGCGAGACACGAAGCATTGAAAAAATAACTCTTATTTATTTCAACTTGGAATATTACAAAGTTACAAGAGATTAGTGATGGAGATCTGATCTCCTTGAGCAGCGGAAACGTGTTTGGGATCCTAATTACTTGATTGTTTTGCTTAAAATCAAAACCAGTACATTGACCCAAAATACCGAACAAGCATGGTATTTCTAATCCTATTAGACATGGAATAATTGCATACATGCAAACATATATTTAACAATTAAAATAGAGAGAAGATAAAGAATACCTTTGTAGTTTCTAATTCTCCAGTACAGCAACTCCTTGCTCCTCTAAAAGAAATCAACAACACAGGAACTTCCAAAGTTCTCTATTTTTCTTCAACAGAACACCACCAACAGTGAACACCTTCTATATCTCTAAGTTCTCAAATCTTCCTTGGTGGGAAGGTTTCCAACAATTGGAAGAAGAAGGGAATTCTAGAATTGAGAGAGAGAGAGAATTCTTGCAGTCTTTCAACCAATTGATCGATTGATCATACCAAATGAGCAATCCCCTTCTCCCTGTTAAACTCTCGATAGGGAGAAGGGGAAGGGTAGTGGGGAACATGTCTAGATGACACGTTCCCTCACTTTATTATTAAAAAATAATAATAATAATAATAATATAATTAAATCAAATTTAATTATTCATTTAAATCATATTTAAATAATATAAATTAAATATCATATATTTAATTTAGATTAAATCTCATTTAATCATATTGCCCCTTTAACCTATAGTTTTAATGTACATCCAGTGCACATTAAATTTTATCCTATAGTTTGCAAATGTGAATCACATTCACATTTAATATGATATTTGAACTCTTTCAAATATTCAATTCTCTCATATAATTTAATGTGAATCATATTCACATTAAATTTATAATATATAGTTCCTAAACTATATATTATATCATATCTAAATACATTAAATATATTCCCTAATGAGTTTGAACATTTCAAATTCAAATGATCTAAGAACCCTTTACGAGCTAAAAGATGGACCTAATGGACCTACAGATCATAAGCTCCAAGGATAGGAGATTGTTCGGTTAATCTCATTAACCTCCCAATAGACATTCGTTAACTGCGAGAACACTCCACTAAAGTCCTACAGCTGCACTCTTCTCACTGCAGATACATTTCCGTGTCCATGGATATTGACCAATAACAGCAAGTCAATCCTTCACGAATGTTCGTAACACCAGTTGGGCCAAATTATCGTTTTACCCCTGGGTTACATCTTGTACCTTAAGTACGAGTGCTCCTCTAATGAACAATTTGTTTGTGGTCCTACCAACAAACAGAGTCCCTCTCAGGCCAATGAGAGGGTTGGACCCTTTGTTCAAGTCCCGGAGAAACCACTTAAGGGAACATTCCTCTACTTACCCTAGTAGGCGGGAAAGAGTGAATTTGATCTTGCTAAGTTAAGTCCCCAGCCGCTCACTCGGTCTTGTTCCCAAGAAGGTAGGCATATTGAGTCGGTGAATCTGGCCACTCTCACCCATACCGGTCAAAGGACAATCCCTCGAAAGCAGGAGTTCGTAAATCTGCTCGAGATTGAGATCAAGTTGCCTAGGTCATCCTAGTGAAATAGAAACCTAACTAGACAACGGTTACTGACTAGAGGTTCTTGATTCGTGGTCCGGTCTTATGTAATCTCATTACATAGGATATCCCCACTCACATGTCATCTACACGAACACGTTAGGATCATAGTGTTTGTATCAAATACAAAGTGGGCCACATCAAACAAACTCCCACTTGCACTAAAACTCTAGTGGGGTACAACATAATCTAAAGCAGTGGTTTACAGAGAGATATAAATCTGATGAAACTAGGGCATCCATATACCCCATTACATATCTCCCACTTTCCTAGATTAGCCTATGTACATATCTCGTGAGACCCTGACTTTCGGATGACCCTCGAACACTTTAGTCGTGAGAGTCTTTGTAAACGGATCGGAAATATTGTGCTCAAGTGATCTTCGTGGATCATCACATCTCCTCGTTGCACTATTTCTCGTATCGGTGATGCTTCTTCTCGATGTTCTTTCCTCGCTTATGGCTGCAAGGTTCCTTCGAATTGGCTACTGCACCACTATTGTCACAGTATAAGGTGATGGGAGATTCCATATTTGGAACAACTTCCAAATCAGTAAGGAATTTCCTTAGCGAAACAGCCTCTTTAGGCCGCTTCACAAGCAAATGACACACTCGACTTCCATTGCGGTCGATGCATCCTTGCTTGATGCTTCGCCATATTATAGCTCCCGTTAAGGGTGAAAACTTATCCCGATGTGGATTTCTGAGAATCCTTATCGGTCTGAAAATTAGAATCAGTGTATCCAGTAAGGATCAGATCCATAGACCCATACACAAGCATATAGTCCCTCGTTCTCCTTAGATACTTGAGGATATTTTTAACTGTTGTCCAGTGGTCTAACCCTGGATTGGACTGGTACCTACAAACTATTCCCACTGCATAACAAATGTTCGGCCTCGTGCATAGCATATCATACATTAAGCTACCTACTACAGAGGCATAGGGAATATGTCTCATATCCTCTACTTCTTGAGGTGTCTTGGGACACTGTTCCCCAAACAGATGAACTCCGTGACATAAGGGTAATAAGCCTCTCTTGGAATCTTGCATCGAATATCTGGACAACATTTTATCGATATAAGACGCTTGAGACAGTGCTAGCGTTCTGTTCTTGCGATTCCTAAAGATCTGAATCCCAAGAACATACTGCGCCTCTCCCAAATCTTTCATTTGGAATTGGGTCGCCAGCGAATTCTTTATGTCAGTTAGGTATCCTACATCATTCCCAATGAGTAGGATCTCATCCACATAAAGTACCAACAAAGCTACTTTGTCATTGACGATCCTCTTTTAAACACAAGGCTCATCAACGTTTTGGTCAAAGCCGTAAGACTTGATCTAAGTATCAAATCTTATATTCCAAGATCTTGATGCTTGTTTCAATCCATAAATGGATCGATTAAGCTTACAAACGTTTTGCTCCTGACCTTGGGCTATGAACCTTTCGGGCTGAGACATATAGATGCTCTCGTCAAGATTACCATTTAAAAAGGCAGTCTTGACGTCCATCTGCCAAATTTCATAATCATAAAACGCAGCTATGGACAAGAGTATCCTTATAGACTTCTGCATAGCAACAGGGGAAAAAAGTTTCTTCATAGTCAACTCTTTCCCTTTGGATAAAACCCTTTGCTACAAGCCTAGCCTTAAAGGTCTGTACCTTTCCGGTTGCATCTCTCTTTCTCTTATAGATCCATTTACACCCTATGGGTCTATGCCCTTCAGGTTGGTCTACAAGTTCCCATACTGAATTGAAGTCCATTGACTCCATTTCAAGGTCCATGGCTTTGATCCATTGGTCCTTGTCTACGTCATTCATTTTCTATTTATAAGACAATGGATCTTGTACGCCGTCATCAGGTATCACAACTTGAGTTTCAGCTAAACCCATGTAGCGGTCAGGTTGGGAAACAACCCTCCCACTGCATCGAGGCATTCCCAACGATTGAGAAGGACGAGACTGACTTGAGGTGTTGGCTCTTCCATCAACTCTTGATGAAGGTCCAGCTTGATTAACAACTCCTTGAGCAGGGAAACGTGTTTGAGATCTTAATTACTTAATTGTTTTGCTAAAAACAAAAATCAGTACATTGACCAAAAATACAGAACAAACATGGTATTTCTAATCCTATTAGACATGGAATAATTGCATACATGGAAACATATATTTAACAATTAAAATAAAGAGAAGATAAAGAATACCTTTGTAGTTTCTAATTCTCCAGTACAACAACTCCTTGCTCCTCTAAAAGAAATCAAGAACACAAGAACTTCCAAAGTTCTCTGCTTTTCTTCAACGA
This sequence comes from Trichosanthes cucumerina, assembly GCA_036507285.1. NCBI lineage: Eukaryota > Viridiplantae > Streptophyta > Magnoliopsida > Cucurbitales > Cucurbitaceae > Trichosanthes > Trichosanthes cucumerina. Next base: position 40,928,407 of record CM071836.1, on the reverse strand, counting down.
GAACAACACCAACGAGTGAGCACTTTCTATATCTCTCGAGTTCTTAAATCTTCCTTGGAAGGAAGGTTTCCAACAATTGGAAGAAGAAGGGAATTCTAGAATTGAGAGAGAGAGAGAATTCTTACAGTCTTTCAACCAATTGATCGATTGATCATACCAAATGAGCAACCCCCTTCTCCCTGTTAAACTGTCGATAGGGAGAAGGGGAGGGGTAGTGGGGAACGTGTCTAGATGACACGTTCCCTCATTTTATTATTAAAATAATAATAATAATAATAATAATAATATAATTAAATCAAATTTAATTATTCATTTAAATCATATTTAAATAATACAAATTAAATATCATATATTTAATTTAGATTAAATCTCATTTAATCATATTACCCCTTTAACCTATAGTTTTAATTTACATCCAGTGCACATTAAATTTTATCATATAGTTTGCAAATGTGAATCACATTCACATTTAATATGATATTTGAACTCTTTCAAATATTCAATTCTCTTTAATATGAATCATATTCACATTAAATTTATAATATATAGTTCCAAAACTATAAATTATATCGTATCTAAATACATTAAATATATTCCCTAATGAATTTGAACATTTCAAATTCAAATGATCTAAGAACCCTTTACGAGCTTGAAGGTGGACCTAAAGGACCTACAGATTAGAAGCTCCAAGGATACGCGATTGTTCGGTTAATCTCATTAACCTCCTAATCAACATTCGTTAACTGAGGGAACACTCCACTAAAGTCCCACAGCTGCACTCTTCTCACTGCAGATATATTTCTGTGTCCATGGATATTGACCAATAACAACAAGTCAATCCTTCACGAATGTTTGTAACACCAACTGGGTCAAATTACCATTTTACTCCTTGGTTACATCTTGTAGCTTAAGTACTAGTGCTCCTCTAATGAACAATTTGTTTGTGGTCCTACCAACAAATAGAGTCCCTCTCGGGCCAATGAGAGGGTTGGACCCTTTGTTCAAGTCCCGGAGACACTACTTAAGCGAACATTCCTCGACTTACCCTAGTATGCGGGAAGGAGTGAATTCCATCTTGCTAAGTTAAGTCCACAGCCGCTCACTCGGTCTTGTCCACAAGAAGGTAGGCATATTGAGTCGGCGAATCTGGCCACTCTCACCCATACTATTCAAAGGACAATCCCTCGCGAACAGGAGTTCGTAACCTACTCAGGATTGAGATCAAGTTTCCTAGGTCATCCTAGTGAAATAGAAACATAACTAGTCAACGGAGTTCCAGCTAGAGGTTACTATTTCGTGATCCAGTCTTATGTAATCTCATTACATAGGATATCCCCACTCACATGTCATCTACACGAACACGTTAGGATCTCAGTGTTTGTATCAAATACAAAGTGGGCCACATCCATAGTTTAACCAGGGTAAGGTACCCAAACCTTATCTCCTAACTATAGACCCTTTAGGTTGTATCTCGAACCGAGATCCTTTTTATGTATATTACATTCAGTTAAAGATTCATTTAACATCCTTGGATGTTTAGTTTATTGGATTTAGGATTTTAAATAAAGGCAAACTCGTAGATAAAGAACAATAACACTTTATTGAAATAATAACACTTTATTACATTAATTAGAATATAATTACAAACTACGAGTTTTAGGGCAGAAATCCCAACAATTAGGACATACATCCCAATAGGTACATCACAATCTAAGAAAATGGCTACAGAGATACAAATATAATAAACTAGGGCATCCATTTACCCTTTACATATCTCTCACTTACCTAGATTAGCCTATGGACATATCTCGTGAGACCTAGACTTTCCAGATGACCCTCGAACACTTTAGCCGTGAGAGACTTTGTAAACGGATCATCAATCTAGTGCTCCGAAGCGATCTTCGTGACTGTCACACCTCCTCGTTGCACTATTTCTCATATCATGTGATACTTCCTCCTGATGTGCTTGCCTCGCTTATGGGTGCGAGGGTCCTTCGAAGTCGCTACCGCACCACTTTGTAATAAGATTATAAGGTTATGGGAAATTCCATATTTGGAACAATTTCCAAATCAGTAAGAAATTTCCTTAGCCAAACGACCCCTTTATTCGCTTCACAAGCAAATGACATACTCAACCTCCATTGTGGAGTCATCGATGCATCCCTGTTTGATGGTTATCGCATTTTATAGCTCCTCGTTAAGGGTGGCGATCACGATGTGGATTTCCTAGAATCCTTACAGTCTGAAAACAAGAATTAGTGTATCTAGTAAGGATCAAATCCTTGTCCCATAATCACGCGAATAGTCCGTCGTTCTCCTAAGATACTTGAGGATATTTTTAACTGCGGTCCGATGAGTCTAACCTAGATTGGATTTGTACCGAGTGACTTTTCCCATGCGCATAACAAATGTCCGGTCTCGTGCACAACATAACATACATTAAGCTACCTACTGCAGAGGCATAGGGAATACGTCTCTTATCCTCAACTTCTTGAGGTGTCTTAGGACATTGTTCCTTAGACAAATGAACTCCATGCCTGAACGGTAATAATCCCCTCTTAGAATTCTTCATTGAATATCTCGCAAAAATTTTGATGATATAAGACGCTTAAGACAGAGCTAGTGTTCTGTTCTTGCGATTCTTTAAAATCTTAATCCCAAGTGATGGAGATCGGATCCCCTTGAGCAACGGAAACGTGAATTGAAATCGATTTTGCAAATTTATTTTGGTTGAACAAAAATACCAATACATTGGTGAAAAACAGAGGTAAGCATACATTTCTAATCTAATTAGGAATGGATGTTAATCATGCAAACATGCTGTAAATTTAACTAAAAATAAAGTAATAGTTACCCTTGTAAATACGAACTTCCAGTAGCAACTCCTTGCTCCAGTTAGGTTCTACAAAAATTCAGCAACATAGAGAAAATCTTTTGTTCTTTCTTCACCACGGGGACAACGCCAAAAGTGAGAACCTTGTATGACTTTGAGATCGACTTAGATCTTCCTTGGTGGGAAGGATCCAACAATTGGAATGTTGAAGAAGGAAATTGTGAGAGAATTTTCCAAAAAGCAATCTCAGTTACACTGATCGATCGACCCCAAAAAACTTCTCGTTTAAGAGGTTTAACGAAGAGAAACTCTTCTCACACTCCCTATCGATAGGAAGTAAGTGGAAAAGAGGGGAACGTGTTCTCCTGACACGTTCTCATTAATTAATTGCTTAAATCAAATTTAATTAATCATTTAATTAAATACCATATATTTAATTAATCTTTAAATATCATATATTTAATTAAGATCAAATCATATTTAATCTAATTTTCTTCTAACCTATAGTTTTAATGCACATCTAATGCAGATTAAATTTTAACCTATAGTTTTAAATATGAATCACATTCACATTTAAATTAAACATTTAAACACTTTCAAATATTTAAATCTCTCACATAATTTAATATGAATCATATTCACATTAAATTTGTAATATGTACTTCTAAAACTATATAATATATCGTAACTATATACATTAAATTTATTCCCTAATGAATTTGAACATTTCAAAGTAAAACGATCTAAGAACCCTTTACGAGCTAGAAAGTGGACCTAATGGACGTACAGATCAGAAGCTCCAACGATACGAGATTACTCAGTTAATATCATTAACCTCTTAATCAACATTTTTTAACTGCAGGAACACTCCACTAAAGTCCCGCAACTGCACTCTTCTCATGGAAGGTATATTTCTGTGTCCACGGATATTGACTTATAACAGCAAGTCAATCCTACACGAATTTTCGTAACACCAGCTGGGTCAAATTACCGTTTTACCCCTAGGTTATATCTTTTACCTTAAGTATTAGTGATACTCTAATGAACAATTTGTTTGAGGTCATACCAAAAAATAGAAGTCCCGGAGACACCACTTAAGGGAACATTCATCTACTTACCCTAGTAGGCGGGAAGAAGGTAGGCATATTGAATCGCCGAACCGCCACTCTCAACTATCTTTGGTCAAAGGACAATCCCTCATGCAGGGAGTTCAGTAACTTTGCTGCTCGAGATTGAGATCAAGTTGCCTAGGTCATCCTAGTGAAATAAAAACGTAACTAGTCAATGGAGTTACCCCTAGTGGTTACTATTTCGCGGTCCAGTCTTATGTTATCTCATTACATAGGATATCCCCACTCACATGTCATCTACACGAACACGTTAGGATCACTTGTCGGATTGTCGAAGCCTCCAAAATATTTCTTTGTATATTTAATGACCCGAGCGGTCTCACGGTATATGGATAGGGTTGGAGACCTAATCTTGGATACAACGTGGATGTGTGGCGCTTTGTATTAGATACAAGCGAGGTCATCCGACTCGTTCATGTGGTTGACATGCGAGTGGGGGCATCTGTGCAATGAGATTGTACAAGACCGAACCGTGAATTATTAGACCTCACGATGTAACACCGTTGTGATGAGACTAATAACTTCATAGATGACCATTAGTGACTCGACACTGAATCCACAGGCGTGTTACGGACTCCTATCTGCATGAAGTGCGTCCTTTAACTAAACTGGTGAGGGTGGTCACGATTACTCGCCCAATATGCCTATCTTCTCGAGAGACAGGACCAAGTAGGTAGCTGGGAACTTAACTACGCGAGATGGAATTCACTCGTTCCACTTTAGTGAAACTAGAAGGGTTGTTCCCTTAAGTGTTGTCTCGGGGCTTGGACAACGGGCGCCCACCTTCTCACTCGCCCGAGAAGGGTGTTGTGTATGGTTGGACCATCACAATATGTTGTTCATTAGAGGAGCGATTGGGACTTAAAGAACAAGAGGTAGACACAGGGGTAAAGCGGTAATTTGACCCGGTAGTGTCTCACGAACAACTGTGAAGGGTCGACTCATGGGCATTGGTTATATTAGTGGACACGTAATATGTCCTGCAGCGGCGGCGATGTCACTACGGGCTATAGTGGAGTGTTACCGTAGCTAATGAATGTTGATTAACCGAGTCAAAGAGTTTGTGAGTTAATCTCGGATCATTGGAGCTCGTCCTTTGTAGGTCCATTAGGTCCCTCGATTTGGCTCAATGCAGGTTAAAAGAAGGGTTAATGTTTTGGTATGAAATTGAAGTGTTCAATTTCACTTTAAGGGCATTTATGTCATTTATATGAGATATGGATGATATAATATATAATTTAATGTGCATGAGATTCATAATAAATTATAGGTTAGCCTAATTTTTGAATTAAGGTTAATTGGAGAAATTAATTGGGAGAAATTAAATTGGATGTGATTCAATTTAATTAATCCACAATTATTGAAAATGTGATTTGCAACATGAGATATGAGATATCTTATATTATGTGGTTATGCAAATGAGATTTACATAACCTATGGTTGTGGTAATGTGGTAATAATGTGGAGATTTTAACTCCATGATTATTCCACTATATAATCCCTCCTTGCAAGAAGGAATTCAAATCAATACTCTCATTTTTTGGATTCTCACCCAAAAAGAAGAGTTTTTTCTCTCTATTCTATCTCAATTCTCCTCCCTCTCCAAAATCACAAGTTCCCACAAACTTCTTTCTTTCCAAAGGAAGAACAATCGAGACTCCATGTGGTAGTGTTCGGGTTCTGTTCGTGTGGAACATTCGTTGAGATCGAGAAGCACAAAGTGTTCGTGGCGAGGAAGAAATCTTGAAGATTGTCTACAACAAGTAAGTATCTTCTTCTTCTTTGTAAATTTCTTCCTTCTTTTCATGTTTAGCCTAGATCTAGTAGTTAGATCGTTTTGACAAAATCGAGTAGCACAATGATACCATGACGATTCGATCGTCTTCATTTCTGTGAGAATTTTCATTTCCTTCAATTGGTATCAGAGTCATTTCGATGGTTCTTCATTATCCACTATTTTTGTTAAAATAGGTGGGTATATTACATTGAATTCATGAGATGAATGTTGATTTGCAATTTTGGATGTTTCGATTTTTTGCACTTTTAGATTTATTTTCTGTTTGATGAGATCAAATGTAAAGGGCCCGTGTTTTTGGGCAATTTAGAAAATAAATCGAGTCTGTATGTCCGTGTCGTTCGTGGCAAGTGTTGTTGTGAAGAAATCGGAGCGAAAACGGGTATTTTTCGAAGCACAAACAGCAAAGGAGTTTGCTACAGGCGACGGCGTTGAGACGCTGCTCCTTGGCGTCTCAACGTTGTGCCAGTGGGAGCAAGGCGCGGTGCAGGACAGCGTTGCAACGTAGGGCATCGCGTTGCAATACCCATTGGCGTTTAAACGGCTGAGTCGGCGCTGGAAGCGGCAGCGTTACCATATTGCCGCGTTAATGGCGATTCATGGCGATTCCCAAGCGTGGGCGATTACTTGTGTATTAGTGGGGCAGTTTTATTTTCGAATTAAATTATATTTTAATTATTTTCTTTTGTAAAATGTAACTTATTTATATATTTAATTATTTTGTTAAACAATATTAATATAAGTGTTATATTAATGTTATTTAATTAAATAATTGTCCCTATGTGCCAAAAATCGGTCTAATTTTGCTATTTAATTATTTTATGCATGAGATTTATGATTTTATTAAATTCTATGTGCATATTGTATGTCATATTGATTTAAAATCCCACCTTAGGTTAAACATTTCATGCATCATTTATATTATAAGAGTTATAATATATAGTTTTCATGATAGGTTATATTATAAGAGTTATAATATAATTACATGCATGTTTAATTTAATTAATATAAGTGTTATATTTTTTAGATTAAAGTATGCTCATGCATTTATATTCATGTGATGAATTATATTATGTTATAGTATATAGTTATTCATGTGATGAATGATCAAGCACTATAACATAGAAATGCATGCAACCTAAGTTAATTATTAATTTTAAAGAGTTTAGAACTTGATTAATTAGACTTAGGTTTTCTATTTTCTAATGAGATTAGAAATTAGGAAATCAAAGTTTAGTCTATGAATGGAGACTGATTAGTAACTCTGTCTAAGGAAGGTTTTGTCTAAAGGTGGGGTATTTAAGTTGACGCTTATGAACACCCTACACAGAAGCCGACTTGGGAGTGAAGTCGGTCAGGAGATTCTTAGATTATTCTTATCGTGAGTGCCGCTAATTAAAAGTGTTTTATTTACTCACATAGGCCTAAGTTATAATGTGATTATAGACTTAGGTTAATACCATATAAGAGTTATATTGGTAGACTTAGGTAATTTCTAGCCGGATTATCTAGGTCAATCCCTATTAAAATTAAAGTGCTAAGTGGGAGGAAATAAAGTGTATGAGATACATTTGAATTTCCAACCACAAATCTCCTTTAAGTCCGCACCGTGAGATCTATACTCAGCTTCGTGGCGTAAATGGGAGCGTCCCCCTACGGGTGGCATTTGCATAGGTCAATATCATCATGGATGGAGAGAGTACTTATAGTGAGTGGGAGCGGGACTTGTGAAAACGAGACCCACGGTCTTTTCTTTCGATTCGCACCGTGAGACGCCTATGATCCGCTGCTAGTTTGCTTTGGACGACGGATGGTCCCTTGGTGGGCTTTGATCATGAGAATCGGAACACCGTGAATTTCGAAAGAGATACAATTTCTGGTTGGTTTTCCTTATTGGTTCACCCTTCGGTGGCTATTGTTTGGATGGATGCTTGGAAACTTAAAGATTGAGGGTGACACTCACAGAATTCGTTAAGTGTTAATGAATTCGACCAAACAATGGTAATTGGACGCCTAATGGAATAAGAGTTATTCTAGGATTAGGGTCTTTTCAAGAAAGTCTCGTCCTAGAGGAGGATTGTTTTGTTCACCCCTCGGTGGTGGTCATTCTAATCCTTTAGGGTATGATTGCAAAATTTTGAATGACCTAGGGATCATGAAACAATTTTGCTAAAACTTGATTGGAATTCAAAACTTTTTTGCGAGACTAAGACAAAGTTTTCTTAATTTTTTAGCTCAAAACATGTCTAGCGCAATAATAGCTCTACTCGCATCAGATAAGTTAGTGGGAGATAATTACCAAAGTTGGAAAAACAACATTAACACGATTTTGGTAACTGACGACATAAAGTTCGTGATGTCTGAGGAGTGTCCTCAGATGCTGGGCTCGACAGCGTCGCGAAATGTTCGCGATGCATACAATCGGTGGATCAGGGCCAATGAAAAGGCCAAGGTCTACATTATTGCCAGCATGTCTGATGTATTGGCAAAGAAGCATGAGCTGATGGTTTCCGCCAAGGAGATCATGGAGTCCTTGCAGAAAATGTTTGGACAACGATCCTTTCAGTCCGGCATGACTCGCTCAAATCGTCTTCAACGCGCGGATGAAGAAGGAGGGTTAAATGCGTAAAGTGAACATGTTATAGACATGATGACCCACTTTAATCGACCGAGATGAAGCGGGACTTGATCGACGAGTCAAGCCAAGTCGATTTTATTTTGGAGACTCTTTGAAGAGTTTCCTTGATTTCAGTAGCAATGTTGTTATGAACAAAATTAGCTACACTCGACTACCCTCCTCAATGAGCTACTGAATTTCCAATCCATGAGCAGGGTCAAGGAATCTGAGGCAAATGTTGCCTCTGAGTCTTCTCAGGGTTCGACCTCTAGCACGAAACTTGTTGCTCCTTCACGCCCGAAAGGGAAGAAGAGGACGAAGAGGGGTAAAGCGGCGAGCCTGCGCCTGCCACAAGGGCAAGAAGGTCAAGGGCGTTGCAAAGAAGAATCAAGGTAAATGTGATTTACTTGTGTGAAACTCGTTTAGTGGAGAGTAGTGACTCTGCTGGATATTGGATTCGATGCCGCCACTAACCACGTTTGTTATTCTTTTCGAGATTGATTCTGGCGTACGCTGCGAGAGTGTGAGGTGACTCTACGGGTTGGATCCGAGGAGCTTGTCTCTGCTGCAGCGATCGACACAGTGAAGCTACACTTTGGCGGGAAGTACTTATTGTTGAACAATTTGTACATAGTTCCAGGGTTTACTAGAAACCTTGTTTCCATTTCCTGCCTAATTGAACAATGTATATCTGTTTCCTTTGAATCTAGTAAAGCGTTTATTTTTTTCAAAGGCAATCTTATTTGTTCTGCTTCACTTGAGCATAATCTGTATGATTTGAAACCTAATTCGGTCAAAAGTGTTTTGAATATTGAATTGTTTAAAAGCTATAGAAACACAAACTAAGAAAGCGAAAGTTTCTCCAAAGGAAAATGCCCATCTTTGGCATCTCTGGTTAGAGCCACATTAATCTCAATAGGATTGAGAAACTAGTGAAGAGTGGACTTCTAAAGCGAGTTGGCGAGAAAACTCTTTCTTGCGGGGTGTGTGAGTCATGTCTTGAGGGCAAGATGACCAAACGTCCTTTTAGTGGAAAAGGATATAGAGCCAAAGAGCGTCTTGAGTTAGTACATTCTGACCTTTGTGGTCCGATGAATGTTAAAGCTCGAGGCGGTTATGAGTACTTCGTGTCTTTCATAGACAATTACTCGGATATGGGTATATTTACCTAATGAACAAGAAGTGCGAAACTCTTAAAAGTTCAAGGAGTACAAGGCGAGGTTGAGAACCTCTTAGGTAAATCGCTTAAAACACTTTCGATTGGATCGAGGTGGAGAGTACATGGACACCGAATTCGAGGACTATATGATAGAACACGGTATTGTGTCCCAACTCTCAAGACTGGTATGCCCAAGTGAGAATGGTGTATCGGAGAGGAGAAGCAGAACCTTGTTCGACATGGTTCGATCGATGAGAGCTATGCTCGTCTCCACGATTCTTTTTGGGGTAACGCATGATTGAGATTGAGGCTGCGGTCTATATTTTGAACAACGTTCCGTCCGAAGAGTGGTTGTGAAACACCTTTCGAACTCTGGAGTGGACATAAAGGCAGTTTACATCACTTCAGAATTTGGGGATGCTCAACCCACGTGTTGGTGTCAACCCAAGAAAAAGTTGAAACCCCGTTGAAAATTGTGCCTATTAAGAGGTTATCCTAAAGAGATTAGGGGTGAGTACATTTTTCGATCGTAAGGAAAATATAGTGCTTGTGTCGACAAACGCCACTTTCTTAGAGGAAAACCACGTCGGGGATCATTTATCGAGGAGTAAAATTGTGTTAAATGAAATGGGATGGATTATGACATCGCAAGAGTTGCTGATGAGGCTAGTACATCAACAAGTGTTGTTGATCCTAGCAGGTCTAGTCAAATTCGTTCCCAAGAGTTAGGGAATGACTCGACGTAGTGGGAGGGCTGTGAGATAGCCTGATCGTTACATGGGTTTAGCTGAAACGTCAGTTGTCGCTCCTGGTGATGACTGTGAGGATCAATTAACCTATGATCAGGCAATGGTTGATGTTGACAAAGACGAATGGATTAAAGCTATGGACCAGGAAATTGAGTCTATGCACTTTAATTCTGTCTGGGAGCTTGTGGATCAACCGGATGGGGTAAAACCTATTGGTTACAAATGGATTTACAAGCATAAACATGGCATAGATGGGAAGGTGCAGACCTTCAAAGCCCGACTAGTGGCAAAGGGTTTTACCCAGGTTGAAGAGGTTGACTATGAGGAGACCTTTTCACCTGTTGTCATGGTAAAGTCGATCAGGATCCTTCTAGTCATTGTAGCGTATTATGACTACGAGGTATGGCAGATGGACGTCAAGACAACCTTTCTGAATGGCAAACTTGATGAGACCATCTACATGGACCAACCAAAGGGTTCATTGCCCAAGGCCAAGAGCAAAAGGTTTGCCGGCTTCATAGGTCCATTTATGGATTGAAACAGGCTTCGAGGTCTTGGAATATAAGGTTTGATGAGGCGATCAAATCTTATGGCTTTGATCAAAATGTCGCGAGCCTTGTGTTTACAATAAAATCGTTGACAAACCGCCGCATTTTGGTGTTGTATGTGTGGGCGATATTCTTCTCATTGGGAATGAGATAGAATTTCTTCTTGGCGTTAAGAAGTGGTTAGCTTCCCAATTCCAAATGAAAGATTTGGGAGAAGCTCGTCACGTTCTAGGTATCTAGTTTGTCGGAACCAGGAAGAACAGAACGCTAGCCTTGTCTTATGCGTCTTATATTGACAAGATGTTGTCTAGATATAAGATGCATAACTCCAAGAAAGGGTTTCTCGCCTTCGGGCATGGGGTTCACTTGTCAAAGGATCAATGTCCTAAGACTCCTCAAGATGTTGAGGATATGAGACGGATTCCATATGCTTCGGCTGTAGGGAGCGTGATGTATGTTATGTTGTGTACTAGGCCCGACATACATTATCCAAGAGGGAATTGTCGATGAGATATCTGTCCAATCCGAGATTAGATCTTTGGGGCGATCGTAAAGGCAATCCTCAAGTATCTTACGAGCGAGGAACTACGACTTAGTGTATGGCAGTGGGGATTTGATCCTTACATGATACACAGATTCTGATTTTCAGACCGATAAGGATTCTAGGAAATCCACTTCGGGTTCAACCTTCATTCTGAATGGAGGAGTTGTAGTATGGCGAAGCATCAAGCAGGGATGCATCACTGATTCCACTATGGAAGCGGAGTATGTTGCGGCTTGTGAAGCTGCAAAGGAAGCTGTTTGGCTTAGGAAGTTCATGATGGATTTGAATGTTTTTCCAAATATGAACTTGCCAATCATACTGTTCTGTGATAACAGTGGTGCATTAGCCAACTCACGTGAGCCTCAGAGCCATAAGAAAGGCAAATACATTGAGTGCAAGTACCATCGTCGACGAGAGATGGTGCACCGCGGAGGCGTGGCATCGCCACGCGAGATAGCGTCCGAGCACAACGTAGTCGATCCATTTACAAAGCCCCTCATGGCTAAGGTGTTTGAGGGTCACCTAGAGAGTCTAGGTCTTCGAGAGCTTCCTGACTAGGGCAAGTGGGAGATGTGTAAATAGGTATTCAATGCCCTTGTTTATTGTATTACTTCAGTGTAATTTATGTACATTTCAGAAATGTATTTTCTCCACTAGCTTAGTCCAAGTGGGAGTTTGTTGGGATTTTTGTCCTAATCTCGTGTTTGTAAATTACTGTTTGAAATTAATAAGAGCAATTCATTTCATCACTTTGTGTCTCGCAATATTTACAAACTTTTCCAATAAACTAAACTTCAGGGTCATTGAATTTATGAGAGAACTAGAACTTGAACGGTGTGTAGTGGACACACAGGGAGGATCACGTTCAAGTTAATGACCCGCACGGTCTACAGTATATGGATATGGTTGGAGACCTAATCCTGGATACATCAGTAGATGCGACCGCTTTGTATTAGATACAAGCGAGGTGATCGACTCGTTCATGTGGTTGACATGCGAGTGGGGGCATCCTGTGCAATGAGAACTTGAATAATTAGACTTAGGTTTTCTAATTTTCTAATGAGATTAGGAATTTAGGAAATCAAATATAACCTATGAATAGTGACTGATAAGTAACTCTATCTAAGGAAGGTTTTGTCTAAGGTACAGGGTATTTAAGTTGACGCTATGAACACCCCTACACAGGAAACCGACACAGGAGTGAATTCGGTCAGGAGATTCTTAGGTTATATTCTCGTGAGTGCAGTTAATTAAGTGTTAATTAATTTACTCACATAGACCTAAGTTAATAATGTGATTATAAACTTAGGTTAATACCATATAAGAGTTATTTGGTAGACTTAGGTAAATTTTAGCCGGTTTATCTAGGTCAATCCCTAATAAAAATTAAAGTGATGAGTGGGAGGAAATAAAGTGTATGAGATACATTTCAATTTCCAACCACAAATCTCCTTTAAAGTCCATACATGTGAGATCTATACTCGACCTCGTGGAGCAAATGGGAGCGTCCCCCCCTCGGATGGCATTTGTATAGGTCAATATCATCGTGGATGGAGAGAGTACTTATAGTGAGTGGGAGGCGGGACTTGTGGCGAGACCCACGGTCTCTTCTTTCGATTCACACCGTGAGAGCGCGCCTATGATCCGCCTTCTAGTTTGGCTGGACCGGACAATCCTCCGTGAAGGCTTGATCATGGGAGGAGTCAGACACCGTGAAGAAGTCCGAAAGGATCTGATTTTCTGGTTAGTTTTCCTTCTTGGTTCACCCTTCGGTGGCTATTGTTTGGACGGATGCTTGGAAACTTAAAGATTGAGGTGACACTCACTGAATTCGTTAAGTGTTAATGAATTCGACCGAACAATGGTAATTGGGCGCCTAATGGAATGAGAGTTATTTGCAGGATTAGAGTCCGATCGAGAAAGTTTTGTCCTATAGGAGGAGTGTTCTGTTCCCCTCCCTTGGTGGCGGTCATTCAAAACCTTTAGGTATCATTGCAAAATTTTGATTGACCTAGGGATCATGAAACAAATTTTGCTAAAACTTGATTGGATTTCAAAAGTTTTTTGCAGAGACTAATACAAAGGTTTTCTTGATTTTTATTAAAAATGTCTAAGCGCAATAATAGCTTTACTCGCCGCCGGACAAATTAGTGGGAGATAACTATCAAAGTTGGAAAAACAACATAAATACAATTTTAGAACAAGACGACATAAAGTTCGTGTTTATCGAGGAGTGTCCTCGGATGCCGGGCTCGGCAAAGATCGCGAAGTGTTCGCGATGCATACGATCGATGGATCGGGGCCAATGAAAAGGCCAAGGTCTATATTATTGCCGGCATGTCCGATGTCTTGGCAAAAAAAGCACGGTGATAGTTTCCGCTAAGGAGATCATGGAGTCTCTGCGAGGGAAATGTTTGGGCAATGATCCTTTCGACTCGGCATGACTCGCTCAAAATCGTTTTCAACATACACGGATGAAAGTGGGGTCGTCTATCCGTGAACACGTTCTAGACATGATGACCCACTTCCATCCGGCCGAGATGAGCGGGGCTTGATCGATGAGTCGAGGCGAGTCGATTTTATTTTGGAGACTCTTAGAAGAGTTTCCTTGATTTCATAGCAATCTTATTATGAACAAAATTAGCTACACATCGACAACCCTCCTCAATGAGCTACAAAATTTCCAATCCTTGCATAGGGTCGGGGAATGCGAGGCAAATGTTGCCTCGAGTCTTATCACGGGGTTCGACCTGCAGGACGAAACTGTTGCTCCTTCACGCCGAAAGGGAAGAAAAGGATGAAGAGGGTAAAGCGACCTTCTTTGCGCCCACAAGGGCAAGAAGGTCACGGAGGTTGTAGAGAAAGGAAAGTGTTTCCATTGCAATGAGGGCGGTCCTTTGGAAGAGAAAGCGTCCCAAATTCATTGCCAGAGAAGAAGAATCAAGGTAAATGTGATTTACTTGTGATTGAAACATGTTTAGTGGAGAGTAGTGACTCTCTGCGGATATTGGATTGAGCGCCACTAACCACGTTTGTTCTTCTTTTTTCGTGGGGATTGATTCGGCAATTGCTGCGAGAGGGTGAGGTGACTCTACGGGTTGGATCAGGGAGCTAGTCTCTCTTTGCAATGATCGCACTGCAGTGAAGCTAAGCTTTGGCGGGAAGTACTTATTGTTGGGCAATTTGTACATAGTTCCGGGGTTTACTAGAAACCTTGTTTCAATTTCTGCCTTATTGAACAATGTATTTGATTTCTTTTGAATCGAATAAAGCGTTTATTTCTTTCAAAGGGAATGTGATCACATTTGACTTCACTAGAAAATAATCTGTATGTTTTGAAACCTAATTCGGTCAAAAGTGTTTTGAATCTTGAATTATTTAAAGCTATGAAACACGAACTAAGAAAGCGAAAGTTTCTCCAAAAGAAAATGCCCACCTTTGGCATCTTGGTTAGGCCACATTAATCTCAATAGGATTGAGAAACTAGTGAGAGTGGACTTCTAAACGAGTTGGAAGAAAACTCTTACCTGGTGTGTGAGTCATGACTTGAGGCAAAATGACCAAAGCGTCCTTTTAGTGGAAAAGGATATAAAGCCAAAGAGCTGTTGAGTTAGTGCATTCGACCTCTGTAGTCCGATGAATGTTAAAGCTCAAGGCGATTTATGAGTACTTTGTGTCTTTCATAGGCGACTACTCTAGATATGGGTACATTTACCTAATGCATGAAGTGCGAAACTCTTGAAAAGTTCAAGGAGTACAAGGCGAGGTTGAGAACCTCTTAGGTAAATCGCTTAAAACACTTCGATCGGATCGGGATGGAGAGTACATGGACACCGAATTCCGGGACTATATGATAGAACACGGAATTACGTCCCAACTCTCAAAGACCGTATGCCACAGCCAGAATGGTGTATCGGAGAGGAGAAAGCAGAACCTTGTTGGACATGGTTGGTCGATGATGAGTTATGCTCGTCTCCCGATTCTTTTTGGAGTGCAGCGCCTTGGAGATGCGGTTTATATTTTGAACAACGTTTCCTCGAAGAGTGTTTGTGAAACACCTTTCGAGCTCTGGAGTGGGCGTAAGGCGGTTTACATCACTTCGGGATTTGGGGATGCCCGAGCCCATGTGTTGGTGTCAAACCAGAAAAAGTTGGAACCAGATTCGAAATTGTGCCGATTCGTGAGGTTACCCTAAAGAGACTAGAGGTGGTCTATTTTATGATCATAGGGAAAATAGGGTGCTTGTGTCGACAAACGCCACTTTCCTAGAGGAAGACCACGTCGAGGATCATGTACCAAGGAGTAAGATTGTATTGAATGAAATGGGCGGTTCATCAACAAGAGTTCTTTGATGGGGCTAGTCGTCAACAAGTGTTGTTGATCCTAGCACGTCTAGTCAAATCCGTTCTCAAGATTTGGGAATGCCTCGACGTAGTGGGAGGGCTGTGAGACAGCCTGATCGCTACATGGGTTTAGCTGAAACCTCAGTTGTCGCTCCTGATGATGACTGTGAGGATCCATTGTCCTATGATCGAGCAATGGTTGATGTTGACAAAGGCGAATGGATTAAAGTTATGGACCAAGAAATGGAGTCTATGTACTTCAATTCTGTATGGGAGATTGTGGATCAAGCTGGATGGGGTAAAACCTATTGGTTGCAAATGGATCTACAAGCGTAAGCGTGGCGTAGATGGGAAGGTGCAAACCTTCAAAGCCCGACTAGTGGCAAAGGGTTTTACCCGAGTTGAAGGGGTTGACTATGAGGAGACCTTTTCACTTTGTTGCCATGGTAAAGTCGATCGAGATCCTTCGGCCATTGCCGCGCATTATAACTACGAGGTATGGCGGATGGATGTCAAGACGACCTTTACGAATGGCAAACTTGATGAGACCATCTACATGGACCGACCAAAAGGGTTCATTGCCCAAGGCCAAGAGCAAAAAGTTTACTGGCTTCATAGGTCCATTTATGGTGAAACAGAACCGAGGTCTTGGAATATAAGGTTTGATGAGGCAATCAAATCTTATGGCTTTGATCAAAATGTCGACGAGCCTTGTGTCTACAAGAAAATCGTTGACAAAGCTATCGCATTTTTGTGTTGTATGTGGGCGATATTCTTCTCATTGGGAATGAGGTAGAATTTCTCACTCGACGTTAAGAAGTGGCTAGCTTCGCAATTCCAAATGAAAGATTTGGGAGAAGCTCAGTATGTTCTAGGTATCCAGATAATCAGGAACCAGAAGAACAGAACGCTAGCCTTGTCTCAGGCGTCTTATATTGACAAGATGTTGTTATAAGATGTAGAACTCAAGAAGGGCTTCTCGCCTTTCGGGCATGGGGTTCACTTGTCTAAGGATCAATGTCCTAAGACTCCTCAAGATGTTGAGGATATGAGGCCAGATTCCATATGCTTCAGCTGTAGGGAGTCCGATGTATGCCATCTTTGTGTACTAGGGCAGAGGCATACATTTATGCGGTAGGGAATTGTCGAGTAGATATCACTCCAATCTAGGATTAGATCACTGGACAGCCGTAAAGACAATCCTCAAGTATCTTATGAGAACGAGGAACTACAGCTTAGTGTATGGGAGTGGGGATTTGATCCTTACGGGATACACAGATTCTCGATTTTCGGACCGATAAGGATTCTAGGAAATCCACCTGGGGTCACCTTCATTACGAATGGAGGAGCCGTAGTATGGCGAAGAATCAGCGAGGATGCATCACGATTCCAATATGGAGCGGAGTATGTTGCGGCTTGTGAAGGCGCAAAGGAAATTTATTTGGCTTAGGAAGTTCATGAAAGATTTTGAAGTTGTTCCTAACATGAACTTGTCGATCACAATTGCTCGTGATAACGATGGTACTGAGAGCCAACTCACGTGAGCCTCGGAGCCATAAGAGAGGCAAACACATTGAGCGCAAGTATCATCTCGTCACGGAGATTGTGCACCGCGAGACGCGATGATCCACGCAGATAGCGTCGGAGCACAACGTGGTCGATCCATTTACAAAGCCCCTCACGGCTAAGGTGTTTGAGGTCACCAGAGAGTCTAGGTCTTCGAGAGCTTACGACTAGGGCAAGTGGGAGATGTGTAAGCGGGTATTCGATTGCCCTAGTTTATTGTATTACTTTGTTGTAATTTATGTACATTTTAAAATGTATTTTCTCCACTAGCTTAGTCTAAGTGGGAGTTTGTTGGGCTTTTTGTCCTAATCTCGTGTTTGTAATATATTGATTGAAAGTAATAAGTGTTATTTATTTCATCACTTTGTGTCTCATAATATTTATAAACTTTTTCCAATAAACTAAGCTCGAGGGTCATTGAATTTATGAGAGAACTAGAACTTGAGCGGTGTGTAGTGGACACACTGGGAAGATCACGTTCGAGTTAACGACCGAATGGTCTCTGATATATGGATAGGGTTGGAGACCTAATCCACGGATACACCGTGGATGCGCCCGCTTTGTATTAGATACGGACGTGGTGATCGACTCGTTCATGTAATTGACATGCGAGTGGGGGCATCTGTGCAATGAGATTGTACAAGGCCGGGACCGTGAGTTATTAGACCTCACGATGTAACAGCTTGTGGTGAGGACTAATAATTTCGTAGATGACCATTAGTGACTCGACACAATCCACGAGCGTGTTACGGACTCCCTATCTGCTAGGTCTGTTCTTTGACTAAATGCAGGTAAGGGTGGTCACGATTTACTCGCCCAATATGCCTATCTTCTCAGGGGACGAGAACCAAGTAGGAGCCGGGAACTTAACTACGCGAGATGGAATTCACTCGTCCCCGCCTTTAGGGAAACTAGAGGTTGTTCCCTTAAGTCTTTGTCTCAGGGGCTTGGACAGCCGCGCCCACCTTCTCTTTGGCCCAAGAAGGGTGTTGTGTATGGTTGGACCATCACAATATGTTGTTCATTAGAGGAGCGAGTGGGGACTTAAGGAACAAGAGGTAGAACACGAGGGGTAAAGCAGTAATTTGACCCAGTAGTGTCTCTGAACAACTGTGAAGGGTCGACTCATGGGTATTGGTTATATCGGTGGACACGTAATATTCTGTGACTTGACGGAGTACAACTACGGGCTATAGTGGAGTGTTACCGTAGCTAATGAATGTTGGTTAAGGGTCAAAGAGTTTGGCGAGTTAATCTCGGATCATTGGAGCCAAATCTTTCAGAGGTCCATTAGGTCCCTCGGTTGGCTCTAACGGATTTAAGAAAGGATAAAGTTTTGGTATGAAATTGAAGTGTTCAATTTCACCTTAAAGGGCATTATGTCATTTATATGAGATATGAATGATATAATATATAGTTTAATGTGAATGAGATTCATAATAAACTATAGGTTAGCCTAATTGTTGAATTACGGCTAATTGGAGAATTTGATTGAGAGAAATTAAATTGGATGTGATTCAATTTAATAAATCCATAACTATTGCAAATGAGATTTGCAATATGAGATATGAGATATCTTATATTATGTGGTTATGCAAATGAGATTTGCATAACCTATGATTGTGGTAAAGTGGTAAATATGTGGACATTTTAACTCCACTAATCCGCTATATAAACCCTTCTCTCAAGAAGGATGGCACTTAACTCTCTCATTTTTTAGTTTTACACAAAAAAGAGAAGAGAAACTCTCTTTATTCTCTCTCAAATTCTCCTCCTCTCCAAAACCAAAAGGTTCCAACAAGCCTCCTTTCTCCAAAAGAGAACAACCGAGAAGGCTTCTTGGTAGTGTTTGACTCACATTCGTTGGAGGAAATCGTTGTGTACGAGGAGCACGAAGAGTTCGTGGATTTGAAGAAGATATTGTGAAGAAAGTCTTCAACAAGTAAGTAAAATCCTTTTTCTTTTTTCTTCTTCTTAATTGCATGTTTAGCCTAGATCTATGTATTAGATCAATTTTAACAAAGACGGTTTGCGTGCTTGATACATCGGACGATTCAATCGTCTTCCATTTGCATGGGATTTTCATTCCCTTCAAGACCCTCGCAGACAGGAGTTCGTCACACGCTCAGGATTTAGGTCGAGTCACTAATGGTCATCTACGAAGTTATTAGTCTCATCTTGTCAGCGGTGTTACACACGATGAGGTCTAATAAATCACGGTCCCGGTCTTGTACAATCTCATTGCACAAGATGCCCCTCTCGCATGTCAACTACATGAGCGAGTGAGATCACCTCGTTTGTATCTAATACAAAGCGGGTCGCATCCTGCAGTGTATCCGAGATTAGGTCTCCAACCCTATCCATATCATGTAGACCGTCTCGGTCATTAACTCGAATGTGATCCTCCCTGTGTGTCCACTACACACCGTTCAAGTTCTAGTTCTCTCACAAATTCAATGACCCTGGAGCTTAGTTTATTGGAAAAGTTTATAAATATTGCGAGACACAAAGTGATGAAATGAATAACTCTTATTAATTTCAAACAATATATTACAAACACGAGATTAGGACAAAAATCCCAACATATATTGTGTCCACTGATAAAATCATTACCCATGAGTCGACCCTTCACAAGTTGTTCGTAATCACGGCTGGGTCAAATTATCGTTTTACCCCTGTTATTACCTCTTTCTTTTTTAAGCACCACTGATCCTCTAATGAACAATAAGCCTATGGTCCTACCATAGGCTCATACCTTCATAGAGGGCGAGGCCCCGTTGTTCAAGACCTAGAGGGAGTTCTTAAGGGAACAACCTATGTAATTCCTTAGTGTAGGAATGAGTGAATTCCATCTTGCATTGATAAGTCCCCAGCTATCTACGAGGTTCTGTCTCTAAGAAGGCAGGCTTATTGAGTCGGCTACAGACCACTCTCACCCATACTAGTCTAAGGAAAAACCCCTATAAGCAGGAGTTCTTAACTTGCTCAGGATTCTGGTCGAGTCACTAATGACCATCTATAAATTATCAGTCTTATCCTGTTAACGACGTTATACTGGTTAGACTAATAGTTTGCAGTCTAGTCTTATATGAACTCTTCATACGGGATGCCCCCACTTGCATGTCAACCACATGAATGAGTTGGATTACCTCATTTGTACCAATTACAAAGTGGGTCGCATCCATGGTGTTACCAGAAAAAGGTTTCCAACCTTATTCTTATACCATAGACCATTTAGGTTATACTCTTGAACATAATCCAAATAGTGTCTATTACACTGATGTTCAAGATACATTATAACCTGGGAGCTTAGTTTATTGGATTTATAATGCAAGAATATAATTTTATCAAAATAAAAAACTCTTTATTTATTTGATCAAAATTATATAAGTTTAGGGCACAAATCCCAACAATCTTCCACTTGACCTAAAGCTTGTGGAGTACTAAAACATTACAGTAATTTAAATACAATAAACTAGGGCATTTAAACCCTTTGTACAATATACTCCCACATGCCCTAGTTGGGGAAGACTTGTAAACCTAAACCTTGTAGGTGACTCTCAAATACTTTAGCCGTGAGAGCCTTTGTAAAAGGATCAGCAACGTTGTGCTCTGAGGCTATCTTCGTGACAATCACGTCTCCTTGATGCACAATCTCCCGAATGAGATGATATTTCCGCTCAATGTGTTTTCTCCTCTTGTGACTTCGGGGTTCCTTGAATTTGCTGCTGCACCATCATTGTATCGCAATACAACGTGATGGGCAAAGTCATATTTGGAACAACTTCCAAATTTAGCATGAATTTCCTTAACCAAACGACCTCTTTAGCTGTTTCACAAGCTGCTACATATTCGGCCTCCATGGTGGAATCAGCGATGCATCCTTGTTTGACGCCGCGGACTACATCTCCTCGTTAAGAATAAATCGGCCACGATGTAGATTTTGAGAATCTATATCGGTCGAAAGTCGAGAATCTGTGTATATCTGTAAGGATTAAATCCTTAGCCCCATACACAAGCATGTAGTTCCTTGTTTTCCGTAGATACTTAAGGATTGTTTTCACGGTTGTCCAGTGTTCAGGTCTTGGATTGGATTGATACCTATTGACCATGCCAAGCGCAAAGCAGATGTCGGACCTAATACACAACATAGCGCATATGAGGCTCCCACACGGTGATGCATAAAGAATCATCTCATGTCCTCAACTCCATGGGTGTCTTAGGACATTGTTCGGTGGACAAATGACCTCCATGTCTGAAAGGCAATAAGCCTTTTTTGGAGTCTTGCATCTTAAACCTTGAAAACATTTTGTCTATGTTAGATGTTTGAGACAAGGCTAGTGTTTTATTCTTGCAGTTTAGGACAACGGATCCCAAGAACAAACTGTGCATCACCCAAATGTTTCATTTGGAATTGCGTAGCTAGCCAATTCTTAATGTCAGTATGATATCCTACATCATTCCCAATGTGTAGGATATCATCCACATATAGAACTACGAGTGCGACAGAACTATTGATGATTTTCTTGTAAACACAAGGCTCATCGTCATTCTGGTCAAAACCAATAGATTTGATTGCCTCATCAAATCTTATATTCTAGGACCTAGAGGCTTGTTTCAGCCCATAGATGGACCTTTTAAGCATGCAAACTTTTTGTTCTTGTTCTGGTTCAATGAACCCTTTGGGTTGGTCCATGTAGATTTGCTCGTCAAGATTGCCATTCAAAAAGGTTGTCTTGACATCCACTTGCCATACCTCATAGTCATAATATGCGGCAATGACAAGTAGGATACGGATAGACTTTACCATAGCAACAGGTGAAAAGGTTTCGTCATAGTCAACCCCTTCAACCTGAGTATAACCCTTTGCTCCTAGTCTAGTTTTAAAAGTTTGCACCTTCCCATCTACACCACGCTTTCTCTTGTAGATCCACTTACAACCTATAGGTTTTACCCCATCAAGTTTAACTACAAGATCCCAAACAGAATTGAAGTGCATAGACTCGATTTCTTGGTCCATTGTTATGACCCATCTGTCTTTGTCTTTGTCAACCATCGCTTGATTATAAGTCGATGGATACTCACATTCGTCATCTGGTATAACAAATTGGGTTTCTGATAAACCCATGTAACGATCAGGTTGCATTATAACCCTCCCACTACGTCGAGGCATACTCACTTCTTGCGCTAGACATGTTTTAAGCTGAAAAATTACGAAAAACTTTGTGTTAGTCTCGCAAAAAACCTTTGAAATCCAATCATGTTTTAGCAAAATTGTTTCAAGATCCCTAGGTCATTCAAAATTTTGCAATGATACCCTAAAGGTTTAGAATGACCGCCACCGAAGGGTGAACATAACACTCCACCTTTAGGACGAGACATTCTCGATCAGACCCTAATCCCAGAATAACTCTTATTCCATTAGGCGTCCAATTACCATTGTTTGGTTGAATTCATTAACACTTAACGAATTCTATGAGTGTCACCCCTCAATCTTTAAGTTTCCAAGCATCCAGTCCAAACAATAGCCACCGGAAGGGGGTGAAACAAGAAGGAAAACCAACCAGAAAGCTGTATCTCTTTTTGAATTCACGGTGTTCGACTCCCATGATCATGCCCTCCGAGAAGGGATTATGCAGTCCAGCCAAACTAGCGGGCGGATCATAGGCGTCTCACGGTGTGAATCGAAAGAAGAGACCGTGGGTCCCGTTTTCACAAGTTCCGCTCCCACTCACTATAAGTACTCTCTCCATCCACGATGATATTGACCTATACAAATTCCATCCGAAGAGGGACGCTCTCATTTGCGCCACGAGGTTTAGTCACTGATCTCACGGTGTGAACTTAACGGAGATTTGTGGTTTGAAATTTAAATGTATCTCATACACTTTATTTCCTCCCACTCAAAGACTTTAATTTTAATAGGGATTGACCTAGATAAACTGTCTAAAATTTACCTAAGTCTACCAATATAACTCTTATATGGTATTAACCTAAGTCTATAATCACATTATAACTTAGGTCTATGTGAATTAATTAAAACACTTTTAATTAGCGACACTCACGATAAGTATAATCTAAGAATCTAGGATGAATTCACTCCGTGAATTGTGGTTTCCATGTAGGGGTGTTCATAAGCGTCAACTTAAATACTGACCTTAAACAAAACCTTCCTTAGACGAGTTACTAATCGGTCTCTCATTCATAGACTAAACTTTGATTTCCTAATTTCTAATCTCATTAGAAAAAGAAAACCTAAGTCTAATTATTCAAGTTCTAAACTCTTTAAAACTAATAATTAACTTAGGTTGCATGCTTTCTATGTTATAGTGCTTGATCATTCATCACATGAATAACTATATACTATAACATAATATAATTCATCACATGAATATAAATGCATGAGCATACTTTAATCTAAAAATATAACACTTATATTAATTAAATTAAACATGCATTTAATTATATTATAACTCTTATAATATAACCTATCATGCAAACTATATATTATAACTCTTATAACTCTTATATTATAACTCTTTTAAATCTATATGACATACATTATGCACATAGAAATTAATTAAAATATACATCTCATGCATAAAATAATTAAATAGCAAAAATGGAACGATTTTTTGGCACTAAGAGCAATTATTTAATTAAATAACATTAATATAACACTTATATTAACATTATTTAATAAAATAATTAAATACATAAATTAAATACATTTTACAAATAATAAAAATATAAAAAACCGAAAATAACTACCCCTCTAAGCAAAAAACTACCCACGTCTCGCGAATTGAAGCCGCAATCGCTCCTCGGCGTGCGGTTTGCAACGTTATCGCCTCGGCGTCGACCAAGCGTTCTCAGCGGCGGCGGCGTTACCAGCGCTACTCTGCAGCAGGGCCTCCGTCGCAAGAATAGCGTTGAGACAACGAAGAGCGGCGTCTCAGCGCCATCGGCGAACAACAAACAACTTTGCTGTTCTTCACCGATTTTCTTTGATTTTGCTCCAATTTCTTCACAGCAACTCTTGCCACGAACGACCCGGACTTACAGACTTGATTTATTTTTTAAAATGCCCAATAACACGGGCCCTTTACATTTGATCTCATCAAACAGAAAATAAATCTAAAAGTGCCAAAAACCGAAACATCCATTTAAGCAAACCATCATTCATCTCATAAAAATTAAGGTAATTTACCCACATATTTTAACAAAATTGTGCATAATGAAGAACCATCGAAATGGCTCTAATACCAATTGAAGGAATGAGAATTCCCACGCTTATGGAAGACGATCGAATCGTCATGGTATCATTACGCTACTCGATTTTGTTAAAATGATCTAACTTTTAGATCTAAGTTAAACATGTTAGAAAGGAGGAAATTACAACATGATTAGGGTACTTACTTGTTGAAGACACTCTTCAAGATTTCTTCCTCGGATCACTTAACGCCAGTGCTTCGGATCTCAACAAATGCTCTCACGAACGAAACCAGAACACTACCACTTGGAGTCTCGGTTGTTCTTCCTATGGAAAGAGGAAGTTTGTGGGAACTTTGGTGTTTTGGAGAGGAGGAGAATTGAGAGAGAGTAGAGAGAATTCTCTTATTTTTGGTGAGAATAAAAAAATTGAGAGATTGAAGTGCATTCCTTCTTGCAAGAAGGGATTATATAGTGGAATAATCATGGAGTTAAAATCTCCACATTATTACCACTTTTTACCACAACCATAGGTTATGCAAATCTCATTTGCATAACCATATAATATGAGATATCTCATATCTCATATTGCAAATCTCATTTGCAATAATTGTGGATTAATTAAATTGAATCACATCCAATTTAATTTCTCTCAATTAATTTACAATTAGCCCTAATTCAACAATTAGGCTAACCTATAGTTTATTATGAATCTCATTCACATTAAACTATATAGTATATCATTCATATCTCATATAAATGACATAAATGCCCTTTAAAGTGAAATTGAACACTTCAATTTCACACCAAAACATTAACCCTTCTCTTTAACCATGATTGAGCCAACCGAGGGACCTAATGGACCTCTGATGTGGGCTCCAATGATCCGAGATTAACTTGTCAAACTCTTTGACCCGGTTAACCAACATTCAATAGCTACGGTAACACTCTACTATAGCCCGTAGTTGCACTCCCGTCAGTGCAGAATATTACGTGTCCATTGATATAACCAATGCCCATGAGTCGACCCTTCACAGGTTGTTCGTAGACACGGCTGGGTCAAATTATCGTTTTACTCCTGTGTCTACCTCTTGTTCCTTAAGTACCCACTGCTCCACTAATGAACAACATATTGTGATGGTCTAACCATACACAACACCCTTCTCAAGGTCGTTGAGAAGGTGGGGCGCGCTGTCCAAGCCACGGAGACAACACTTAAAGGAACAACCCTCTAGTTTCTCTAAAGGCGGAACGAGTGAATTCCATCTCGCGTAGTTAAGTTCCCACCGCCTACTTGGTCTCATCCCACGAGAAGATAAGCATATTGGGCGAGTAATCGTGACCACCTCACCCGTATTTAGTCAAAGGACGGACCCGCAGACAGAGTCTGTAACACGCTCGAGGATTCTCGGTCGAGTCACTAATGGTCATCTACGAAATTATTAGTCTCATCACATCAGCGGTGTTACATCGTAGGTCTAATAATTCACGCGATCAGTGTTGTACAATCTCATTGCACAGGATGCCCCCACTCGCATGTCAACCACACGAACGAGTCGATCACCTCGTTTGTATCTAATACAAAGCGGGCGCCTCCATATTGTATATCGATGTTAGGTCTCCAACCTTATCCATATATCAGTAGACCGTTCGGGTCATTAACTCGAACGTGATCCTCCCGTGTGTCCACTACACACCGCTCAAGTTCTAGTTCTCTCATAAATTCAATGACCCGAGCTTAGTTTATTGGAAAAGTTTATAAATATTACGAGACACAAAGTGATGAAATGAATAACTCTTATTAATTTCAAACAATATATTACAAACACGAGATTAGGACAAAAATCCCAACAAACTCCCACTTGGACTAAGCTAGTGGAGAAAATACATTTCTGAAATGTACATAAATTACAATGAAGTAATACAATAAACTAGGGCATTGAATACCGTTACACATCTCCCACTTGCCCTAGTCGGGAAGCTCTCAAGACCTAGACTCTCTAGGTGACCCTCCAACACCTTAGCCGTGAGGGGCTTTTTAAACGGATCGACTACGTTGTGCTCCGACGCTATCTCGCGTGAATGCCGTCTCTCGCGGTGCACAATCTCCCATATTAGATGATACTTGCGTTCAATGTGGTTGCCTCTCTTATAGCTCCGAGGCTCGCGTGAGTTGGCTACTGCACCATTGTTATTAAAGAACAGTGTGATTGGCAAGTTCATATTTGGAACAACTTCCAAATCCGTCATGAACTTCACGAGCAAAACGACTTCCTTTTGCGACTTCACAAGCGCAACATACTCGACTTCCATAGTGGAATCGGCGATGCATCCTCGCTGATGTTTCGCCATACTACTGACTCCTCCATTCGGAATGAAGGTGACCTCAAGTGGATTTCCTAGAATCCTTATCGGTTTGAAATCGGAATCCGTGTATCCGTAAGGATCAAATCCCCACCGTCATACACTAAGTTGTAGTTCCTCGTTCTCCTAAGATACTTGAGGATTGCCTTTACTTGGCCCAAAGTTGATCTAATCATGGATTGGGTGATATCTCTTGGCGACAATTCCTCTTGCATAATGGATGTCGGGCCTAGTACACAATATGACATACATCGGGCTCTCACACCAAGCATATGGAATCCATCTCATATCCTCAATATCTTGAGAGTCTTAGGACACCGATCCTTGAGACAAGTGAACCCCATGCCCGAAAGGCGATAAGCCCTTCTTGGAGTTCGCATCTTATATCTAGACAACATCTTGTCAATATAAGACGCTTTGAGACAAGGCTAGCGCTTTTTTCTTCTTAGGTTAGGACAACTGGATACCTAGAACGTATTGAGCTTCTCACAAATCTTTCATTTGGAATTGCAAAGTTTGCCACTTCTTAACGCGTCGAAGAAATTCTACATCATTCCCAATGAGAAGAATATCGCCCACATACAACACCAAAAATGCGAAGCGCTTTTGTCAACAATTTTCTTATAAACACAAGGCTCGTCCACATTTTGATCAAAGCCATAAGATTTGATCGCCTCATCAAACCTTATATTCCAAGACCTCGAAGCTGTTTGATCCATAAATGGACCTATGAAGCCAAACAAACCTTTTGCTCTTGGCCTTGGGCAATGAACCCTTTGGGTGGTCCATGTAGATGGTCTCATGAAGTTTGCCATTCGAAAGGTTGTCTTGAGGTCCATCCGCCATACCTCGTAGTCATAACTGGCAGAATGGCCGAAGGATCTGATCGACTTTACCATGGCAACGGTGAAAAGGTCTCCTCATAGTCATCCCGTTCAACACGGGTGAAACCCTTTGCCACTAATCAGAGTTTGAAGGTCTGCACCTTCCCATCTACGCCACGTTTACGCTTGTAAATCCATTTGCAACCAATAGGTTTGACCCCATCCGGTTGATCCTCAAGCTCCCGCATGAGAATTGAAGTACATATACTCCATTTCCGGTCCATAGCTTTAATCCATTCGTCTTTGTCAACATCAACCATTGCACGATCATAGGTCAATGGATCTCTCTGATCAACATCGGAGCGACAACTTAGGTTTCACTAAACCCATATAGCGATCAAAGTGTCTCACGATCCTCCCACTCGTCGAGGCATTCCCAACTCTTGTGAACGGATTTGACTAGACGTGCTAGGATAAACAACACTTGTTAACGTACTAGCCTCATCAGCAACTCTTGCTGATGTACTGTCCATTTCATTTAACACAATTTTACTCCTTGGTAAATAATCCCTGACGTGGTCTTCCTATAGGAAAGTGGTGTTTGCCAACACAATCACCCTATTTTCCTTAGGATCGTAAAATAGACCACCCATAGTGTCTTTAGGGTAACCTATGAATAGGCACAATTTCGAACAGGGTTCCAACTTTTTCGGGTTTGACACCAACACGTGGGTCGGGCATCCCCAAATTCTAAAGTGATGTAAACTGCCTTTACGTCCACTCCAGAGCTCGAAAGGTGTTTCACAAACACTCTTCGACGGAACGTTTTTCAAAATATAAACCGCAGTCTCCACTGCGTACCTTTAAAAAGAATCAGGGAGACGAGCATAGCTCATCATCGACCGAACCATGTCCAAAAGGGTTATGTTTCTCCTCTCCGATACACCATTCATTTTGGCATACCAGTCTTTGAGAGTTGGGACGTAATTAGTGTTCTATCAAATAGTCTTGGAACTCGGTGTCCATGTACTCTCCACCTCGATCCGATCGAAGTGTTTTAAGCGATTTACCTAAGAGGTTCTCAACCTCAGTCTTGTACTCCTTGAACTTTTCAAGAGTTTCAGACTTCTTGTGCATTAGGTAAATATACCCATACCTCGAGTAATCGTCTATCAAAGACACGAAGTACTCATAACCGCCCCGAACTTTAACATCCATCAGACCACAGAGGTCAGAATGTATTAACTCAAGAGGCTCTTTGCCTCTATATCCTTTCCACTAAAAGGGCGTTTGGTCATCTTGCCTCAAGGCATGACTCACACACCAAGCAAAGAGCTTTCTTCCAAGTCGTTTAGAAGTCCACTCTTCACTAGTTTCTCAATCCTATTGAGATTAATGTTGCCTAACCATAGATGCCAAAGATGGGCATTTTCATTTGGAGAAACTTTCGCTTTCTTAGTTCGTAATTATGCAGTTTTAAACAATTCAGTATTCAAAACACCTTTGACCGAATTAGGTTTTAAAACATACAGATTATGCTCAAGTGAAGCAGAACAAATAAGATTGCCTTTGAAAAAAATAAACTCTTTACTAGATTAAAAGGAAACAGATATACATTGTTCAATTAGGCAGACAATGTTTCTAGTAAACCACTGGAACTATGTACAAATTGTTCAACAATAAGTACTTCCCGCCAAAGTGTAGCTTTCTGTGTCGATCATCGCATCGCAGTGAGAGACAAGCTCCCGGATCCAACCGTAGAGTTTCCTCACCCTCTCGTGATGGTCGCCAGAATCAATCCACGAAAAGAAGAACAAAAGCGGGGTTAGTGGCGCCCCAAATCCAATATCCAGGCAGAGTCACTACTCTCCACTAAATAAGTTTATGTCACAAGTAAATCACATTTACCTTGATTCTTCCTCTTGGCCAGGAATTTGGGACAATTCCTCTTCTAGTATCCGCCCCCATTGCAGTGGAAACACTTTCCTTTCTCTGCAACGTCTTTGACCTTCTTGCCCTTATGGGCGCGACTCGATCAGTTTACCCCTCTTCGTCCTCTTCTTCCTTTTCAGCGTGAAGGAGCAACAGGTTTCGTTCTAGATGTCGAACCCCTGTGATAAGACCTATAGGCAACATTTGCCTCAGATTCCTTGACCTGTTCAAGGATTGGAAATTATGTAGCTCATTGAGGAGGGTAGTAAGAGGGTAGCTAATTTTGTTCATAACAGCATTGCTACGAAACTGAAGGAAACTCTTCGGAAGAGTCTCTAGAATAAAACTTACTTGGCTCGACTCGTCGATCGAAGCACCGTTCATCTCGGCCCAGTTAAAGTGGGTCATCATGTCTAGAACATGTTCACGGACAGACGACCCTCCTTCATCCGATTCGTTGAAGACGTATTTGTGCGAGTGAGTAGGACTGAAAGGACTCTTGTCCAAACATATCCTCGCAAGGACTCCATGATCTCCTTGGCGGAGACCATCAACTCATGCTTCTTTGCCAATACATCAGACATGCTGGCAATTATGTAGACCTTGACCTTTTCATTGGCCCTGAACCCCCGATCGTATGCATCGCGAACACTTCGCGACGCAGTTGAGCCCGACATCTGAGGACACTCCTCAGACAACACGAACTTTATGTCGTCAGTTACCAAAATCGTGTTAATGTTGTTTTTTCAACATTGGTAATTATCTCCCACTAACTTATCGGACGCGAGTAGAGCTATTATTGCGCTAGACATGTTTTAAGCTGAAAAATTAATAAAAATTTTGTGTTAGTCTCGCAAAAAACTTTTGAAATCCAATCAAGTTTTACCCAAATTGTTTCAAGATCCCTAGGTCATTCAAAATTTTGCAATGATACCCTAAAGGTTTAGAATGATCGCCACCGAAGGGTGAACAGAACACTCCTCCTCTAGCACGAGACATTCTCGATCAGACCCTAATCCCAGAATAACTCTTATTCCATTAGGCGTCCAATTACCATTGTTTGGTCGAATTCATTAACACTTAACGAATTATGTGAGTGTCACCCTCAATCTTTAAGTTTCTAACCATCCGTCCAAACAATAGCCACCAAAAGGTGAACCAAGAAGGAAAACCAACCAGGAAACTTTATCCCTTTCGAGAATTCACGGTGTTCCTACTCCCATGATCATGCCCTCCGAAGGGATTGTCTGGTCCAGGCCAAACTAGCAGGCGGATCATAGGCGTCTCACTGTGTGAATCGAAAGAAGTGACCGTTGGTCTCGTTTTCATAAGTCCCGCTCCCACTCACTATAAGTACTATTTCCATTCACGATGATATTGACCTATACAAATGCCACCCGAAGGGGGACGCTCCCATTTGTGCCACGAGGCCAAGTATAGATCTCACGGTGCGGACTTAACGGAGATTTGTGGTTTGAAATTTAAATGTGTCTCATACACTTTATTTCCTCCCACTCAACACTTTAATTTTAATAGGGATTGACCTAGATAAACCGGCTAAAATTTACCTTAGTCTACCAATATAACTCTTATATGGTATTAACCTAAGTCTATAATCACATTATAACTTAGGTCTATGTGAGTTAATTAAAACACATTTAATTAGCGGCACTCACGATAAGTATAATCTAGGAATCTCTGGACCGAATTCACTCTAAGGTCGGTTTCGGTGTAGGGGTGTTCAAGCGTCAACTTAAATACTGACTTTAGACAAAACCTTCATTAGACAAAGTTACTAATCGGTCTCCATTCATAGACTAAACTTTGATTTCCTAATTTCTAATCTCATTAGAAAAAGAAAACCTAAGTCTAATTATTCAAGTTCTAAACTCTTTAAAACTAATAATTAACTTAGGTTGCATGCATTTCTATGTTATAGTGCTTGATCATTCATCACATGAATAACTATATGTTATAACATAATATAATTCATCACATGAATATAAATGCATGAGCATACTTTAATCTAAAAATATAACACTTATATTAATTAAATTAAACATGCATTTAATTATTTTATAACTCTTATAATATAACCTATCATGCAAACTATATATTATAACTCTTATAATATAAATGATGCATGAAATGTTTAACCTATGGTGGGATTTTAAATCTATATGACATACATTATGCACATAGAAATTAATTAAAATATCCATCTCATGCATAAAAAAATAAAATAGCAAAAATGGGGTAGGTTTTTGGCACCTAGGGCAATTATTTAATTAAATAACATTAATATGACACTTATATTAACATTATTTAATAAAATTATTAAATACGTAAATTAAATACATTTTACAAATAATAAGGATATAAAAAATCGAAAATAACTACCCTCTAAAGTAAAAATTGCACGTTTGTAGCCGCTAAACCGGTTGCAACTACTCCTCAACGCGTGCGGTGTTGCAACGTTGTCGCCTCCAGCGTCGACCCAACGTTCTCAACGCCAGCTGCGTTGCAACGCTACTCTGCAGCACGACCTCCGTCCGCAAGAATAGCGTTTAGACGCCGAAGGGCAGCGTCTCAATGCCATCGACAGAACAACAAACAACTTTGCTGTTCTTCACCGATTTCCGCCTGATTCTGCTCCGATTTCTTCACAGCAACTCTTGCCACGAACGACCCAGACTTATAGACTTGATGTATTTTCTAAAATGTCCAAAAATACGGGCCCTTTACATTTGATCTCATCAAACAGAAAATAAATCTAAAAGTGCCAAAAACCGAAACATCCATTTAAGCAAACCATCATTCATCTCCTGAAAATTAAGGCAATTTACCCACCTATTTCAACAAAAACAGTGCATAATGAAGAACCATCGAAATGGCTCTGATACCAATTGAATGGAATGAGAATCCCCGCGTAGCGGAAGACGATCGAATCGTCATGGTATCATTACGCTACTCAGTTTTGTTAAAATGATCTAACTCTTAGATCTAAGTTAAACATGTTAGAACAGAATAAATTACAGCAAGATTAAGGTACTTACTTGTTGAGGACACTCTTCAAGATTTCTTCCTCAGATCACGAATGCTTCGTGCTTCTCGATCTCAACAAAAGCTCTCCACGAACGGAACCCGAACACTACCACTTGGAGTCTCGGTTGTTCTTCCTTTGGAAAGAGGGAAGTTTGTGGGAGCTTTGGTGTTTTGGAGAGGGAGGAGGAGAGAGATTAGAGAGAATTCTCTTCTTTTTGGGTGAGAATCCAAAAAATTGAGAGATTGAAGTGCATTCCTTCTTGCAAGAAGGGATTATATAGTGGAATAATCATGGAGTTAAAATCTCCACATTATTACCACTTTACCACAACCATAGGTTATGCAAATCTCATTTACATAACCATATAATATGAGATATCTCATATCTCATATTGCAAATCTCATTTGCAATAATTGTGGATTAATTAAATTGAATCACATCCAATTTAATTTCTCTCAATTAATTTCTCCAATTAGCCCTAATTCAACAATTAGGCTAACCTATAGTTTATTATGAATCTCATTCACATTAAACTATATATTATATCATTCATATCTCATATAAATGACATAAATGCCCTTAAAGTGAAATTCAACACTTCAATTCCACACCAAAACATTAACCCTTCTTTAACCTTGATTGAGCCAAGCGAGGACCTAATGGACCTACGATGGCGGGCTCCAATAATCCGAGATTAACTTTGCCAAACTCTTTTACCATTAACCAACATTCATTAGCTATGGTAACACTCCACTATAGCGTAGTTTGCACTCCGTCGGTCTGAGAATATTACGTGTCCACCGATATAACCAATGCCCATGAGTCGACCCTTCATTTGGTTGTTCGTGAGACACGGTACGGGTCAAATTATCGTTTTACCCCAGTGTCTACCTCTTGTTCCTTAAGTCCCCACTGCTCCTCTAATGAACAACATATTTTGATGGTCCAACCACACGAACACCTTTCTCGGGCGGTGAGAAGGTGGGCGCTCGTTGCCCAAGCCACGGAGGAAAGACTTAAGGGAACAACCCCTCTAGTTTCCTAAAGGCGGGAACAAGTGAATTCCATCTCGCGTAGTTAAGTTCCCAGACTCCTACTTGGTCCTGTCCTTGAGAAGATAGGCATATTGGGCGAGTAATGCGTGACCACCCACACCGCATTAGTCAAAGGCGGACCCCACATACAGGAGTCCGTACCACGTTCAGGATTTAGGTCGAGTCACTAATGGTCATCTACGAAATTATTAGTCTTTCATCACAACCGTGTTACATCGATGAGGTCTAATAATTCACGCGATCGATCTTGTACAATCTCATTGCACAGGATGCCCCACTCGCATGTCAACCACATGAACGAGTCGGATCACCTCGTTTGTATCTAATACAAAGCGGCCGCATCCACAGTGTATCAAGATTAGGTCTCCAACCCTATCCATATATCATCAGGACCGTTCGGGTCATTAACTCAAACGTGATCCTCCCTGTGTGTCCACTACACACCGTTCAAGTTCTAGTTCTCTCATAAATTCAATGACCTTGGAGCTTAGTTTATTGGAAAAGTTTATAAATATTGCAAGACACAAAGTGATGTAATGAATAACTCTTATTAATTTCAAACAGTAATTTACAAACATGAGATTAGGACAAAAATCTCAACAGATTTGTAAACACTTTTGATAGCACATTGTTCAAATGTATATCATGATCTCACTGCGTAACCCAAAAAGAAATTAGGAGATGAGCATAACTCATCATTGATGGAACCATGTCCAACAAGGATCTATTTCTCCTTTCCGACACACCGTTTTGTTGTGGCGTACCGGGAGCCGAGAGTTGGGATGTAATTCCATGTTCTATCATATAGTTCTGGAATTTTAAATCCATGTACTCTCCACGTCGATTTGATTGAAGTGTTTTAATTGTTTTACCTAATTGATTTTGAACTTCAGTCTTGAATTCCTTGAACTTTTCAAGTGCTTCAGACTTATGTTGTAATAGGTAAGTATGCCGAAATCTAGAATAACCATTTATAAAAGAGATGAAATATTCATAACCACCTATAGCTTTAACACTCATCGGACCACAAAGGTCTGAATGTATAAGTTCAAGAGGTTCTTTGGCCCTTTAACCTTTTCCACTAAATGGTCTTTTACCTGTCAGGGTTGCCACCTGATAGGGAAGTTGAGTTCACTATTGAATTGCTACCAGGAACAACACCTATTTCGTAAGCGTCGTATGGAATGGCTCCAAGCGAGCTCAAAGAGCTGAAGACGCAGTTACAAGAACTAGTTGATAAAGGATACACCAGACCTAGTGTATCACCCTGGGGAGCTCAAGTGTTATTTGTAAAGAAGAGAGATGGTACCCTTAGATTATGCATTGATTATGGGGCGATTAAACAAGTCACGACACGTAATAAGTATCCTTTACCCCGTATAGATGACTTGTTTGACCGATTAAGAAGGAGCATCGGTGTTTTCTAAGATTGATTTGAGATCAGGATACCATCAGTTAAAGGTTAAGGGAATCAGACATTCCTAAAACAGCATTCAGAAATAGGTACGGGCATTATGAGTTTTTAGTAATGTCGTTCGGTTTGACAATGCACCAACAGTTTTCATGGACCTCATGAACAAAATATTCCACGATGATTTGGATCGATTCGTGATAGTATTTATTGATGATATACTAGTTTACACAATTAATAGGAAAGCTCATGAGGAACATTTGAGGATCATTCTACAAACACTACGAGATAAGCAGTTGTATGCTAAATTCACCAAATGTGAGTTTTGGTTGAATCAAGTAGTATTTTTGGGGCATGTTGTATCAACAAATGGTATTAGTATGGATCCAAATTAAGTGAAAGTTGTGGTCAACTTGGAGAGACTAGTTAGTGCGACAGCAGGCACGTGTAGTTTCTAGGCTTGGCGGAGGATACTACATACGATCTGTTGAGGATTTCTCACGATTAGCATTACCCTAATGACTTTAACAAGGAAGAATGCTAAGTTTGAATGGTTAGATAAGTGTGAGCAGGGTTTTCAAGAGTGAAAAGAGGTTAGTTACAACACCTATTACGACACTTCCTGTAACGGAATAGAGTATGTAATTTATTGTGACGCCTCGAGGCAAGGTTTAGGTCCGTGCTTGTGCAAGAAGGAAAAGTAATAGCTTATGCGACAAGACAATTGAAAAGCACGAATGTAATTACCCTACCCATGATCTTGAGTTAGCGGTAGATTGTTTTAGCAATCGAAAATCTGGAGACATTACTTGTTTGGTGGAAGGTGTCATATTTTACATGAGATCATAAGAGTCTGAAATATATCTTTGATCATAAGGAGTTGAATGTGAGACAAAGAAGATGGTTAGAATCGATTAAAGATTATGATTGTACTATAGAATACCATCCGGTAAGGCGAATGTGGTATGAGATGCATTGAGTAGGAAGTCAAGACTTCCTAAGGACGCTGTGTGGTATTCGAGCAACATTTTTAAGTACTCTATGGGATTCTAAGGTAGTTGTGAATGCAGAGAGTTCGAGTGGAATCTTTTAGTGAATTCAGTCGAGTCTTCACTCATAGCAAGGTTGTGAGAAGACAACCGAGGAGGATAGTAACTTGCGAGAAAATGTTTGGGAAGTCCAAACAAGGCCCAAAAGCAGAATTTAAAATGAGATCGGATGGACCCATAGAGCAGAGAGAAGGCTGTGTGTTCCATGTTTTAGTGAGCTTAAAGATGCTATTCTAGAGGAAGCTCACAGTTCAACATTTACGCTATGCATCCAGAAGCACCAAGATGTATAAGACATTGAAAGGAGCGTATTGGTGGCACAGGATGAAGCGGGAGGTAGTGAATATGTTGATAATGTTTGATCCGCCCAGCAAAGTTAAACCAGGTTAGACAGAGACGGAAGGACTCCTTAATCCATTGTCGATGCGGAATGGAAATGGGAGCATATCACTATGTATTTTTTGGTTTGGATTACCACGTACTTCTAGTGGACATGATGGTATTTGGTAATAGTGGATAGATCGACTAAAAACAACACGGTTTATATCGAATAAAGCGACGTCTACGCTTGATCAGCTAGCTAAGCTATACGTCGACAAAATTGTGAGTCAATACGGAAGTGCCGGTGTCCATAGTTTGAGTATAGGGATCCAAGATTTACTTCTAAGTTTTGGCCTAGCCTACTAAAGCTATGGGGACAAAGTTGAATTTTAGTACAACGTTCCATCCTCAGCATGTGATGGTCGATTAGAGAGGACCATCAAGACCCTAGAGGATATGTTGAGAGCACGTGTCCTTCAATTTAAGGGTAGTTGTAATACACACCTATCACTTATGGAATTCGCTTATAATAACAGCTATCAGTCAAGTATTGGCATGGCACCATTTGAGGCTCTGTATGGAAGGTCGTGTAGAACACCCATATGTCTGAATGAAGTAGGAGAGAGCTAAGCTAAGCGGTCCCTGAGTTGGTACAAATTACGATGGACAATATTAAGGTAATCATAGAGAATCTGAAGGTAGTACAAGACCGTCTGGAAGAGTTATGCAGATAAGCGACGAAAGGACTTAGAATTCCAGGTCGGAGATCAAGTTTTCTTGAAGTTATCTCAGTGGAGAGGTGTCCTTCGTTTTGACAAGAAAGGTAAACTAAGTCCTAGATATATTGGTCCTTATCCAAAGAATCTTAACGAGTTGGGCCAACGACCTACTGATTTGGAGTTGCAGCAGAACTATCTCGAGTACATGATTTTTTCATGTGTCCATGTTGAGGAAGTGTATTTGAGATCCGACACATATGTTGCAAGCACAACCAATTGAGTTGGAAAGAAGACATGAGTTACATAGAGAATGCGGTTCAAATCCTCGGCAGAAAAGAACAAGTTTTTAAAAACAAAACGATCTCACTCGTGAAGGTTCGTTGGAGACATCATGAGTGGAGGAGGCAACACGGGAATTAGAGGACCAAATGAGGAGGAAGTACCCGATGATTTTCACTTAAAGGCTACTCAATTTCGAGGGACGAAATTTCTTAAGGAGGTAAGTTGTAAGCTCAATCTCTTTGGAACTTCCTTATTAACAAACAACAAAAAGAAAGAAGAAATGAAGGTTTAAAACTTGGTTTTCCATGTTTTATAAAGAAAAGAAATGAAGTGAAAGATAAAAGGAAAACAAGGAAGGAAAAGCTCAAACCATTTTGGTTTGGTTTGCTTTTAAAATAATGAAGAAAATGAAATGAAAGGAATGGATATTATATTGTGTTTTGTTTTGTTTAGAAAATAAAAGGAAAGAAAAGAAAAGAAAGAAAGGGATAAAGGAAAGAAAAGAAAAGGAAAAAGAAAGAAAAGCAAAAGGGAAAAAGACAAAGTTTGCCTCCTTGCTTTTTAAAATAAGCTTTATCTTCTCCATTTTCTCCTTCATTTATCAAACCAAAGTTGAACCTTCATGGAGAAGGAGAAAGGAAGAGAATGGAAGCCATTTTCGTGATTTTGGAGCCTGGAATTGCAGAAGAAAGGAGGAGAACTCAAAGCTTAATTGTATAGCAAAGAAGGTGATAAACTCGGACCGATTACGATGTTTTGATATTCTCGAGCTCTACGAGGAAGAGGTAAGAGTTGAGATTTTGATACATGAAAGTTAACTCAATTTGGAACAAATTTCGTGAAGGAAGCTCGAGCTAATCATGAAGTTAACTTACTGTTTTGTTAAGAGGAAGACAGAAGAGAATTTCTTTGTTAAACAGGAAGGCTCGATGTTTTGGTTGATCCGATCTGTATACTTAGAGTTAGAAGCTCTAATTGGTATGGTTCGAAAGCTTATTGAATTTCCTACAACTTTCGTAAAGAAATTGTGAGTAGAAAATGCCTAGAGGATTTTCTAAATATCGAGTTAAATTTGTTGTGCTGCAGGAAATCCGAATCTGGAAGCAATGAAGTCCATTTTGAGGAAAGTAGCTTTGAGGTATTTCTGAACAAATCCGTTTGGAATGTCAATTTCATGTCTTCTTATGATTTTTAGAGGGTTCAAAAGGGAAGATTTTGGTATAAATCACATTATTTTTGGATAAGTAATGAAGAAGTTATGGCTGTCTGAAAACAGGACAGAAAATCTGAAAAATGATGGAAATTTGAAAGTGTGTTTTCTTGTAGATTTAAGGTAAAAAATCATGACCTCGAGGTTCTAATGGTTGATTTGGTTTGTTTGAGAGGCCAAGAGCAAATAGGTCAAGTTTACAAGCCAAGATTCCAATTCTAATACTGTTAGTGACTCTATCTTAGAACTATGCTTGACCTATGTTTTTCTTCATGAACATAAGTGTTGATAATTACATCCTGTTTGAACTAGTTATGAATGACTTCATAGAGTTTTCTAAGATAAAGTTCATGATGGAACCTAAGCATGCTTTGATTTAGTTGTAACTATAAATCCTAGTATGGAAACTAAATTATGAAAGTATGCTTTCCTTTAGAGAATGTTTTATGTAAATCCACTTGGGAACATGTTTAGATGATAATGTGAAAATGTCAAGAAATTGTTGTATGTGTTATAAAGACATGATTTCCATGGTACACAAATTATGCCCTTGTTTGGGGTTAACCCCTAATACTGAAGGACATTCGAGAAGGTACTTAGGGGGGGAATGAATCATGATATCCCGATACCGAAGGACAATGAGAAGGTATTCGGGTAGTAAATGGCTTTACCTTAATACTGAAGGACAATGAGAAGGTATTCGGGTAGTCAATGGTTTTACCTTAATCTTTGAAGGACATAGAGAAGGTATTAGGAAAACCAAACGACTAAAGGTATTCCACGTGCACGTGAGAGAAAGAGAGAGGTATGAACCTTATTGGTATAAATGTAACTCTACCACCTCTATAGTTTGATGTGGTATCATGTCATGTGTTTTATTGTTATGAGCTTCTATATTATTTATCTATCTACCCTCGATACGATTGTACATATCGAGTTGTGTGTTATGCAAAAGTGGTGACTTAAACTGTAAATTGGAAGCATGGTTTGTTTATGTTTACGAACAAATGTTAAGCTATTTTCTATTTATAATCTGCCATTGTTATGATTCACCTTTGAGCTTATAATGTTTTAAAGATAGACACTCACTGAGCTTTTTAGCTCATTCTTTCAATGTTTTCAAACCTTTTCTGGTAGAGATCGAGCTCCTAGTACCTGACATCCTGCCATAGTCTGCTGGAAGTTTCATAAGTTGTTAGTTTGTACGTGGCTGGTATTGTATAGCAAGTCGTTATGTAGTTATAGATGTTTTGTACATTAGCGGTTGTATAAACAAGGAGTTGTCTTGTGTTGTTTTGATGCACTTGACTTTTAGTTTCAAGAGAGACTTATGAAGGTTTCTCTTTGTGTATGTTTAATAGTTGTCCATTTTCTCTTTGTGTTATGTTAAAATGTTCCATATGCGAACATAGTATGTTTAT
Organism: Trichosanthes cucumerina; assembly: GCA_036507285.1. Classification (NCBI taxonomy): domain Eukaryota; kingdom Viridiplantae; phylum Streptophyta; class Magnoliopsida; order Cucurbitales; family Cucurbitaceae; genus Trichosanthes; species Trichosanthes cucumerina. The sequence continues at coordinate 40,888,277 of CM071836.1, read as the reverse complement.
CAGAGAGAAAGAGGTGTGAGTATTGTTAAGAGGTAAACAATGTATGTTGGTTTCACGCCGCCTTTCGGGCTAAGTAGCAGGTAGTTCGGGAGGGGGTGTGACATTTATAAGCTATGATTAAAAGAGGAACTTTGTCTAAGGAAAGTTCATCCTAATTTGAGGTATTTAAGTGACGGAAATGGAACACCCTACAGGAACCGACACGGGAGTGAAATTTAATCAGAGAGTTTATAAATTACAATAGCGTCAGCGAGTTTATTAAGGGGTTAATAAGCTAGAAATCCTAGGTTTAATATAAAGAGTTATATTAATAAACTTAGGATAAAATGAATATAAAAGTTATATTGATTATCGATATAAGAGTTATATTGATAGAGTTAGGTAAAACTATTAGCCGAGTTTTAGCCTATGTAATATTCCTATAACTTAAAAGTATTCAGTGGGAGAAAAAGTGTATGAGATACATATTTGGCCTCGTGGCGCAAACGGGAGTGTCCCCCTTCGGATGGTGTTTGTATGAGTCAATATCAATGTGAATGGAGAGGGTACTTATAGTGAGTTGGAGGCGAGTTTAGTGAAAACAAAACCTACTCGGTCTCTTTTTGTCGGTTTACGCACGTGTTAGACCACTATGGTCAACTCGCTAGTTTGGCCTGGACCAGACAATCCCTTCAGAGGGCTTGATCATAGGGGATCGAACACAGTAGACACCCGAAAGGGATAAAGATTTCCTTAGACTATTTTACAATCTAGTCCTCCCTTCAGCGGATTTTATTGGATGGAGACTCTGGGATCTAAAGACAGAGGGTTACACTCGCGGGGTACATAAGTTGTGTATGTATCCTAACCGAAAAATGGTAACTAAAACCTATAGGAATAAGAGTTATTCTTGTATTGGGTTTTGGTCAAGAGTGTCTTGATCTAGAGGAGGAGTGTTATTTGATTACCCTTCGGTGTCATACATTCTAAACCTTTGGAGTATCATTGCAAATTATCAATGACCTAGGAATCATTTTGATAATTAGCTAAAACATGATTGGATTAGAGTTATAGCAAGAAACACCTACAAGTTTGTTTGTAAATTTTCAGCAAAAATGTCTAGCTCTATAATTTCCTTATTGGGTGCAGAAAAGTTAACCGGAGAGAACATGATGACATGGAAAAACAAACTCAACACTATATTGGTAGTGGATGATCCGAAGTTTGTGCTAAGCGAGGAGGCGTCCTCGGTAAAAGCTCGAATGCGTCCACGAAATGTTCGTGATGCATATGATCGATGGATCAAGGCCAATGATAAGGCCAAGGTCTACATGTTTGCAAGTATGTCTCGATATATTAGCCAAGAAGCATGAGGGCATGATTATCGCCAAGGAAATCATGGATTCCGTGCAAGGGTATGTTTGGACAACGACCACACACGGGCGACACAATGCCATAAACTACATATCCAACTCAAGGATGCGAGGGTACATCCTGTCGGGATCATGTCCTGGATATGATGGTGCACTTCAACATCGTAGAGTCGAATGATGCTTCCATTGATCAATCGAGCTAGGTCAGCTTCATTCTGGAAACCCTTCCAGATAGTTTCCTGCAGTTTAGAAGTAATGTTGTTATGAACAAGCTTACTTTTAACCTTACCTCTCTTCTTAATGAACTCCAGAACTTTCAATCTTTGATAAGAATTCAAGGATCGAAAGGTGAGGCAAATGTTGCCAGTAGGAGTTATCACAGAGGTTCGACCTCTAGAACAAAAACAGTGGCTTCATCTTCTTCCAACCTGAAATGGAAGAAGAAGAACATGAAGAAGGTTTGTAAAGGGAAACAGGCTGACAAAGTTGTCGCCCAAAAGGGCAAGAAAGTCAAAGAAATTACTGACAAAGGAAAGTGTTTCCAATACAACGAAGACGGGCATTGGAAACGGAACTGTCCGAAGTACATTGCAGAATAGAAGAAGGAAGGAAAATATGATTTACTTTGCCTAGAAGCTTGTTTAGTGGATAATGATAAAACTGCTTCGATACTTTATTCAGGCACCACTAATCATGTTTGCTCTTCTTTTTAGGGAATTGATTCCTGGAAGCAGCTATAGAAAGGAGAGATAACGCTCCGGTTTGGAAATGGAGAAGTCGTCTCAGCTGTAGCAGTAGGCACAATGAAGCTTTATTTTCACAAGAAATATGTATTGTTGGACAATATATTAGTGATACTGTGGTTTACTAGAAACCTTATTTCCATTTCTGGCCTCATAGAACAGTGTAATTTTGTTTCCTTCTCAATGAAGAAAGTGTTTATTTTGAAGAAAGGTATAGAAATATGTTCAGCGTCATTAGAAAATGGATTGTATGATTTAAGGCCTAATTAAGTCAAAATGGTTTTGAACACTGAATTATTTAAAACTGCAAACGCATAAACTAAGAAACGTAAAAATTCTCCTAAGAAAATGCTCACCTTTGGCATCTTAGGTTGGTCACATTAATCTCAATAGGATTGAGAGATTGGTAAGAAACGGACTTCTAAAGCGAGTTAGAAGAAAACTCTTTGTCAGGTATGTGAATCCTTCATAGAAAGCAAAATGACTAAAAGACCTTTTAGTGGAAAAGGTTATAGAGCCAAATACCCTCTAGAGCTTATACATTCATACATTTGTGGTCCAATGAATGTTAAAGCCAGGGGAGGATATGAATATTTCATCTCTTTTATAGATGATTCTTCTAGATTTGGGCATATTTACCTAATGCACCACAAGTCTGAAGCACTTGAAAAGTTCAAGGAATTCAAGACGGAGGTTGAAAATCAATTAGGTAAAACTGTTAAAACACTTCGATCAGATCGAGGTGGAGAGTACGTGGAATTAAAATTCCAGAACTATATGATAGAACATGGAATTACATCCTAACTCTCAGCTCCTGGCATGCCATAGCAAAACGGTGTATCGGAAAGGAGAAATAGAACCTTGTTGGATATGGTTCGATCAATGATGAGTTAAGCTCATCTCCCTAGTTCCTTTTGGGGTTACGCAGTGGAGCTGCTGCAGTATACATTTTGAATAATGTGCCTCAAAAGTGTTTCAAACACCTTTTGAACTCTGGAAATAGCGTAAAGGTAGTTTATGTCACTTGGGATATGGGGTTGTCCAAAGACATGTGCTTGTAACAAACCCAAAGAAGTTGGATTCACGTTCAAAGTTGTGCCTATTCGTAGGATACCCAAAAGAAACAAAGAGGTGGTTTATTCTATGATCCTAAGGAAGATAAGGTTTTTGTGTCGACAAATGTCATTTTCTTAGAGGAGGACCACATAAGGGACCACAAACCAAAAAGTAAAGTTGTGTTGAGTGAGTTAGAGGCGGAACAATAGCATATGATTTTTGCAAATAAAACTAGTACGTCAACAAGAGTTGTTGATCTTTGGTTTGTCTAGTCAAGAGAGTCCATCTCAAGAGTTTAGTATGCCTCGACGTAGTGGGAGGGTTATAATACAACTTTGACTGTTACATGGGTTCATCTCAAACCCAAGTTGTTATACCGGATGACAATCGTGAGGATCCATTGACTTATAATCAAGCAATGGGTGACAAAGAAAAAGACAAATGGGTCATAGCCATGGACCAATAAATAGAGTCTATGTACTTCAATTCTTTTTGGGATCTTGTAGATAAACCTGATGGGGTAAAACCTATAGGTTGTAAGTGGATCTACAAGAGAAAGCGTGGTGTAGATGGAAAGGTGCAAACCATTAAAGCTAGACTAGTAGCAAAGGGTTATACCCAGGTTGAAGGGGTTGACTATGACGAGACCTTTTCACCTGTTGCTATGGTAAAGTCTATCTGTATCCTGCTTGCCATTGTCGTATATTATGACTATTAGGTATGAAAAATGGATGTAAAGAAAGCCTTTTTGAATGGCAATCTTGAGGAAAACATCTACATGGACCAACCCAAAGGGTTCATTGAACCAGGAGAGGAGCAAAAGGTTTGCAGGCTTAAAAGGTCGATTTATGGACTTAAACAAGCCTCTAGGTCCTGGAATATAAGATTTGATGAAACAATCAAATCTTATGGTTTTGACCAGAATGATGATGAACCTTGTGTGTACAAGAAAATCATCAATAGTTCTGTCGCATTCCTAATTCTCTGTGTGGATGATATCCTCCTCATTGGGAATGATGTAGGTTATCTTACTGACATCAAGGAATGGCTAGCTACGCAGTTCCAAATGAAAGATTTGGGTGATGAACAGTTTGTTCTTTGGATCCAGATTGTTCGAAACCGTAGGAATAAAACACTAGTCTTGTCTCAAGCATCTTACATAAACAAAGTGTTGTCAAGGTTTAAGATGCAAGATTCCAAAAAGGGCTTGTTGCCTTTTAGACATGGAATCCATTTGTCTAATGAACAGTGTCCTAAGACACCTCAAGGAGTTGAGGTTATGAGATGGATTCCTTATGCATCGGTTGTTGGGAGCCTGATGTACGCCATGTTGTGTACTAGGCCTGACATCTATTTTGCAGTTGGGATGGTCAGTAGGTATCAATCCAATCCAGGACTTGAACACTGGACATCGGTTAAGTGATGCGAAAATATCAGTGTCCTAAACTAATGCAAATTAGAATGAGGCTCTGACACATCTACGACGTGCAAGTATACATGGTCGAGTGCAACAAGTGATAAGATAAGAGTATCGATCCCACGAGAACTAACAGAATCTAAGTAAGTGGGTGTCCTAGAAATTATCCTTTATAATTTTGGCGCAATGTATGCGATTGAAAAATAATTTAAACGTGCATTTAGTGATTCAAAAAGGTAAAGTACTTATAACAATATGCAAGTAATCAATTGAATTAAATGTGAAGATAGAAAAATGCAAACGAGAGGCAATGGGAAAAGGTTGAGATTGTATAATGAAAAAGTAGGCTTGGGTTAGGTTGTAACTCTCATGCTTTAATTGGAATAAAGATGTGATTAATCCTCAAATTAACCTACTCATGTGTTCAAATGATTTCTTTCAAAATCACTATGTTTTAAAACCTACAATCTCTCAATTGAGGTCTAAATTATGCTCATGATTTAAGGTTCTAGGTGGGTTAATTATCCCTAATCAACTCAAGAATCCTGGAATGAAATTTTAGTTTTCTAATTCACTAGCTCTCTCAAGTTTGTGAATTCTAGAGAAGTTAAAAAGGCAAATTTTAATTCTCATGCAATGTCGAATTCAATAAAATTTCATAAATTTAATCAATGGCATCAACCATAAATTAATTCCAAAATTTGCATTTGAACATAACCTAACCCTTGCCTAAGACAAATTAGTTCATGATAGGAATCAAATCACACATCTTTAATTTAAAGATGCTTTCACTAATCAAGAAGTTCATATATAAAAACAACACAAAACAACCACACAAACTGCTTAGAACAGTGAGCAAATTAACCTCTAATTAGTGTATAAACAACCCAATAAAAGCAGTGATAATTGGCAAAAATAATAGACAAAAGCACTAAAAGAAAGGGAACAATTTACACAGCAAGTGGCCTTGTTTTGCTACAGCAATTGCCTAGCTGCAACCCTCTGTCGATGGATCGCGGTAGGGCACTTTGCTTCAAGCCAAAACCCTTTGGTTGGCCTCAAAAGCAGATCAACCAATTGCCCGGCCAAAAGCCTTCTCGGGTTCCTACTTCACAGCAGCCAAGCGATTGCTTCAACAAACCTCAGCCTCTCGACGCCAAAGAACCTCACGTGATTGCTTCAAAGAAACATCGAGAGCTCCCAACGCCAGTATGCTCGCGCGATTGCCAAACAAACATCGACAACTCCCAACGCCAATAACCTCACGCGATAGCTTCAAAGAAACCTCTCGGCCAATCCTTTACTCTTTCCCCGCCATTGATTCAAAGAAAAGGCGGGATGGTCCTCTCGGTTTTCTCCTTTTGTTGTAGCAAATTTTAATGCTCACCACCTCTCTTGAATGCTCCAAAGCAAAGACCCAAGGACAACTCTCTCGAATTTTCCTCTTCAATGCTACAAAGAAAGGACCCTCTCGATTTGTGCTCTCTCATCCAGATTGCTTCAAAGAACAACAACGTAAGCAATACCAACAACGCGCCCTTCTTCTTTTCTCGCTCTTTTGCTTGAAGAAAGGATGGACCTCACGATTGCTACAAAGAAAGACACCATCATGATTTGTCTCTTCAACGCACACCTTTCTTTGTAGCAATCGCTTCAGTTCACCTTCTCTCCTCGGTCTCTCCTCTTTATACAAGATGGTGTTTCCCTTGAAGGGATTTTGAATTCCATGTGGAAGACATTGTGTGAAACGTCGTTGATCCGTTGTGTAATTCCTATCTTAAAATTGAATCTATCTCATAGATCCTAGGTTAAACATGCAAAATAATAGAGAAAGCGAAGAAATATAATGGATACTAACCTCTTGAAGAACACTTCTTCAACGTTTTCTACTTCTTGGTCCACGATCTCTCTCGTACCAACGAACTCCTCGAACACGAACCTCGATCCGAACACGGAGACACCTCCAAAGGGTCTTCTCGGTAATTCTCGTGAGGTTGAGGGAGAGTAGGTGGGACTCATTTTGGTTTTGGGTGAGGAGAAGTTTTAGAGAGAATTGAGAGAGAATGAGAGAAAGTGTTTTTGCTCTCTTTGGATGAAAATCCAAAAAATAGCAAAATGGCACACCAAAGGCTTCTTGCAAAGCCTTTAAATACTATTGTGTGATGGAGTTAAAACCTCCACCAAATCACAATTTTACCACAACCATATAATATACAAATCACATTTGCATATTATATAATATAAGGTATCTCATACCTTATTATACAAATCTCATTTGCATAAATGTGGAATTATAAATTGAATGACATCCAATTTAATTTCTCTCAATTCAATTTCTCCAAATAACACTAATTAAACAATTTGGCTATACTATAGTTTATTATGAATCTCATTCACATCAAACTATATATTATGTCATCTATATCTCATATAAATGACATAAATACCCAAATAATGAATTTGAACACTTCAAATTCACACCAAACTGTAAACCCTCAATTTGTCCAATTTAAGCCAACCGAGGGACCTAATGGACCTACACGTGACGAGCTCCAATGATCCAAGACTAACTGTCAAACTCTTTGACCTTGGTTATTCAACATTCATTAGCTATGGTAACACTCCACTAAAGCCCCCAGTGTTGCACTCTCATCATCTTTGTAGGACAAGTTGTGTCCATCGATATAACCAATACCCATGAGTCGACCCTTCACGGGTTGTTCGTAGTCAAAGTTGGGTCAAATTACCATTTTACCCACGTGTCTAGCTCTCTTGCTCCTTAAGTCCCACTGCTCCTCTAATGAACAACTACGTTGCATGGTCCAACCATAAACAACAACCCTCTCGTGGTAATGAGAGAGTGGGGCCCGTTGTTCAAGCCCTGAGACAGCGACCTAAGGGAACAACCCTCTAGTTTCCCTAAGTCAGAAGCAGTGAATTCCTTCTTGCGTAGTCAAGTTTCCACCTACTACCACGTGGTCCCGCCCCTTGGAAGATAGGCATATTGGGCGAGCAACAGTGGCCACCCTCACCCGTACTAGTCAAAGGACGGACTCGCATGGGCAGAGTCCGTGACACGCTCAAGATTAAGGTCGAGTCACTAATGGTCATCTACGAATTTATTAGCTCTATACTTTTAATGGTGTTACATCAGTAAGTCTAATAATTCACTGTCCGGTTTTGTACAATCTCATTGCACAGGATGCCTCCACTCGCATGTCAACCACATGAACGAGTCAGATCACCTCGTCTCTATCTAATATAAAGCGGTCGCATCCACAATGTATCCAGGATTAGGTCTCTAACCCTATTCATATACTGTAGACCGTTCGGGTCATTAACTCGAACGTGATCCTCCCTGTGGGTCCACTACACACCGTTCAAGTTCTTAGTTCTCTCATAATGCAATGACCCTGGAGCTTAGTTTATTGGATTAAGTTTATGAAAAATGCGAGACACAAAGTTTAAATAAATAACTCTTATTTATTACACAATGTTGAAATAAATAACTCTTATTCATTTACAACTTGGAATATTACAAACTACACGAGATGAGGACATACATCCCAACAAACTCCCACTTGGACTAAGCTGGTGGAGTACATGATACATTTCTCAAATGTAGAGTAAAGTAATACAATAAACTAGGGCATTGAATACCCCTTTACAATACTCCCACTTGCCATAATCAGGAAGCACTCGAAGACCTAGACTCTCTAGGTGACCTCAAACACCTTAGCCGTGAGGGCCTTTGTAATTGGATCAACAACATTGTGCTCGAAGCTATCTATGTGGTATCACACGTCTCATGATTGCACAATCTCCGTGTCGGGTGATACTTACGCTCTATATGCTTGCCCCTTTTATGACTCCGAGGTTCTCTCGAGTTGGCTACTGCACCACTGTTGTCACAAAACAGCGTGATCGACAAGTTCATATTTGGAACAACTTCCAAATCCGTCATGAACTTCCCCGAGCCAAACAAAGCTTCCTTCCATCGTGGAATCGGCCGATGCATCCGCCTTGATGCTTCGCCACACTCTGACTCCTCCATTCGAATGAAGGTTGACCCCGAAGTGGATTTCCTAGAATCCTTATCGATGCGAGAAAGTCGAGAATCTGTGTATCCGTAAAGATCAAATCCACTCCCATACACAAGGTTGTAGTTCCTCGTTCTCCTAAGATACTTGAGGATTGCCTTTACGGTTGTCCGATGATCTAATCAAGGAATGGATTGATACCTCACGACAATCCCAAATTGCATAAATGGATGTCGGGCCTAGTACACAAGATGGTGATAACTCACCATAAGTGAGTTATTTTACTAGAAATTTAGTGTTTAATCCACTTGAATTGCATTTAATTTATTGAGTCTCATGTTATTCTATCCCTAAATTGTGTGTTAGCTTTAAAATCTTGAATTTAAGCATTAGGTTGAAAAGAATTAATTTTGATGTTTTTTATGCTCTAATTGAAGAAATTTGGGAAGTAAGCTAACAGTTAATTAAAGACCAAAAGACGAGATTTTTAACTCCGAGAAATCCTTGCATATTTAGTTTGATTTATAATTGACTTCATGAATTTATTTGAGATTTTTACTGTATGCGGGAGATGTATAAAAATTCTGAGGGGAGTCCCTAAGGGCATTTTAGGCATTTTATCCAGGGGTAAAATGGTCTTTCTACCCTAAGGGTATTTTTGTAATTTGTGGAGTTAAGCAACACCATCTTAGGGTTCACAAGTGCCAAAAGGAGAGAAGAGTTGCCACAAAAGTAGAAAAGACAGAGAGAGAGAAGGAAAACGTGCAATTGCTCTGACAAAGGTGTGCATCGAAGAGAAAAATCGTGAAGGTGACATTGTTGTAGCAATTGGGTGAGTGAGGAAGAAATTGACAAGCTTTCAGGTGTGCATCTTTGTAGCAATCGGAGGAGGAAAATTGGGACAAAGGAGAAATTTGAGTCAATCGACTTTCTTTGAAGCAATTGGGAGAGAAAAACTCACGAGAAGTTCGACCACTGTTTGCCAAAACCGAGTAGCTACTTTGTTGTAGCAAAGCGTGGAGCTGCTATTTGCGTTTGACCTACCTTTGCTAAAGCAAAATTGTGAATAGGGACCGCCACCGATGCGATTGGCCTAGCATTCTTTGAAGCAAAATCGTGAGTAGGAAGCTATTGTGTTTTCTTTCTTTGAAGCAATCGATAGAGGAAGCAAGAGCCGACTTTGCTGAAGCAATCGATAGCCCATTTGTTGAAGCCTCTCGTGGCACTTTCTTTGAAGCAAAGTGCACTCACTACTACAAAAAGCGTATTTCTTTGACGCTTATAAAATGTCGAATTTTCTTTACTTGGCGTTTTCAAACCGTCGAGAATCACCGTCAAGAATAATATACAATACTTGACACTTATAAAGTGTTATGTATAGTCTTTTTACGCTTTATAATGTGTCATTTTTAACATGAAATCTTGACACTTTTATTCGTCAAATGTAGTTTTATCTTGACTCTGAAAAAGTGTCAAATTTGTGTTAATACTTGGCGTTTTACGTATGTCAAATCTATGTTTATCTTGGACGTTTCAAGAATGTCAAATATAAATTTCTTGACGATTTAAATGAGTCAAATATAATTTTATCTTGGCGTTTCAAAAATGTCAATATGCATTAGATCTTGACACATTATACATGTCTTGTTGGTTTACGTTTTTTTAATCTATTAAATATTCCCTGTTATCTTGAATATTTTTTTTTGATGGAAAACCGAACTTTCATTGAGATAAAAATGGAAGAATACACGGGCATACAAAAAAGGGAAAGCCCTCAAAAAAGGGGGGAGACCACTAAAAAAAGGGGCTCCAATCAAGCAAAATAAGACTAAGAGAATAATTACAAAAGAAGCACATATTGATGCCAAAGAGAAACATAGAATCTAACTCAGGTCCATACTTCCAAAAGAGAAGACTCTTTTTCCCTAAAAATTCTATTGTTTCTCTCACACCACAAACACAATAAAATGAAAAAAGATACATGTGTTTGAAAATGATAGCTCTAATCTTACTTTGCTTAATCTAGCCTCGAATGGATTCACTGGGACGATTCCTCCCGAGCTTGGGGAGTTGATGAATCTGCAGGAACTTATTCTTTCTGGTAACAACCAGCAGTATGGTGATATTCCGAGATCGATGCTCGAATGCAAGAATGTCATGAAGCTTGATTCAAGCAACAATAGATTTAATGGTACTATTCCTTCAGACATCTGCAATATATCAAGATTACAGTACTTGCCTTTGGAAGAGAATTCAATTAAAGGAGATATACCTAATGAGATTGGAAAATGTACAAAGCTTCTCAACTTAGGAGTAGCAATGCGTTTCTATTTTCAAACCAAAAACAAATAACAAGCAGAATTTGGATTTCATCATGAACACAAAACACTATTTTCTATATGAATTTAACAGAATTAACACAAAACTTAATCAAATTTGAGATAAAAGTAAGCTAACACTTACCGTAGGGGGACACCCCGGACATCATTAGCAGATATATAATAATATGAACAATCCAAGAACCTGAAACAATCAACCTGACAAAAAGAAAAAAAAAGGGTAAATTATACCATGTGACTGAATGTCTCAAATCTGAAAAGATAAAGATAAACTCAAGTCTATGAACTTTCTCAAGAAACTGTTTTGCAAAAAAAATGGAACGTACCAAAAATTAAAAGTTATAACAATTGTCCAATAGAAAAGATAACAAAAATTAAATCCAACAATCCACCTTTTCTCCTTGCTTGTGTCCAGTTTGACATATTGGTATTCTAAAAGCTTTACATCTTCCAATTGAAGCAACTCCTACAAAATTAAACAATAAGATGTCTCAACAAGACATGTTGTGTTCATAGATGCATAACTTCTTGCTTACTCAGTAGTTCATATTTTCCGAATAACCTTTCTTTCTTCTCTTTAAATTTGGAAATGGTATCTGCCAAAGCTAGATGACATATGAAATTAAAAACATAATAAAACAAATTTGGAGAAAAAACTATTTAAGAAACCGTCTTGATTTCTTGGAGCTCGAATGGTTTAAGCTCATAGGCCCGATGTTTGATTGTATCATAATATTTTCCAGATTGATAATAGTTAAAAGCAAATCAAATTAGTTATTTTCAATTAAAAAGTGAAAGATTCTTCACTACTGATATATCATGCACATCAAAATTCTTTGCGGTGGAAAAGATTCTAAAACGCAAACATTATTAATGGAACATATAACATGGTCAGTACTTGCCAAGTGGCACTCATCACGATGATGTCTCTCATAGATGAGGATTCTTTTATGCTATAGGATGAAATATTAAAACCTGGCCTCATGAATGCAATAATGAAAAATTATAAAGCTGATAAGCATTTTCACACACATTAATAAGGCCTAGCGCCAATTGATATTTGATAAATAAAACGAAAAATAGTATAAACAGAAGTAAGGAGCAAAGAATGCATAACTTTTCACATATACTGAAGTGGATATTACCTTTTATGGCCTAGAGATGTGTGGCTTTCCTTTTGTGAATTTCTCGTAAAGTGCTTGGAATTTAGCAGTTTTAACACTATAAATAAGCCATATTGGAGCAAGTGAGCAACAAAATTTAACTTGTCAATTTTGGGAGAAGAAAACATATTCTAAGTGTGAGGCAGGTACTTCATTATTGCTAAAACTACCACTTTAAGCAATCAACTTCTCAATAAAGTGCTTCAAAACTAAATGGACAAAACATGTGCTCTCGACAACAGTTGTGATCAAACTAGCTTATGACTAAGCAACTACTGACTCCCAAGTTACTGCATCAATTCCTAGTCCTTTTCGCCCCTTTGTTTGTTAAGAAACCTGTATGTATTAACAAAAGAAAGAATCACAACCTAAAGGTTGAACTCCATGGATGAGAAGTTAAGAAACAAAAAGGATAAAGTAAGTGGAGGTCATTCTTTAAATTTAGGACAAATCTTATAGAATTGAGAAAAAGTTTCTAGTTGATCCTAAGAGGAAAAACAAGAAAATAAGAAGAGACATCTATTAGACTATTCTAATTATTCTATCAAGATTCATTTTTTATTGTGCAAGCAAGAAACTTATAATCCGGGAAGATTGACATGACTAAATTAACCTTTTTCAATAGTTATTACTTATTTGCTAGCTAATTAGCAAAATGTGTATTAATACATGTAATCAAGGAAGGTACCAACAACATACTCGTTTAGAAATACAAGTTGAACTTTGGCTAAAATAAGGCAATCAACAAGAAACTGCTATTGCAGTGAGGGACTATAGAGATAGAGGTAGAATAAAATGTGTTATTTTATCTTATTTTATTGGTCTATACCTCTCTTAAATACTTCTTTCATGACAGAATGGAGGCAGAATGAAATGTGTAGTACTAAAATTTTTCTGACCCTAAAGATACATCTCTAATTCCTCTATAAATTGTTTTCTTCTATTTTTCTTCAATACAACCCACCACATTAGAAAATAGTACAAGTTTGGTCATTTTCTTTTTCATTGTATGATAGATTATTATTAATTTATCTGCAAAAATAATCCATGCTTTGAATGAAGGGAATTTTAACCTCACAACACAGAATTACCACATTTAATAGGAATCTTAAGCAGTTGTACATTAGTTAAATTAGTGACAAATAAAGTAACCATTGACTCTGCAATCAATGGGACAACAAATTCGTGGACTGTGTTGAATGTGAATTAAAATGGATGAAAGAAATTATCAAAAGTTTGAGGCATACAACTTATTTTTTATTAAAAAACTGCAAATTTAAAAAAGGAAAAAAAGAATATCAATGAAGGAATGTGGATGAAGCTTCTTTATTTGTTAGGTTGGTCCCTTGAGCTGCTTAATCTCGTCATAGGTTGTCTTGTTCTGCTTTTTTTGTGGATAATCTATAAAATGATAGAGCAATCTATAACTTCATGCGACAAGAACCCTTTTGGTTGTCTTGTTTTGGTTGTGTAATTGATGATCCAAAATGAATATAGAAAAGAAACCAATTTCATCTTAAATATGTAGAACTTAGACAAGAAGCCTGAACGAAGCAAAAAATACGCAGCTAATAACACAATCCAAACACAACAACTCACAATTCGATAATAACACAAAAAAGGGTCAGATTCAGGATATCCAAACACCAAAAATTCACTCGTTGGACTTGGAATACAATCAGAAACACAACAAAACTCTAAAATCCACCAACCTTGGAGCGATTTGCAAAGTAAAACATGAATCAACGATAAATACCCTTAACTAGGCAGTTTGCCGAAAATGAAAAAGACGAAGAAAAATCAGAGGACTAACCGGTCACATACAGACACAAAAGCCCAACCAAATGTCTTCCAGCTGAGACGAAGAATGGGAGCTGAGAGAGAGAGAGAGAAATGAAGTTGCAGTGCTGATTGAAGAAAGCCCTAGTCATCCAAGCTTTTGCGCTGAAGAGATAAAGTGGAAGGGAGAAGAAAAAACACGCACGCTCCCTTGCGCGGAAGAGATAAAGTGTGGTCTTTTGCGCCGCATAATACCCTAAGTTATTTTCTTTTCCTTTTTTTTAATGAATTATTATTAAAACAAACTTGACGTTTTTAAAGTGTCAAGTTTTATCGTAATGTGAAAAATCCGAAAAAAATCGTCACCTCCGCCTTTTTTTTCATTTTCTTGACGTTTTTTTTGTTTAAACTCCATTTTACTTGACATTTTCTCATAAAAACGTCAAGTAATTAAAAGTTGTAAGCGTCAAGAAATGTGTTTTTTCTAGTAGTGGTATTCTTTGACCAATTGATGAGAGGTGTTGCTTGGCAATTCTGTGTAAAATCGAAGGACTGACTGCTACATCCTCGCCCATCTTTCTTTGAAGAAATGTGGAGATCACCTATCGGGATTGACTTGCAATTCTTTGAAAGCAAAGTCGAGGATACGCAACATGTCGATTCTTGGCCTTGTGGAGTTTCTTGGTGTTTCATGAAGAAGCTAAACACATGTCACTTACCTCGCGTAACCCGCTCCTAATCTCTAATTGTTAATGCTATTTTTACGCCATTGGACACATATTTTAGACTATTTTTGCTCGTTGTTTTACCCGAATTCGTGGCGGTTTTTAGGCTAGAATTGTGGACCGATTTAGGCTAGATTTGTGAACATCGTTGGATTGTTTTTATGAATTCTTTGAACGATAAAAGTATGCATCAATTAGAAGTTTATGAGTTAATTTCCATCATGAGCTAAATTTCTTTAGGCGAAGGTTAGGTTGTTTTAATATAATTTTGGATTAAACTTATGGTTAATGCCATTGATTGAATTTATGAAATTTTATTGAATTTAACGTTGCATGAGAATTAAAAATTGGCCTTTTAACTTCTCTATAATTCACAAACTTGGGAAAGCTAATGAATTAGAAAACTAAAATTTCATTCTAGGATTATTGAGTTGATTAGGGATAATTAACCCACCTAGAACCTAAAATCATGAGCATAATTTAGATCACAATTGGGAAATTGTAGGTTTTAACACTTAATGATTTTGGAAAGAATCATTTGAATGCATGTGTAGGTAAATTCAAGGCATCACTCAAAATTTATTCCAATTGAACATTAGAACTCTAACTTGAGCCTATTTTTCATTAAAAATCTCATCTCTTGTATCTCCCTCTTGTTTGCATTCTCCTCTCCCTCATTTAAATTTAGTTATTTTCTTGAGTCTAGTCTTGTCTTTGCACACTTATCACATCAATTTATTTATTTATAATAGTAATTTGCACACTCATACATTGCACTAAAATAAGGAAAAATTGCTAGGACACTCATTCATTTAGGTTTAGCTAGTCCTCGTGGGATCGATACTTTAACTTATCATACTTGCGCTCTCGGCGAGTGTATACTTGCACGTCGTAGAAGTGTCGAGTCTTATTCTAATTTACATTAGTTTAGGGCACTCGATTTTTCGCATCAAGTTTTTGGCGCTAGTTCTTGGGACTAGTTTTGATTCTTATCGTGTTTGAGTTGATTTTAGCATTTTATCCTTGTTTCTTGTTGAGTGTGTCTTGTTGTCTTTGTTTTTGTGATTTTATCTTTGTTGAGTCATGGTTATTCTTTCTCAGTTGTGTTGGTGCAAATTGTGTTTATTAAGCTGTTATAATTGATTAATTACTTTATTATGGCTTATGATAACTTTGGGTGGTCTTCTGTGCCCAAAGAGCAACCACAATATAGTTCATTTTCTTATGATTATCCCTATGCCAATTTAGAGTCTTCTAGTGAGGGGTATGGAGCTTATGGCTACCAAATGCCTAATTACTATCATCTTTGAATCTATGACTCATGGGAACCATGTATGATAATAATAATCATAGCAATTGGGCCTATGAACCATATCGTAGGGGTTTTGAGCCATATCCTTCCTATATTCAAGAAACCCTGTAGAAGACTTAATCTTCCTTAAAATATTGTTATTAGAATATATGAGAACCACGAGAGAGAGGAATAGACAAATAGAAGAGATGAATATTCAAATAGAAGAGGTGAATATTCAAATAGGGAGTCAATTCAACGCCTAACGGATACACTTGTCTCCCTTAGAGAACAAATGTATTTAGACTCATCCGAGGTTGAGCACCCTACGGAAGATAGTGAAGGAGGACCCACACTCTTAGATACTTGGTGAGTCACTTGATCAACGACCATTGATAGACCCTCAGGATCCTAGTCCTTCACATTTTTCAAGTATGGGCATTTTAGAGGATTGTGCTTTAGATGTAGAAGAACTAGAACCTTGTAGCACACACCGGGATGGAGTCAATGAGAGCGTGGAAGAAGTCGAGCATGTTGAGTTAGGCCGGAGGTAGAGTTTGAAGCTCTTGAGTCTATTTTGTTCTATCTTCCGATTTTTCTCTTATTGGTGAGTGTTTTTCTTTCTATGCTCTTGAGTCGGTTGTATTTTTGTGAGTCCATTTATTTTCCTGCTTTTTCTTCTTTTCTATTATCAAATAAAAACTAAAAATATTTACTTTGTTGTTTTTCCTTCTCTTTTATTATATAAAAATCAAAAAATATATACGAATCGAGCTCTCATGAGAAGCTAGTATTCTTGCTAGCATTAATTTGTTTTGTAGATTCAAAAAGGAGGCCGAAGAAGTGGAAGAATTTTTACGCACCTTGACGAGCCCACGTATACTCACGTCAAGCTAATGACGTTAAATAAGCGCTTCTTGGGAGGCAACCACAAATTTATTTCGTTTGTTTAAATCTTTAATTTTTTTGTTTTGTTTGTTTTGATTCGTTTTTAGTTGTTTTTGTTTTTAAATAAATAAACCTTGCCTATTTTGCGACTCCCTTAGGGTTTGATGATTGATATGCGCTTTAGTGGAGGTCTCATCGATTCGAGCGATATTGGTCTCCCTTCCATCTTTGTTAGTTGTCCTTAAGCATGCTTAAGTGAGCATTTTTTTACATTAAGGGCAATGTATGCCTTAATCATGAGGAGACATGTGTTGTTCTCGAATCGATTTTGGGCTTGATTGAAAATTTTACATTAATGAGACCGTGTGTTGTTAGCGTTTATAAGGTGTTGCATGCCTTTGTGTTTATAAAGTTATTTACTTGCTTTAGGACTTTAAAATGAACTAATTTGACTACTGATTCCATGTTAGTTGTTTGTTTCATGGTCTTTTATATGCATGATGTAGGTAGTTGATTCGTTATGTTTAAGCAAGTAAAAATTGGAAAGATGGTTCTTGTTCCTTGTTGAAAAATTAAGTTTCTGCATGTTTTTTTAATGGTAAAAAGTGTGTTGTCATTGGTAGAAACTTGATATGCATCTCTATGGAAATAAAAAGTTAAAGTCAAATCTTAAGGTTAATGAAAATAAGGGGTCTTGTTTGTGTTTGAGGCAAGAGTGTGCTATCTTATTTCGTGATTCTCGAGGTTAAGCTTGTCATTAGGGTTCACTAGTGCACTTATGGTTAGTGTGCCAATCAAACTAGTTAGGATTCAACTCCTAGACCAAAACATTTCGAAAACTAGAAGCCATGACAAGTTAGGTAACTCATACATATTTTAGAACGCTCCTAAATTAGTAAACTCCAAATTTGAGATCACTCCAAGTTTGGGGGAGTTACCTAACCTCCCTAACTCAATGAGGACATTGAGTACTCTAAGTTTGGGGGGAAAGGTAAATTCTCTGTTTTTTTTTTTAAAAAAAAAAGAGAAAGAAAGAAAAAGTGTGCAAACCTTTCATTTCCTTAAAACTCCATTGGGCTAAAAAAAATGTGCTACTTCTTTTGTTATTTAGAGTCAGTTTAGGCAACTTTGTACTCGATGTCAGAGGGTCTTGGCACTAACCATGTTGGCCTCTTGGAGCGAAGGTATCCAGCTAGAAGCCTGTACCCATTGCTTAGATGAGCTGCGTTAACCACGTGTGCCATTCTAAGAACTACGGGAGAGCCTCATTGCTTAGGTGTGCTGCGTTAACCACGTGTGCCATTCTAAGAACTACAAGAGAGTCAAGAAGATAAAAAAAATGGTAAAAAGAAAAAAAAATGAAAAAAAAAAAGAAAAAAACCTAGCCCTAATGAGGGAGTTTTATGGAAATTGAGGGGAATAATGCACATATCTATTTTTTCTTTTTTTAAAAAAGAATATATATAAAAAAATAAAAAGGAATGATCATTAAATTGTAGCCATGCGAGTTTTGGAGTATGACTTATTTGTAACTATGGGTTGCTTGATTTAAAAGATTAGGATTCTAGTGGTTGAGTTTGAGGGTAGATGTTGAATCCTAGTTGGTTTGCTCTTGGTTATTGATGCATAAGTGTGGCTAAGAAACCCCAGGTGAGCCACTTAGAGAGCATTGATTGAATGGTGACTTGTAGCTTAGAACATAAATATTCAATCCTTGTTTAGTTACCCAAATGATCTGAGTCTTTAAAGGTCTTTTAAATCTTTGGGGAATAGAACTCATTGAGGACAATGAGTAGTTCAAGTTTGGGGGTTTGATAACTCACCATAAGTGAGTTATTTTACTAGAAATTTAGTGTTTAATCCACTTGAATTGCATTTAATTTATTGAGTCTCATGTTATTTTATCCCTAAATTGTGTGTTAGCTTTAAAATCTTGAATTTAAGCATTAGGTTCGAAAAGAATTAATCTTGATGTTTTTTATCCTCTAATTGAAGAAATTTGGGAAGTAAGCTAACAGTTAATTAAAGACCAAAAGACGAGATTTTTAACTCTAGAAATCCTTGCATATTTAGTTTGATTTATAATTGACTTCATGAATTTATTTGAGATTTTTCTGTGTGCAGGAGATGTATAAAAATTACAGGAGTCCCTAAGGGCATTTTAGGCATTTTATCCGAGGGGTAAAATGGTCTTTCTACCCCTAAGGGTATTTTTGTAATTTGTGGAGTTAGGGCAACACCATCTTATATAAGGAGGCTAGGGTTCACAAGTGCCAAAAGGAGAGAAGAGTTGCCACAAAAAGTAGAAAAGAGGCGAGAGAGAGAGGGAAGCTAGTGCAATTGCTCTGACAAAGGTGTGCATGAAGAAGAAAAATCGTGAAGGTGACATTCTTTGTAGCAATTGGGTGAGTGAGGAAGAAATTGACAAGCTTCAGTGTGCATTGTTGTAGCAATCAGAGGAGAAAACTGGGACAAAGGAGGTCGAGTCAATCGACTTTGCTGAAGCAATTGGGAGAGAAAAACTCACGAGAAGTTCCTGACCACCTGCTGAAAAACCGATAGCTACTTTCTTTGTAGCAAAGCTGTGGAGTCATTGCGTTTGACCTACCTTTCTTTGAAGCAAAGTTGTGAATAGGGGATCGCCCACCTAATGCGATTGGCCTAGCATTGCTAAAGCAAAATCGTGAGTAGGGAGCTATTGTGTTTTCTTTCTTTGAAGCAATCGATAGAAGAAGCAAAGAGTCGACTTTTTTTGAAGCAATCGATAGCCCATTCTTTGAAGCCCTCTGCGTGGCACTTTCTTTGAAGCAAAGTGCAATTATTGTTGACCAATTGACAGAGGTGTTGCTTGGCAATTCTTTGTAGCAAAATCGAAGGACTGACTGCTACATCCTCGCACATCTTTCTTTGAAGCAATCTGTGGAGATCACCTATCGAGGATTGACTTGCAATTCTTTGAAGCAAAGTCGAGGATAGAAGTGCCAATCAGTCTTTGCCTTGTGGAGTTTCTTGGTGTTTTCACGGAAGCTAAACACATGTCACTTACCTCGCGTACCCGCTCCTAATCTCTAATTGTTAATGCTATTTTTTACGCCATTGGACACATTTTTAGACTATTTTTGCTCGTTGTTTTAAGTAGAATTCGTGGCGGTTTTGGGCTAGAATTGTGGTGATTTAGGCTAGATTTGTGAACATCGTTGGAGTTATTTTTATGAATTCTTTGAAGCGATAAAAGTATGCATCAATTAGAAGTTTATGAGTTAATTTCCATCATGAGCTAAATTTCTTTAGGCGAAGGTTAGGTTGTTTTAATATAATTTTGGATTAAACTTATGGTTGATGTCATTGATTGAATTTATGAAATTTTATTGAATTTAACGTTGCATGAGAATTAAAAATTGGCCTTTTAACTTCTCTATAATTCACAAACTTGGGAAACCTAATGAATTAGAAAACTAAAATTTCATTCTAGGATTATTGAGTTGATTAGGGATAATTAACCCACCTAGAACCTAAAATCATGAGCATAATTTAGATCACAATTGGGAAATTGTAGGTTTTAAAACTTAATGATTTTGGAAAGAATCATTTGAATGCATGTGTAGGTAAATTCAAGGCATCACTCAAAATTTATTCCAATTGAACATTAGAACTCTAACCCGAGCCTACTTTTCATTAAAAATCTCATCTCTTGTATCTCCCCTCTTGTTTGCATTCTCCTCTCCCCTCATTTAAATTTAGTTATTTTCTTGAGTCTAGTCTTGTCTTTGCACACTTATCACATCAATTTATTTATTTACAATAGTAATTTGCACACTCATACATTGCACTAAAATAAGGAAAAATTGCTAGGACACTCATTCATTTAGGTTTAGCTAGTCCTCGTGGGATTGATACTTTAACTTATCACTTGTCGCTGCTCTCGTAGTGTATACTTGCACGTCGTAGAAGTGTGAGTCTTATTCTAATTTACATTAGTTTAGGCGATCGATATTTTCGCATCACATGACATACATCGGACTCTATGCATTTGAAGCATAGGGGATTCGTCTCATATCCTCAACCTCTTGAGGCGTCTTAGGACATTGATCCTTAGAAAGTTGAACCCCATGCCTGAAAGGCAGCAAGCCCTTCTTGGAGTTCTGCATCTTATATCTAGGCAACATCTTGTCAATATAAGACGCTTGAGACATGGCTAGCGTGTTGTTCTTCCGGTCCCGGACAATCTGGATACCTAGAACATACTGTGCCTCTCCCAAATCTTTCATTTAGAATTGCGAAGACAACCATTCCTCAATGTCAGTAAGAAATCCTACCTCATTCCCAATGAGAAGGATATCATCCACATACAATATAAGAAACGCGATAGTATTGTTAACGATTTTCTTGTAAACACAAGGCTCGTCAACATTTTAATCAAAGCCATAAGATTTGATTGCCTCATCAACCCTTATATTCCAAGACATCGAGGCTTGTTTCAGTCCATAAATAGACCTTTGAAGCAAGCAAACCTTTTGCTCTTGGCCTTGGGCAATGAACCCCTTGGGCTAGTCCATGTAGATGGTCTCGTCAAGGTTGCCATTCTGAAAGGCGGTCTTGACATCCATCCGCCATACCTCATAATCATAATATGCGATAATGGCCAAAAGGATTCTAATCGACTTTACCATGGCAACAAGTGAAAAGGTTTCCTCATAGTCAACCCCTTCCACCTAGGTAAAACTCTTTGCCACTAGTCGAGCTTTGAAGGTCTGCACTTTCCCATCTACGCCACGTTGACGCTTGTAGATTCACTTGCAACCAATAGGTTTAACCCCATCCGGGTTGTCCACAAGCTCCCAGACGGAATTGAAGTACATCGACTCCATTTCACGGTCCATAGCTTTAATCCATTCGTCTTTGTCAACGTCTACCATTGCACGATCATAGGTCAATGGATCCTCGCGATCGTCATCGGAGTGGCGACACGGGTTTCAGCTAAACCCATGTAACGTTGAGGCTGTCTCACAACACTCCCACTACGTCGAGGCATTCCCAACTCTTGGGAACAGACTTGACGAGACGAGCTAAGATCAACAATACTTGTTGATGCACTAGCTGTAAACCCAATCTCTTTGGAATTTCTTTATTAACAAACAACAAAAAGAAAGAAGAAATGAATGTTTAAAACTTGGTTTTCCATGTTTTAAAAGGAAAAGAAATGAAGTGAAAGACAAAAGAAAAACAAGGAAGGAAAGTTTAAACCATTTTGGTTCAATTGCTTTAAAGACAAAAGAAGAAAAGGAAATGAAACAAATGTTTAATATATTAAGTTTTGTTTTGTTAAGAAAAGAAAAGAAAAGAAAAGAAAGGAAAGAAAGGGATAAAGGAAAGGAAAAAGAAAAAGCAAAAGGGGAAAAAGACAAATTTATCTTTTCCTCCACCGTTTGCTTTTTAGAAAAGCTTTATCTTCTAAATTTTCTTCTTCATTTACCAAAACCAAAAGTGAAGCTTCGTGGGAGAAGGAGAAAGGAAGAAAAAGAAAGCCATTTTCGTGATTTTGGAGTGGAGTTGCGGAAGAAAGGAGGAGAACTCAAAGCTTAATTGTATAGCGACAAGGTGATCAACTCAACACATTACGGTTTTCTGTTCATCTCGAGCTCCAAAGCGAAGAGGTAAGAGGTTGTATAAGCGATTGGGTTGGCATGTTTGGGGGTTGTGATGCTATTGCTCGTTTAAATTTTAAAATGAGAGACTTAAGAAATGTTTCTCCCTATGTATGTTTAGTAGTTATCAAGTTTCATTTGTATTATGTTAAAGTTTACCATATCTGAGCATAGTATGTTTATCGGGTAGAAACAGGGGTCATGTGTATTGTTAAGAGGTGAACAATGTCTGTTGACTTCATGCCTCTTTTTGGGCTAAGTTAGCGGGTGGTTCGGGAGGGTGTGACAACTTGGTATCGAGCGATTAGCTCCATGGGAATGAGACATGGCAAGTTAGCTCACGAGAATAAAGTAAAAGTCATAACAAGTTATTGAGTTAGTTCAAAAGCTAACTAGTAGAGTATGGTCCAAATGAGGATAAGAGTAAGTCGATTAGGGCTAAAATGTGAATAGTAGTTTAAATCTTGTGTATTGGAGTTAGATATCCATAGTATGTCTAGTATATTGATATGTTATGGGAGTCATGACACCACGTACTAGCAGTGACAGCCTTGGCGGGATTAGGGGCGGGGCGCAGGATCCTACCCAAGGTCAATCAGAGGGGATCTAGTGCCCCAGAGAGTCCAGCCCGAGGCTAGAGATGAGCAACATGTTAGTTTTCTCACGGGAGGCGAGCGAGCCGAGAGAGCGGGGCCAAGTGATCAAAAAAAAAAAAAGAGCGTATAGAATAGAACGCGTCGAAGAAATTAGAGCCACGAGTGTTTGATGGTTCCATAGATCCGGTGATCTTTGAGATTTGGTTGAATATGCTAGAAAAATGTTTTGATGTAATGAGTTGCCCTGAGGAGCAAAGTCAAGCTAGCCACATTCCTACTAGAGAAAGAAGGAGAGGGATGGTGGAAGTCAATACGAGCTAGGCGTAGTGATGCACACACTTTAGATTGGCAAACTTTCAGAGGTATATTTGAAGATAAGTATTATTACCTGGCACATCTGCGAGGCGACGAGGAATGAATTTTTAGAATTGAAGCAAGGGTCACTATCGATGGTGAAGTCGAGAGAAGGTATACAGAGCTATCACGGTATGTTGATGTTATAGTGGCATCCGAGAGTGACAGTGTCGACAATTTGAAAGGGATTACGTCTGAGATACGAACCCAGGACATAGGCATTGAAAAGTGGTGACTTTTTCCTCGCTTGTAGAGAGTGCTCTCACGTGTTGAGCAGAGTATAACAGAGGCACAAAGCAAGTGGTGAAGCCTACTTGAGGGCCTTAAACGACGAAGCGAGCTCGTGGTCATGAGCATCGACGATTCACACCTGGAGGTGAATGTTTTGAGTCGTCGGGACTTTAAAAGTCGAGTGGCGGCGGACATCGAGGCAAACGCATGTTAGTGGTGCCTATCAGAGGCAGAGCTAAAGAGCACCTAGCCAAACTACCAGATCCACAGTAAGACCACCGACAATACAGGAAACTGTTGCAAGTGCAACAAGGAGAACTCCATGTACAAATTGTGGTAAGAATCACAGAGGCCAATGTCCGGTTGGTGTCAATGTGTGTTACCAATGTGGGCAACCAGGACATTTTAAGAGGATTGCCCCGGCTGACCAGAGCGACACACACGGAGGGACCGGGAGTTGGGTCCCAGAGCAGTTGAAGCGACCAAGAGTTCCAGTGAGCTGCAGAAGAGAGGGCACCGGTGGTGCTAAATAGAAAGGAAGTTGTTTTCAAGAAACCAGGATTAGTGAAGTGGTTTTCAAGGGTGAAAGAAAGATTATCCCTACTGAGCTTGATTTGGCATTAAAAAGTGAAAAGTTGTTGGGAAAGGTTGCATGGTATTTCTTGCACACGTCGTGGAGAGTGCAGGGAAGAAAAGCTAAAACCGGAAGATGTTCTTGTGGTGAACGAGTTTCTTGATGTTTTTCCAACCGACCTGTTGAGTTGCCACACGATAGGGAAGTAGAGTTCACTATTGAATTGCTACCGGGGACAACACCTCATTTCTAAAGCGCCAGTATAGAATGGCTCCAAGTGAGTTCAAGGAGTTGAAGATGCGATTACAAGAACTAGTTGATAAAGGATACATCGGACCTAATGTATCACCCCCGGGAGCTCAGTGTGTTATTTGTAAAGAAGAAAGATGGTACCCTTAGATTATGCATTGATTATAGACATTTAAACAAGTCACGATACGTAATAAGTATCCTTTACCCCGTATGAATGACTTGTTTGACCCGATTCGAGGAGCATCGGTGTTTTCTAAGATTGATTTGAGATCGAGATACCATCGATTAAAGGTTAGGGAATCGAGATATTCCTAAGACAAACATTTAGAACCGTGCACGGGCATTATGAGTTTTTAGTAATGTCGTTCGGTTTGACAAATGCACCAGCAGTTTTCATGGACCTCATGAACATGATATTCCACCAGTATTTGGATCAGTTCGTGATAGTATTTATTGATGATATACTAGTTTACTCAATTGATAGAAAAGCTCATGAGGAACATTTGAGGATTATCTTTGCAAACACTACGAGATAAACAGTTGTATGCTAAATTCACCAAATGTGAGTTTTGGTTGAATCACGTAGTATTTTTTGGGGCATGTTGTATCAACAAATGGTGTTAGTATGGATCCAAATAAAGTGAAAGTTGTGGTCAACTTGGAGAGACTAGTTAGCGTGGATGAGGCACGTAGTTTCCTAGGCTTGGTAGGATACTACATACGATTTGTTGAGGATTTCTCACGATTAGCATTACCCTTAACAGCTTTAACAAGGAAGAATGCTAAGTTTGAATGGTCAGATAAGTGTGAACAGAGTTTTTAGGAGCCAAAAAAGAGTATGTGATTTACTGTGATGCCTCGAGACAAGGTTTAGGGTGTGTTCGATGCAAGAAGGAAACGTAATAGCTTATACGTCAAGACAATTGAAAAAGCACGAATGTAATTATCCTACCCATGATCTCGAGCTAGGAGCGATTGTTTTAGCACTAAAGATGCGGAGACATTACTTGTTTGGTGGAAGGTATCACATTTTACGCATCATAAGAGTCTGAAATATATCTTTGATCGGAAGGAGTTGAATATGATACGGAGAAGATGGTTAAGCCCGATTAAAGATTATGATTGTACCATAGAATACCATCCAAGTTAGGCGAATGTGGTAGCGAGATGCATTGAGTAGGAAGTCAAGACTTCCTAAGGACGCCTGCTGTGTGGTATTCGGCGACATTTTTAAGTACTCTAAGGGATTCTAAGGCGGTTGTGATTGGAGAAAATTCAGAGAGTCTTTTAGCTCAATTCCAAGTCTCGCTCGTAGTAGAGATTGTAAGAAGACACGGATGATAGTAACTTTGAGAAAATGTTTGGAAAGTCCAAACAGGCCCTGAGCGGAATTTAAAATGAGATCGAGATGGAGCCAAAGAGAGGCAAGGAAGACTATGTGTTCCGAGTGTTAGTGAGCTTAAAGATGCTATTTTAGAAGAAGCTCACAGATTAAACTACGCTATGCATCCAGGAAGCACCAAGATGTATAAGACATTGAAAGGAGCGTATTGGTGGCACGGGATGAAGCGGGGAGGTAGTGAATATGTTGATAATGTTTGATCCGCCAACGAGTTAAACCGGTTAGACAGAGACCAGGAGGACTCTTTAATCCATTGCCAGTGCCAGAATGGAAATAGGAGCATATCACTATGGATTTTCTATTTGAATTACCACGTACTTCTACTGGACATGATGGTATTTAGGTAATATTGGATAGACTCACTAAGACATCACGGTTTATACCGATTAAAGTGATGTCTACGCTTGATCAGCTAGCTAAGCTATACGTCGACAGAATTGTGAGTCAATACGGAGTGCCAGTGTCCATAGTATCAGATAGAGATCCAAGATTTACTTCTAAGTTTTGGCCTAGTTTACAGAAAGCTATGAGGACAAAGTTGAATTTTAGTACAACATTCCATCCTCAGACAGATGGGTAGTCGAGAGGACCATTGGACCACTAGAGGACATGTTGAGAGCATGTGTTCTTCAATTTAAGGGAAGTTGGGATGCACACCTATCACTTATGGAATTCGCTTATAATAATAGCTATCAGTCAAGTATTGGCATGGCACCATTTGAGGCAAAGTATGGAAGGTCGTGTAGAACGCCCGTATGTTAGAATGAAGTAGGAGAGCGGAAGCTAATCGGTTCTGAGTTGGTACAAATTACTGACATGCACAATATTAAGGTAATCGAGAGAGAATCGGAAGGTAGTACAAGACCGTCGGTAAAAGTTATAGAGATAAGCGACGAAAGAACTTAGAATTCGTGGTGCCGGAGATCATGTTTTCTTGAAGTTATCTCCGTAGAGAGGTGTCCTTCGTTTTGGAAAGAAAGGTAAACTAAGCCCTAGATATATTGGTCCTTATCCGATGCTTGGGATGTGTTGGGCAGAACCTCTGATTGGAGTTGCTGCCAAGAAAACTATCTCCAAGACATGATGTTTTTCATGTGTCCATGTTGAGGAAGTATATTCGGATCCAACACATGTGTTGCAAGCACAACCAGATTGAGTTGAAAGAAGACATGAGTTACATAGAGGATGCAGTTCAAATCCTCGAGCGGGGAAAGAACAAGTTTTGAAAAACAAGACGACCTCACTCGTGAAAGTTCGTTGGAGACATCACGGAGTGGAGGAGGCTACGGGAGTTAGAGGACCTAATGAGGGAGGAAGTACTTGATGATTTTCACTTAAAGACTACTCAATTTCGAGGACGGAATTTCTTAAGGAGGTAAGTTGTAAACCCAATCTCTTTGGAATTTCTTTATTAACAAACAACAAAAGAAAGAAGAAATGAATGTTTAAAACTTGGTTTTCCATGTTTTAAAAAGAAAAGAAATGAAGTGAAAGACAAAAGGAAAACAAAGGAAGGAAAGTTTAAACCATTTTGGTTTGGATTGCTTTAAAGACAAAAGAAGAAGAGGAAATGAAACAAATGTTTAATATATTAAGTTTTGTTTTGTTAAGAAAAGAAAAGAAAAGAAAAGAAAGAAAGGGATAAAGGAAAGGAAAAGAAAAAGTAAAAGGGGAAAAGACAAATTTGTCTTTTCCTCCATCATTTACTTTTTAGAAAAGCTTTATCTTCTCAATTTTCTTCTTCATTTACCAAAACCAAAGTGAAGCTTTCGGGAGAAGGAGAAAGGAAGAAAAAGAAAGCCATTTTCGTGATTTTGGAGTGGAGTTGCGGAAGAAAGGAGGAGAACTCAAAGCTTAATTGTATAGCAGGGAAGGTGATCAACTAAACCCTGTTCTTGTTTTACATTCATCTCGAGCTCCAAAAAGAAGAGGTAAGAGGTTGTATAAAGCGAGTGGGTTGGCATGTTCAGGTTGTGATCCTATTGCTCGTTTAAATTTTCAAATGAGAGACTTAAGAAATGTTTCTCCCTATGTATGTTTAGTAGTTATCAAGTTTTCACTTGTGTGTTATGTTAAAGTTTACCATATACGAGCATAGTATGTTTATCAGGTAGAGAACAGGGTCATCAGGTATTGTATAGAGGTGAGCAATGTTTGTTGGCTTCATGCCTCTTTCCGGGCTAAGTTAGCAGGTGGTTCGGGAGGGGGTGTGACACTAGCACCATCAGCAACTCTTGCTGATAAATTGTCCATTTCATTCAACACAATTTTACTCCTTTGTTAGTGATCCCTGATGTGGTATTCCTCAAGGAAAGTGGCGTTTGTCGACACAAGCACCCTATTATCCTTAAGATCGTAAAAGTAACCACCTCTAGTCTCTTTTGGGTAACCTACAAAGAGGCACAACTTTGAACGGGATTCCAACTTCTTCGGCTTTGACACCAACACACGGGTCGGGGATTCCAAATTCTGAAATGACGTAAACTGGTTTTATGACCATGCTAGAGTTCGAAAGGTGTTTCACAAACACTTTTCGACGGAACTGTGTTCAAAATGTATACCGCAGTCTCCAATGCGTAACCCCAAAAAGAATCAGGGAGACGAACATAGCTCATCATCGACCGAACCATGTCCAACAAGGTTTTGTTTCTCCTCTCCGATACACCATTCTGCTGTGGCATACCAGGTGCTGAGAGTTGGGACGTAATTCCATGTTCTATCATATAGTCCTGGAATTCAGTGTCCATATACTTTCCACCTCGATCCGATCGAAGTGTTTTAATCGATTTACCTATGAGTTCTCGGCCTCGATCTTGAACTCCTTGAACTTTTCAAGTGTTTCAGACTTCTTATGCATTAGGTAAATGTACCCATACCTCGAATAGTCATCTATGAAAGATACGAAGTATTCGTAACCTCCTCGTGCTTTAACATTCATTGGACCACAGAGGTGAGAATGTATAAGCTCAAGGGGCTCCTTGGCTCTATATCCTTTTCCACTAAAAGGACGTTTGGTCATTTTGCCTTCAAGGCATGACTCACATACCGATAAAGAGTTTTCTTCCAACTCGCTTATAAGTCCACTCTTCACTAGTCTCTCAATCCTATTGAGATTAATGTGGCCTAACTGAAGATGCCAAAGATGGACACTTTCTTTTGGAGAAACTTTCAATATCTTAGTTCGCGTTTCAGTTGTTTTAAACAATTCGGTGTTCAAAACACTTTTGATCGAATTAGAGTTCAAAACATATAAATTTCTCTCAAGTGAAGCAGAACAAATCAAATTTCCATTTCGAGAAATAAACGGTTTATTGCTCTTGAAAGAAACGAAAATATTTTTTTCTAATAGGCAGGATATAGAAACTAGGTTTCTCGTAAACCCAGGAACTATGTACATATTATCCAATAATAAGTACTTCCCGCCAAAGAACGACTTCATGTGCCTATTCTATTGCGCAAGAGAGACAACTTCTCTAGGATCCAACCACAGTGTTATCTCACCCTCTTGCACTGGCCACTGCGGAACTTAATCCTTGAAAAGAAGAGCAAACGTGGTTAGTGGCGCTGAATCCAATATCCAAGCGAGTCATTACTCTACTAAACAAATGTCCGTGACAAGTAAATCTCATTTACTGTCATCTTCTTTTTTGCTCAAGGAATTTGGGACAACTCCTTTTCGGTGTAAGTCCATTCTGATGAAACACTTTCTCGACAACATCTTTGATTTCTTTGCCTTTTAGAGCGGCAGCGCGGTCAACCTTAACATCCTTCAACTTCTCCTTCTTCCCCTTAGGGCCTGAAGAGTCTACAAACTTTATCCCAAAGGTCATACCTCTGTGAAAAGGTCTTAAGGCAACACTTGCCTCTGCTTCCTGTCTCCTAGTTTGCACCAAGGACTGGAAGGTTTGTAGATCGTTGAATAGGATTTGTTGAAGCAGTGCACTGAGGATCCTCCTCGGTGAGTGCGAACTCTTGGTCGTCATTTACCAAAATCATGTCTATATTGTTTTTCCTAGAAATACTATCGTCGACTAACTTAATGCAAGCTAAAGGGGCGTTAAAAGCGTTTGACAATTTGTTGCTGAAATAAAATGAAAAACTTTGTATTAGTCTCGCAAAAACTTTTGAAAATCCAATCGGGTTTTAGCAAATTTTTATCCTATGATCTCTAGGTCATTCAAAATTTGCAATGATACCTAAAGGTTTAGAATGCCATGTAGGGTAGTGAGACAAACCCACTCCTCGTAGGGTGAGACAAACCCACTCTTATTCCATTAGGCATCCATTATTATCCAGTTATTTTTCTGTCTCAATCCATTAACTCTTAATGAATCTCCGTGAGTGTCACCCTCAATCTTTAAATTTCCAAGTATCCGTCCAAACAATAGCCGTCGTGAGGGAGGACTAAGAAGGAAACCAACAAGGAAATCGTATCCCTTTCGAGAATTCACGGTGTTTCGACTCCCATGATCAAGGCCCTCCGTAGGGATTGTCTGGTCCAGGCCAAACTAGCAGGCGGATCATAGGCGTCTCACGATGTGAATCGAAAGAAGAGATCGTGGGTCTCGTTTTCCGCTGATCCCGCTCCCACTCACTATAAGTACTCTCTCCATTCACGTTGATATTGACCCATACAAATGCCACCGTGAGTAGGGGCGCTCCCATTTGCGCCACGAGGACGAGCATGGATCTCACGGTGCGAACTTAACGGAGATTTGTGGGATGGAAAATTAAATGTATCTCATACACTTTATTTCCTCCCACTCAACACTTTAAAATAATCGGGATTGACCTAGATAAACCGGCTAAAATTTACCTAAGTCTACCAATATAATTCTTATATTGGATTAGCCTAAGTCTATAATCACATTATTAACTTAGGTCTATAAGAGTAAATTAATTAACTCTTAATTAACGGCACTCACGAGAATATAACCTAAGAATCTCCAAGATTCACTCCCGTGTTGGTTTCCATGTAGGGGGTGTTCGCAAGCGTCAACTTAAATACTGACCTTAGACAAAACCTTCCTTAGACGAGTTACTTATCGGTCTCCATTCAAAGGTCATATTTGATTTGCTAATTCTAATCTTATTAGAACTAGAAAACCTAAGTCTAATTATTCAAGTTCTAAACCATTTAAAACTAATAATTAACTTAGGTTACATGCATTTCTATGTTATAGTGCTTGATCATTCATCACATGAATAATACTATACTATAACATACATTCATCACATGAATTAATTGCATGAGCATGCTTTTAATTTAAAAATATAACACTTATATTAAATAAATTAAATCATTCAAACATTATATTATAACTCTTTTAATATAATCCTATCATGCATACTATATATTATAACTCTTATAATATAAATATGATGCATGAAATGTTTAACCTAAGGTGGGATTTTAAATCTATATGGCATACACTATGCATATAGAAATAATTAAATCATACATCTCATGCATAAAATAATTAAATAGCAATATTGGACCGATTTTTGGCACCCTAGGGACATAAATTAAATTAATTAACATGAATATAACATTTATATTAATATTAATTAAAATAATTAAATAAAATACATTTATAAAATCAAATTTTACAAATAAATAAATAAATAATAATAAAAAAGGAAGTTGCACAAAACTGCCTTGAACCGCCGACCACGTAGAACGTCTCCAAACTTCTCGCACTCCACGTACCACTACGCCACAGCGTCGCAACGTTGTTATTGAATTGCAACGCTGTAATGTATAGCCTCGCGCGCAGCGTTCTCAACGTTGTGGCGTTGCAACGCCGCATCGCGCAGCGACCTCCAAGGAGCAAGGATGGCGTCGCAACGTTGATGAACAGCGTCGCAACGCTGATGAACTTCCAGCAAACAACTTTTGCTGTTTTTCACCGAAATTGCCCGTTTTTGCTCCATTTTCTTCACGACAACTCTTGCTACAAACGACACAGACTTACAGACTCGATTTACATTAAAAATGCCCAAAACAACAGACCCTTACATTGATCTCATCAACTTTAATGTAAATATAAACTAGTGCCAAAAACCGAAAATATCCAAAATTGCAAACCATTAACATTCATCTCATGAAAATTAATGCTACCCAATTAATTTTAAGAATCCACAGAATACACAACGAAGAGCAACGATTGGCTCTGATACCAATTGAAGGGATTTTGAATTCCCGCAGCGGAAGACGTTGTGAAACATCGTTGATCCGTTGTGTAATTCCTATCTTAAAATTGAATCTATCTCATAGATCCTAGGTTAAACATGCAAAATAATAGAGAAAACAGTAAGTATAATGGATACTAACCTCTTGAAGAACACTTCTTCAACGTTTTCTCCTTCTCCGGTCACGATCACTCTCTTACCAACAAACTCCTCGAACACGAACCTCGATCCGAACACGGAGACACCTCCAAAGGGTCTTCTCGGTTGTTCTGGGGAGGTTGAGGGAGAGTAGGTGGGACTTCATTTGGTTTTCGGTGAGGAGAAGTCTTAGAGAGAATTAAAAGAGAATGAGAGAAAGTCTTTTTGCTCTCTTTAGATGAAAATCCAAAAAATGGCAAAATGGCACACCAAAGGCTTCTTGCAAAGCCTTTAAATACTATTGTCTGATGGAGTTAAAACCTCCACCAAATCACAATTTTACCACAACCATATAATATACAAATCACATTTGCATATTATATAATATAAGGTATCTCATACCTTATTATATAAATCTCATTTGCATAAATGTGGAATTATAAATTGAATGACATTCAATTTAATTTCTCTCAATTCAATTTCTCCAAATAGCACTAAATAAACAATTAAGCTATACTATAGTTTATTATGAATCTCATTCACATCAAACTCTATATTATGTCATCTATATCTCATATAAATGACATAAATACCCAAATAATGAATTTGAACACTTCAAATTCACACCAAACTCATAAACCCTCAATTTCTCAAATTTGAGCCAACCGAGGGATCTAATGGACCTACATGTGACGAGCTCCAATGATTCGAGACTAACCTGTCAAACTCTTCGACCCGGTTATTTAACATTAATTAGCTACGGTAACACTCCACTAAAGCCTGTAGCTGCACTCTCATCACTATAGGACAAGTTGTGTCCATCGATATAACCAATACCCATGAGTCGACCCTTTACAGGTTGTTCATAGTCACAGCTGGGTCAAATTACCGTTTTACCCCTGTGTCTACCTCTTGCTCCTTAAGTCCCACTGCTCCTCTAATGACCAACTATGTTGCATGGTCCAACCATAAACAACAACCCTCTCAGGCCAATGAGAGAGTGGGGCCCCGTTGTTCAAGCCCTGGAGACAGCACTTAAGGGAATAACCCCTCTAGTTTACCTAAGTCGGGAACGAGTGAATTCCTTCTTGTGTAGTCAAGTTCCCAGCTCCCCACGTGGTCTTGCCCCTGAGAAGATAAGCATATTGGGCGAGCAACAGTGGCCACCCTCACCCGTACTAGTCAAAGGACAAACTCCCGCAGACAGGAGTCCGTGACACGCTCAGGATTAAGGTCGAGACACTAATGGTCATCTACAAATTTATTAGCTCTATACTCATTATGGTGTTACATCGTAACTCTAATAATTCACTATCCCGGTCTTCTACGGTCTCATTGCACAGGATGCCCCACTCGCATGTCAACAACATGAACGAGTCGATCACCTCGCCTCAGTATCTAATACAAAGCGGGTGGATCCACGATGTATCCGAGGATTAGGTCTCCAACCCTATCCATATATTGTAGAGCCGTTCGGGTCATTAACTCGAACGTGATCCTCCCTGTGTGTCCACTACACACCGTTCAAGTTCTTAGTTCTCTCATAATGCAATGACCCTGGAGCTTAGTTTATTGGATTAAGTTTATGAAATATGCGAGACACAAAGTTTAAATAAATAACTCTTATTTATTACACAATGTTGAAATAAATAACTCTTATTTATTTACAACTTGGAATATTACAAACTTCACGAGATGAGGACATACATCCCAACAACCCTAACTCCACAAATTACAAAAATACCCTTAAGGGTAAAAAGACCATATTACCCTTCGGGTAAAATGTCTAAAATGCCCTTAGGGACTATTGTAATTTTTAAACATCTCCTACACACAGAAAAATCCTAAATAAATTTATGCAGTCAATTATAAATGAAACTAAATACGCAAGAATTTTTGGAGGTAAAAAAAATCTTAAATTTCGGTCTTTAATTAACCGTTAGATTATTTTCCTAAATTTCTTAAATTAAAGCACAAAAACATCAAAATTAATTCTTTTTGCACCTAATGCTTAAATTCAAGATTTTAAAGCTAACACACATAATTTAGGGATAAAATAACATGAGGATCACTAACTTAAATGCAATTCAAGTGGATTAAATACTAAAATTCCAGTAAAATAACTCTCTTATGGCGAGTTATCATTAAGACAATCCTTAATTATCGGAGAACAAGGAACTACATGCTCGTGTATGGGGCTAAGGATCTGATCCTTACAGGATACACGAATTCTGACATTCAGACTGATAAAGATTCTCGGAAATCTACATCAGGGTCAATATTCACTCTTAACTGAGGAGTCGTAGTATGGCGAAGCGTCAAGCAAGGATGCATCGATTCCACCATGGAGGCGAATATGTAGCGACTTGTGAAGCGGCTAAAGAGGTCGTTTGGTTAAGGAAATTCATGCTAAATTTGATGTTGTTCCAAATATGACTTTGCCCATCACGTTGTATTGCGATAATAGTGATGTAGTGGCAAATCGAGGGAACCCCAAAGTCAAAAAAGGGGAAAGCACATTGAGCAGAAATATCATCTCATTCGGGAGATCGTGCATAGTGGAGACGTGATTGTCACGAAGATAGCCTCAGAGCACAACATTGTTGATCCTTTTACAAAGGCTCTCACGGCTAAAGTTTTTTAGAGTCACCTAGAAGGTCTAGGTTTACAAGTCTTCCCAACTAGGGCAAGTGGGAGTATTTTGTACAATGGGGTTTAAATGCCTAGTTTATTGTATTTACATTCTTTGTAATGTTTTAGTACTCCACAAGATTTAGGTCAAATGGGAGATTGTTGGGATTTATGCCCTAAACTTATGCAATTTTGATCAATTAAATAAAGGGTTAATTTTTTTTATAGAATTACAGTCTTGCTTTATTAAATCCAATAAACTAAGCTCCAAGGTTATAACATATATCTTGAACAATAGTGTAGAATATAACCTAAATGGTTTGTGGTATAAGAATAAGGTTGGAAACCTTATTTCAGTAACACCATGGATGCGACCCACTTTGTAATTAGTACAAATGACGTAATCCACCTCATTCATGTAGTTGACATGCAGTGGGGCATCCTGTATGAAAAGTTCATACAAGATCGGGATCATGAAATTATTAGTCTAACCAGGTGTAACACCGATTAAGCGAGGATAAGACTAGTAATTTATAAATGACATTAGTGACTCGACCAAATCTGAGCAAGTTAAGAACTCCCGCTTATAGGGGTTTGTCCTTAGACTAGTATGGGTGAGAGTGGCTGTAGAGAAAGTCGACACAATAAGCCTACCTTCTCGGGGGTGGAACCTCGTAGGTAGTTGGGAACTTAGCTGCATGTAAAGATGGAATTCACTCATTCCTACACTACGAAATTAGATAGGTTGTTCCTCAAGAATCGACTCAGGTTCTTGAACAACTGGGCCCCCCTCTCTATGAGGTATGAGTCTAAGGTAGGACCTTAGACTTGTTGTTTATTAGAGGATCGGTGGTGCTTAAGGAACAAAGAGGTAATCACGAGGGGTAAAATTGTAATTTGACCGGTGTAATTACTGAACAACCTGTGAAGGTCAACTCATGGGTAACGATTATATCGGTGGACACAATATAATCTACAAAGTGAGGAGAGTGCAACTACAAGTCTATAGTGGAGTGACTTGTAGTTAATGAATATTGATTAAGCTGGATCAAAGAGTTTGATCGGTCAATCTCATATCATTGGAGCTCATGAACTCGTAGGTCAATTAGGTCCTCCGTTGGCTCAACATTGTAATATTGAGGGTATAAAGTTAGGCATGAAATTGAAGTGTTCAATTTCATATATGAGATGCCATATACATTATATGTGATATAATTGATATAATATATAGTTTTAATGCGAATTGGATTCACAAATTAACTATATATTAAAAGAGAGAATGAAAGAGGAAAAGATGGTAATTTCCATCCCTATCTCTTATATATAGTTGCATAAGATGCAACTATGTCAAGTTAACCTAAGGCTTTGTTGTGTTGTTGGAAAGTTTCCAAAACACAATCTCTCTCTCACAACATCTCATCTTACCTAAGTGGAACCCACATTCCTCCCTCACCTGAGAACAACGGAAAAGATCGAGTGGTGGTCGTGTCTTAGTCCGTTAAGTGGTTTGTGTTGCGAAATCCTAATCGTGAGAGAGGAGGAGCACTTGAAGAAAGATTCTTCAAAGGTAATATTTCTTGTTGTCCATCTAGTTTTATATGCTTAATCTAGTTGTTTTCGTGCTTGAATGAAATCGTTGTAACTAAATCAAGAGCGCGCGATTCACAATCGCAAGCTCGTGGATTCGATTTCCTTCATTACCATCAAAAAATTTTCATCAATCATAGATTCATAATGGTAAGGATTAGACAAATGGTATCCAGGAAAAATCATGAGTCACATACCTAGGGTCCAGAGAGGGATAGTACATTGGTGGAGAGTGAAAAATTATGAAAAGTCATAATTTAAATCTCAACAATTCAAAACTAAACTTTTACACAAAATCAACACAACCAAAATAGGAGACAAAGACTCGAACAACACATAAGACTAAATTAAGAACAAAAAGGAAAAACACACAAACAAATAAGGAGAAAAAAACAAATATAGAAAGAAATAAGAAAAGAAAAGAAAACACAAAATGAAAAAAAAAACAATAAAGTAAACTTAACACAAAAGAAAAAAAATAAGGAAAAAAATAAATAAGGACACAAACAAAAAAGGAAAAAAACAAGTAAAAAAAAACACAAAAGGAAAGAAAACAAATACGGAAAGAAATCAAATAAGAAAAAATAAATAAGGAAAGAAAACAAATAAGGAAAAAATAAATAAGAAAAATAAGTAAGGAAACAAAACACAAAAAGAAAGAAAACAAGTAAGGAAAGAATTCAAATAAGGAAAAAACAAATAAGGAAAGAAAACAAATAAGGAAAAAATAAATAAGAAAAAAACAAGTAAGGAAAGAAAACACAAAAGGAAAGAAAACAAATATGGAAAAAAATAAATAAGGAAAAAAAACAAATAAGGAAAAAAACTAAATAAGGAAAAAAACACAAAAGAAAAAAACTTTAGTCTAAAATCTCGAATTTTCGACTAATATTAATCAATCTAAATAATCGTCATTCCCCGACAACGACGCCAAAAACTTGTTGCGTAAAATTATTTTGCAATACCGCAAGTGTATGGGTCAAGTTTTAGTATAGTAATTTAGAGTTCCAAGTATCGTAATCGGGAATGGGTTTCTAGATTAATTAATTACCAAGATACTTATTCTCAATTTTATCTAAAGCAATAAAACTTTGATGGATAGTGAAAACAAAGATAGAAAATAAATGTACAATTGGAGGCACGAATAAGATAGAATTGAAAGAAGATAATTTCACAAGATAATTCATTATTTAACACATGCAATGAACTAATATTATGAATTTATAAACAAGAAGTGAAAATACTCAAGAGAATCTCTTGATCCGTAGTGAGCCTCACACACAGGATAAATTCTAAAGTTTCCTTATGAATTTTAAAAGCATACACGACATTAAGCAACTTCTTTATGTGTTTTCCAAAAAACTTTAGGTCATTCTCATGCCAGATTTCTAAGGATTTTGACAACTTTGCTCTAATCTAAGTTTATTTCTCTTGAGTCTACTTAAACCAACAAGATTTATGAAATTAAGAACGAATGGCCAAAAATAAATAACATAACAAACTTCAATAAATAATCAAATAAATCTAAAACATGCTAATGAAATTCCAACTACACCGTTTAGCTACTCAAATCACAATAAAAACAAGCTATAGTCAAAGGAAAAGTATTTAATCTCATTTACAAACTAAAAGAAAGAGAAATAAACTTATGTGTTGATGTCGGTCCCTCGTTCCCGAGCTCCCGTCACGATCTCGAACCACCACAAACGCTTTGGCTCCTAAGGAATGCTTTTTTTTTCTCCCCTTAGAGTGTGTATTTCGAAATTAGGGCTAAAAACTATCAAATTCGGCTATCTTTGCAATGAAAACAACATGTTATATTTATAAGGATTTTTGATCATTGCAACGTATTGTGCTTCTTGCCTTTTGTACCAGTCCACTCCGACCATTTTTGTCATATCCTTTCGCTCGGGTGTCCAAATTACCTCTAGTTTGATGCGTTTGAATCGTGATTCGATGTAGAATCTCTTAGTATATTTTTTATACTCAAAATACATATATAGTTTTCTTGGGTCTTCAATTAAGCATACAAATATTCCAAATTGCACCAAAATAGTCTCAAAACACTCAATTCTTGCTTCTCAAGCTCAGATTCTTGAAATTAACCAAAAAATGCAATGAAAGCTTATGTTTTAGGTATAAAAACTAGCTAAAATATAGAAATAAGATAGCATATGTGCATGGTATCAATTCTCAACTCTTGAGAGGGGCGTACTTCACTAGACGAGCTAGGATCAACAACTTTTGTTGACATACTTGCACCATCAACAACTCTTACTAATGAACTTCCCATTTCGTTCAACACAATTTTACTCATTGGTTTGTGATTCCTGATGTGATCTTCCTAGAGGAATGTGGAGTTTATCGACACAAGCACCCTATTTTCCTTAGGATCGAAAAATAGACCACCTCACTTTTCCTTTGGGTAACATACAAAGAGGCACAACTTCGAACGAGATTCCAACTTCTTCGGGTTTGTAACAAACACATGGGTCGACCATCCCCAAATCTTGAAACTACGTAAACTATGTCAACTACATTTACGACCATTCCAGAGTTCGAAAGGTGTTTTACAAATGTTCTTCGACGAAATGTTGTTCAAAATGTATACTGCAATCTGTTGGGGTTTGTGCCCTAAAACTCGAAGTTTGTAATTTTGTTCTAATTATTGTAATAAAGAGTAATTATTTCAATAAAGAGTTATTTTTCGTTATTTACGATATTACCATTGTTTTAACCCTAAATCCAATAAACTAAACATCCAAGGCTGTAAAATGTATCTTTAACTTAATGTAGTGTACATATAAAGGATCTCGATTCGAGATACAACCTAAAGGGTCTATAGTAAGGGGATAAGGTTTGGGTACCTTACCCTGGTAACACTATGGATGTGGCCCACTTTGTATATGATATAAACACTGTGATCCTAACGTGTTCGTGTAGATGACATGTGAGTTGGGATATCCTATGTAATGAAATTACATATGACCGGACCGCGAAATAGTAACCACTAGATGTAACTCCGTTGGCTAGCTAGGTTTCTATTTCACAAGGATGACCTAGACAACTTGATCTCAATCATGAGCAGGTTACGAACTCCTGTTTGCGAGGGATTGTCCTTTGACTAGTATGGGTGAGAGTGGCAAGATTGACCGACTCAATATGCCTACCTTCTTGGAGACAAGACCGAGTGAGCAGCTGGGGACTTAGGCTTGCAAGATGGAATTCACTCTTTCCCGACTACTAGGGTAAGTAGATGAATGATCCCTTAAGTGGTGTCTCTGGGATTTGTACAAAGGGCCCGACCCTCTCATTGGCCTCAGAGGTACTTCTGTTTGTTGCTCGTACCACAAACAAATTGTTCATTAGAGGAGCACTGGTACTTAAGGTACAACAGGTAACCCAGGGGTAAAATGATAATTTGACCCAACTGGTATTACGAACATTCGTGAAGGATTGACTTGCTTGTTGGGATGTATGTCCTAATCTCATTTTGTTTGTAAATTTAACTTTTGAAATTAATAAGAGTTATTTATTTCATCATTTTGTGTCTCTCAAATTTTACAAACTTTGTCCAATAAACTGTTGGGGTTTGTGCCCTAAAACTCGTAGTTTGTATTTCTGTTCTAATTATTGTAATAAATTGTTATTACTTCAATAAAGCGTTATTGTTCATTATCTACGAAATTGCCATTGTTTTAACCCTAAATACAATAAACTAAACATCCAAGGTTGTTATATTTATCTTTAACTGAATGTAATGTACATATAAAGGATCTCGATTCGAGATACAAAGCAAAAGGTCTATAGTAAGGGGATAAGGTTTGGGTACCTTACTCTAGTAAAACTAGTGATGTGGCCCACTTTGTATATGATACAAATACTGTGATCCTAACGTGTTCGTGTAGATGACATGTGAGTGGGGATATCCTATGTAATGAGATTACATAAGACCGGACCACGAAATACTAACCTCTAGATGTAACTCCGTTGACTAGTTAGGTTTCTATTTCACTAGGATGACCTAGGGAACTACATCTCAATCCTGAGCAGGTTACAAACTCCTGTTTGCGAGGGACTGTCCTTTGACTAGTATGGGTGTGAGTGGCGAGATTCGCTGACTCAATATGCCTACATTCTTGGGGACAAGACCGAGTGAGCAGCTGGGGACTTAGCCTAGCAAGATGGAATACACTCTTTCCCGCCTTCTAGGGTAAGCAGAGGAATGTTACCTTAAGTGGTGTCTCCAAGACTTGAAGAAAGAGCCCGACCCCCTCATTGGCCCGAGAGGGACTCTGTTTGTTGGTAGGACCACAAACAAATTGTTCATTAGAGGAGCACTGGTACTTAAGGTACAAGATGTGACCTAGGGGTAAAATGGTAGTTTGACCCAGCTGGTGTACAAACATTCGTTAAGGATTGACTTACTGTTATTGGTCAATATCCGTGGACACAGAAATATATCTACAGCGAGAAGAGTGCAGCTGCGGAACTTTAGTGGAGTGTTCCCGCAGTTAACGAATGTTGATTAGGAGGTTCATGAGATTAACCGAGTAATCTCGTATCGTTGGAGCTTCTGATCTGTAGGTCCATTAAGTCCACCTTCTAGCTCGTAAGGGTTATTAGATCATTTGAGTTTGAAATGTTCAAATTTATTAGGGAATAAATTTAATGTATATAGATACGATGTAATATATAGTTTTGGAACTATATATTATAAATTTAATGTAAGTATGATTCATATTAAATTATATGAGAGAATTAAATATTTGAAAGAGTTCAAATGTTCAATTCAAATGTGACTGTGATTCATATTTGAAAATTATGATTCATATTTGAAAATTATAGGTTGAAATTTAATGTGCATTTGATGTGCATTAAACTATAGATTAAGGGTAAAATTATTAAATGAGATTTAATCATTTTGTATAATATAGTATTTAATTAAATTTGATTAAATTAAATTAATTAATTAAATGAAATTAAACTCCCCTCGATAGTGAGTGTGGAGTTACCGACTAAAGTCTTCTTCTCCTGGGGAGAAGGAGCATGAATGCTCGATGATCAATTGGATTGATTGAAACACTCAGAAGAATTCTCTTTCTCTCTCAAATCCCTATTCTCCAATTGTTGGATCCTTCCCACCTAAGGAAGATCTAAGTAGAAGCTCAGAGTTATAGGAGGTTCTCCGAGTGGTGCTGTCATGTTGAAGAAAAGCAGAGAAGCTTGAGGTTCCTGTGCTGCTGTACGATTTGGAGCAAGGAGTTGTTGTTGAAGAAAACTACAAAGGTATTCTTGAATCCCTTGTTTAGTTTAGTTTAATTGTTAAATACAACATGTTTGAATGATAAATTTCCATGCCTAATTAGATTATAACTGCATGTTTATCTCTGCTATTTTCAATGCATTGGTTTTTGTTTTTTCAACCAAAATAAGCTTGCAATTACGATTCCAAATTCGTTTCCGCTGCTCAAGGGGATTAGATCTCCATCAATTGGTATCAGAGCAATGCTTGATTTGTTTTTGTTGAAACAAAATTGCATTGATTTGGTGGGAATTGCATTTGGTTTGCTGTAAAACTGTTTAGGAATATTTGGCTTTAGTTTTTCCATTGATTCGATCAATTTTATTGTAAAGGCCCCTGTGCTTTTGGGCAATTAAGTGCATTATCGAGTCTGTAATCGAGTTAAGAGTTGTTCAGGATCAATTACATTCAGTTTGGTTGATTATCGATGAAGAAATTGAAGTTTGAAGCTGTTGTGTTCGAAGGAGAAAGCTGTTGTCGAACGGTCTACAGGGAGGATCACGTTCGAGTTAATGACCCGAATGGTCTCATGAAAGATATGGATAAGGTTGAGACCTAATCTCGATACGCTATGGATGCGACCCGCTTTGTATTAAGATACAAGACGAGGTGATCGACTCGTTCATGTGGTTGACATGCGAGTGGGGGCATCTGTACAATGAGATTGTACAAGAACCGGACCGTTAATTATTAGACCTACTGATGTAACACCGTTAACATTATGGACTAATAACTTCGTAGATGACCATTAGTGACTCGACCTGAATCCCGAGCGTGTTTACGGACTCCTATCTACGGGTGCGTCGCCTCTTTGACTAAATACGGTGGTGGTGGTCACGATTACTCGCCCAATATGTATATCTTCTCGAGAGAGGACAAGTAGGGAGCTGGGAACTTAACTACGCGAGATGGAATTCACTCGTTCCCGCCTTTTGAAAAATTAAAGGGGTTTTTCCCTTAAGTGCTATCTCAAGCGCTTTGACAACGGGCACCCACCTTGTCACTGGCCCGAGAGGGGTGTTGTTTATGGTTAGACCATACAACGTTGTTGTTCATTAGAGGAGTAGTGGGGACTTAAGGAGTGAAGTAGATACAGGTGAGTAAAGCAGTAATTTGACCCAAGAGTGTCTCACGAACAACCCTTTGTGATGGTTTTGACTCATGGGCATTTGTTATATCGAGAGGACATCTTGTCTTACACTTATGGAGTGCAAACACTAGGTTTTAGTGGAGTGTTACCGTAGCTAATGAATGTTGATTAACTGGGTCAAAGAGCTTGATATGTTAATCTCGGATCATTGGAGCTCGTCGTTGTAGGTCCATAAGGTCCCTCGGTTGGCTCAAACTGGATGAATAGAAGGTTTACATTTTTTGTGTGAATTTGAAGTGTTCAAGTTCTGTAAAGGGTAATTATGTCATTTATATGAGATATGAATGATATATTATATAGTTTAATGTGAATGAGATTAATAATAAACTATAGATTAGCCTAATTGTTGAATTAGGGCTAATTTACAGAAATTAGATTGAGAGACATTAAATTGGATGTGATTCAAATGATAAATCCACAATATTACAAATGTGATTTGTAAAATGAGATATGAGATATCTTATTATATGTGATTATGCAAATATGATTTGCATAACCCATGGTTCTGGTAGAATGGTAAATAGGTGGAGAATTCAACTCCACCTATTACCATTATATAAACCCCTTTGCACGAAGGTTCATTTAGCATTTGCTCATTTTTGGAATTCTCACCAAAAGAAGCATTATAAATTCTCTCTAAAATCTCTCTATTAGAGTCTCCTCCCTACACCAAAAGAAGAATCCCACCATTCTCGTTCTACCAAAAGTAGAACAACCGAGAAATCGAGTGGAGGTGTCCGTTCGTTGGGATTGTTCGAGGAGTTTGAGATCGTTGAGAAGAACACGAAGAGTACATGATCGGAGGAAGGAAATTTTAAGTCGGTCTTCAACCAGTAAGTACTTCTAACTTGTTATTTTTCCTTTTATTTTGCATGTTTAACCTTATACTATTAGATAGTTTAATTTTAAGAAATCAAATTGCACAATGATACCACGACGATTCGATCGTCTTACGCTGCCCGGGGATTCTCATTCCCTTGAATTGGTATCAAGTCAATCATTGGCTTTTTGTTGTGCATTTGTTTTTTTGAAATTAAGTGGGTAAATGCTTTAATTCATGAGATGAATTCTGGTCTGCAATAGGGATGTTTTCAGTTTTTGGCATTTTGTTTTAGATTTACATTATGTTGATGTGATCAATGTAAGGGCCCGTGTTTTTGGGCAAATTTTAATGTAAACCGAGTCTGTAAATTTGTGTTGTTCGTGGCATGAGATGCTGTGAAGAAATCGGAGCGGAAACGGGCGAGAAACGACGAAGAAAAGCAAGAGAAGCTTGTTGTTCTGTGGACTGCGTCTCAATGCTGTTATCGCGGGAGCAAGGCGCGCTGCAGGACAACGTTGCAACGCCTGGCGTATTGTTGCAACGCTGGCGTGGGGAACGCTGGCACAACGTTGGACGCTGCAGCGTTACAATGCTGCCCACGGCGTTACAACGCTGAGAGCGTTAGTGGGCAGTTCGCGAGGCTGAACGCTTGAACGTGGGCGGTTGATGCGGTTATTCACTTAGTGTAGCTGTTTTTATTTGTATTTTATTTAATTTCTATTTTGTAAAATTTATTTATTTTATTTATTTTATTTTATTAATTAATATTAATATTAATGTTATTAATTTTAATTAATTAAATAAATACCCTTAAGTGCCAAAACCAGTCAATTTTTGCTATTTTATTATTTTATACATGGGATGTATGATTTAATTAATTCTATGTGCATAGTGTATGTCATATAAATTTAAAATCCCACCTTAGGTTAAACATTTCATGCATCATTTTATATTATAAGTGTTATAATATATAGTTTGCATGATAGGTTATATTATAAGTGTTATAATTAAATGCATGTTTTAATTCATTTAATATAAGTGTTATATTTTTTAGATTAAAGTATGTTCATGCATTTAATTTCATATGATGAATATTTTTGTTATAGTCTATAGTTATTCATGTGATGAATGATCAAGCACTATAACATAGAAATGCATGTAACCTAAGTTAATTATTAGTTAATAAAGTGTTTAGAACATTA
This sequence comes from Trichosanthes cucumerina, assembly GCA_036507285.1. Taxonomy (NCBI): domain Eukaryota; kingdom Viridiplantae; phylum Streptophyta; class Magnoliopsida; order Cucurbitales; family Cucurbitaceae; genus Trichosanthes; species Trichosanthes cucumerina. The sequence goes on along the minus strand of CM071836.1, from coordinate 40,843,402 downwards.
ATAATTAGACTTAGGTTTTCTAGTTCGAATAAGATTAGAAGTAGGAAATTACAATATTACCTTTGAATGGTGATTGATAAGTAACTTTATCAAAGGAAGGTTTTGTCTAAGGCTGAGGTATTTAAGTTGACGCTTACGGAACACCCCTACCTGGAAACCGACCTGGGAGTGAATTCGGTCCTGGAGATTCTAAGGTTATATTATCGTGAGTGTCGTTAATTACAAGTTGTTTAATTTACTCACATAGACCTAAGTTACTATGTGCTTATAAACTTAGGCTAAATACATTATAAGAGTTATATTGGTAGACTTAGGTAAATTTTTAGTCGGTTTATCTAGGTCAACCCCGAATATTATAAAGTGTTGAGTGGGAGGAAATAAAGTGTATAAGAAACATTTAATTTTCTGACCACAAATCTCCTTTAAGTCCGCACCGTGAGATCCATACTCGACCTCGTGGCGCAAATGGGAGCGTCCCCCTTCGGATGGTATTTGTATGGATCAATATAATAGTGGATGGAGAGAGTACTTATAGTGAGTGAGCGGGACTGTGAAAAGGACCCACCATCTCTTCTTCTTTCGATACACACCGTGAGAGACCCTATGATCCGCTCGCTAGTTTGGCTCTGGACCGAGATAATCCCTTCTGACGGCCTTGATCATGGGAGTCGAACATCGTGAATTCCGAGGGATCTGATTTCCTTGTTGGTTTTCCTTCTTTGTTCACCCTTCGTTGGATATTGTTTTGACGGACACTTGGAAGCTTAAAGATTGAAGGTGACACTCTGAGTTATTAAGAGTTAATGGATTTGACCAAATAATGGTAAGCTGGACGCCTAATGGAAGAAACGTTATTATGGAATTAGGGTCCAGTCGAGAAAGTCTCGTCCCAGAGGAGGAGTGTTTCTGTTCACCCTTCTGTGTGGACATTCTCTAAACCTTTAGGATATCATTGCAAATTTTAAATGACCTAAGGATCATAGGATTAATATTTGCTAAAACTTAATTGGATTTCAAAAGTTTTTAAGTAGACCGAGACGAAGTTTTAATTTGATTTTTCAAAGAATATGTCTAGCTCGATAATAACTTTACTCGCTTTGGATAAGTTATCGAGATAACTTCCAAACGTGGAAGAACAATATAAACACGATACTTGTAACCGACGACCTTAAGTTCGTGCTTACTAAGGATTGCCCTCAGTTGTCGACCTCGACTGCATCTTGAAGTGTTCGTGATGCATACGATCGATGGATCAGGGCCAATGAAAAAGCCAAGGTCTATATCATTGTAAGCTTATCTGAAGTTTTGGCAAAGAAGCACGAGTTGATGATCACTGCTAAGGAGATCATGGAGTCACTGCAAGACATGTTTGGACAAGAGTCCTTTCAGGTCAGGCATGACTCGCTCAAACACATCTTCAACGCTTGGATGAAAGAAGGAACGCCATGCTCGAGAACACCTTCTAGACATGGTGACCCACTTTAATCTGGCGGAGATGAATGGGGCTTTGAACGATGAGTCGAGTCAGGTCAACATTATCTTGGAGACTCTTCCGAAGAGTTTCCTTCAATTTCGTAGCTACGTTGTTATGAACAAGATAAGCTACACTCTGACCACTCTTCTGAATGGCTACAGAAACTCCGGTCTTTGATGAGGATCAGGACACCGGAAGCTGAGGCAAATGTTGCCTACAGGTCCTATCACTGGGGTTCGACATCTGGGACAAAGTATGTGGCCCCTTCTTGGCCGAAAGGTAAGAAAAAGCCACTACACCAAAACTAAGATACAATGTCGGACGAAAAAAATAAGGAGGGAGAAACCATGACGGGCGATCGAAAACACGCGGGTGGAATTATAATGAACATACAATTGCCCGTCATCGTATGTATTCTTTAATTGCCCATCATTGTAGGATATTTTATTTTTTAAAAAAAACAAAATATGTCCCACCTTACTCACTCTCTCTCTTCTTTCTTGATATCTTCAATTTCGACACTCTCTCTTTTCCCTCACTCTCTCTCTCTTCCTCACGATACCATCACCTGATCGAACATAACCTACCTTTTCGCCGCCGTTCGAAGTCGTCACTAGCTAATGCATCCTCTCCGCCGACCACCGAATCTGCATCTTCTCGCTTGATTACTCAAACCAAGTCTTCGTTCGTCTTCCGTGTCGTTTAAGGTCAAGATCGCATCTTCTCGCCGTGCATGGACTTTGTAGCTATTCGTCGGTGGTAGATCCGAGGTCGTTGTTCCGTAAGTGGTAGATCCGAGATCGTGTGTTCGTGAAGTGGTAGATCGACATCTTTTGTTCGTGAGGTGATAGATCTGAAGTCGTGTTTCAAGAGGTGGTAGATCTAAGGTCATGTGTGTCGTAAGATGGTAAATCTAAGTTGCTACTTCATCTCATCTCTAATGTAAGTGTAAATCTCATTTTCATTTGATTTCTGAGTTGTGTTTGATCTCAAAAATTATTGTTATATTTTCTTGATGAAAATATAAAAATTTTTGCTCGAACAAAGGAACTTTGAATCGCATCAACTCCAATGTTGCAACAATTTTTGTTCTCTTTGTCCCACTTGATGATTTGTTGCATCACCGTTGTTTTCATTGGCTCGAATTGGATGTTTCCCTCTGTTGCTTTCTTTGTTTGGCTACTGCTAGTCATCATCAGTTTTTTTTTAACATTATTCCTTGTTCATTTGGCTTCCTTATTGGAAGTTTTTTTTTTAATGTAAAAAAATTCAAGCTTTGGTCATTGTGGGCATCTTCTACAGTCTCTATTTTTCTCTTACCTTCTCCCTGTTCTTCTCTGATGTTTTACTGAATAATTGACTTGTTGGGCTTAATCTTAATAGATTTTTTGAGATGTCGTGTTGTGTAATTTTGCATAATTTTAAATTGTAGAAGGGGAGGAGAAAGAAATGGATTAAAAGTGTAGAAGAATAGCCTATGAACAACAACAACTTGTGCTCCTGGAAATAGGCATCTCAAACATTTCATTTTATTAGAGTGAAGTGCAAACTAATATTAGAATCTCAATTGGTTGAAAATCTGTTAATATGAACCTGTTTTTCTTTTTGCAAGTTTTGGAATAATCGATGCAAAACTTGTCCTCTTCTCTTCTACTCGAGTTTTAAGCTTTGGAAAAGCCAATGTGATTGTTTCTCTTCTACTTGAGCTTTAATCTCTCTCTCTTTATTTTTTTACGGTTGGTTCTTTCTGTAATTAATAGTGTTTTATGATGGGTTGCATTTGGTTTTTCTTGATTCTAATTTAAAAGCTCTCATCTTAGCCATATTGTTTGTTTTTTTTTTTTGAGATTGCTCTTTTTTTTTTTTGGTTATGTTTCTATTGAGCGTTTGAAGAACTTTTCTTTGATTATTTTGAGTGGCAAAATTTGAGGAATGTTGAAAACCCCACCATTGATTTCAAGGGAAAGTTGAAGATAAGGTCAATACAAGAATGAAATATTGTTTTAATTGTGAGGTAATCTTATTTTCTTTTATATTATCACTTTAACCCGTGCCTTAGTCTTTGCCTATGATTAAAAGGAAAAGGATATAACACCATATATTAGGAATATAGAGAAGAAGAAGAAGAGTGCATTGGATCAACAATGCTAGAATATAAATAATCCATTAATAAAATTCATAGTTACTATTCTTTTTCATTAATAAATATATGCAATCTGTAATGACAACTTACTTCCATTCTTCAATAGAAATAAAATTTTCTTTTTCCATTTTCTTTTACTATTTTAATAGTTTTGAATGTCCAAATAATACTGAATCTTTAGTAATGTGTTAAATTTGTTCTCCATGAGTATAGAGATAAGATACAATTTATATATAGTTCCAGGGTTTACTAGAAACCTCGTTTCTATTTCCTGTCTTTTTGAACATTGTATTTCCGTTTCTTACAATGGAAATAAAGCGTTTATTTCTCGAAATGGAAACTTTATTTGTTCTACTTCACTTAAGTCAAATTTGTATGTTTTGAAACCTAATTCGGTCAAAAGCATTTTGAACACTGAATTATTTAAATCTGCAGAAACACAAACTAAAAGAGTTAAAGTTTCTCCAAAAGAAAATTCCCATCTTTGGTATCTAAGGTTAGGCCACATTAATCTCAATAGGATTGAGAGACTAGTGAAGAGTGGAATTCTAAGCGAATTGGAAGAAAACTCTTTATCGGTGTGTGAGTCATGCCTCGAAGGCAAAATGACCAAACGTCCTTTTAGTGGAAAAGGATATAGAGCCAAAGAGCCCCTTGAGCTTATACATTCTGACCTCTGTGGTCCGATGAATGTTAAAGCACGAGGTGGTTACGAATACTTTGTATCTTTCATAGATGACTATTCGAGGTATGGGTTTATTTACCTAATGCATAGGAAGTCTGAAACTCTTGAAAAGTTCAAGGAGTACAAGACTGAGGTTGAAAACCTATTAGGTAATACCATAAAAACACATCGATCGAATCAAGGTAGAGAGTACATGGACACTGAATTCAAGGACTATATGATAGAACAGGGAATTACGTCCCAACTCTCAGCACCTTGTATGCCACAGCAGAATGGTGTATCGGAGAGGAGAAACAAAACCCTTTTGGACATGGTTCGGTCGATGATGAGCTATGCTCGTCTCCCTGATTCTTTTTTGGGTTACGCAATGGAGACTGCGGTCTATATTTTGAACAATGTTCCGTCAAAGAGTGTTTGCGAAACACCTTTCAAACTCTGGAATGGACGTAAATGCAGTTTACACCATTTCAAAATTTGGGGATGCCCGATCCACGTGTTAGTGTCAAACCCAAAAAAGTTGGAACCCCGTTCAAAATTGTGTCTATTCGTAGGTTACCGAAAAGAGACTAGGGGTGGTCTATTTTTCAATCCTAAGGAAAATAGGGTGCTTGTGTCGACAAACGACACTTTCCTTGAGGAAGACCACATCAGGGATCATTTGCCTAGTAGTAAAATCGTGTTGAACGAATGGACAGTACAACAAAAAGAGTTGTTGATGAGCCTAGTACGTCAACAAGTGTTGATGACCCTAACACGTCAAGTCAAGTGCGTTCCCAAGAGTTGGGAATGCCACGATGTAGTGGGAGGGCTGTGAGACAGCCTGAACGTTACACGGGTTTAGCTGAAACCCAAGTCGTCACCCCTGATGATGACTACGAGGATCCATTGACCTACGATCAGGCAATGGCAAACATTGACAAAGACGAATGGATTAAAGCGATGGACAAGAAAATGGAGTCGATGTACTTCAATTATGTCTTGGAGCTTGTGGATCAACTGGATGGGGTAAAACCTATTGGTTGCAAATGGATCTACAAGCATAAACGTGGCGTAGATGGGAAGGTGCAGACCTTCAAAGCTCGACTAGTGGCAAAGCGTTTTACTCAAGATGGAGATCAGATCCCTTTGAGCAGCGGAAACGAATTTGGAATTGTAATATGCAAGTTTGTTTTGGTTGAAATGCAAAAACCCATACATTGACAAAAGAGAACAAACATAGAATTTCTAATCTAATTATGCATGGATAAATGCATACAAACATGCTTTAGAAAATTAGAACAAACTAGAAAAGGGATTCAAAATACCTTTGTTGTTTCGCATAACAGCAACTCCTTGCTTCAAAAGAAATCAACAACTCAAAGAACAGGAGGACTTATGCTTTCTGCGCAGACAAGACACTACCACTTGGATAACCCTCTATCCTCTAAGTTCTACTTAGACCTCTCCTTTGAGGGAAGGAGTTCCAACAATTGGAAGATGGAGAATTCTAAGAAAGTGAGAGAGAATTTTTCTTCAGTATGTTTGCAAAATCACTCAATGCGAAAAGAACCATTCGTTGATCATCAACCCCCTTCTCCCTGTTAAGCTATCAATATGGAGAAGGAGAGGGGTAGTGGAAACGTGTCTGGATGACACGTTCCCTCATTTTATTAATAAAATAATAAAATAATAATTAAATCATCTTTAATTATTAATTTAAATCATATTTAAATAAAACAGATTAATTATCATATATTTAATTTGGATTAAATCACATTTAATCAATATGTCCCTCTATTCTATAGTTTTAATGCACATCTAATGCACATAAAATTTTAACATATAGTTTTCAAATATGAATCACATTCACATTTGAATTTAACATTTGAACTCTTTCAAATATTTAATTCTCTCACCTAATTTTAATATGAATCATATCCACATTAATTTTATAATATATAGTTCCAAAACTATATATTATATTGTATAAATATACATTAAGTTTATTCTCTTATGAATTTGAACGATCCAAATTCAAATGATCTAAGAACCCTTTACGAGCTAGAAGGTGGACCTAATGGACCTACAAATCAGAAGCTCCAACGATACGAGATTGCTCGGTTAATCTCATTAACCTCCCAATCAACATTTCGTTAATCTGCGGAACACTCCACTAAAGTCCATGATTTGCACTCTTCTCACTTTGTAGATATATTTACGTGTCCATGGATATTGACCAATAACAAGCAAGTCAATCCTTCACGAATGTTCGTAACACTAGTCAGGTCAAACTACCGTTTTACCCCTAGGTTACATCTTGTACCTTAAATACCAGTGCTCCTCTAATGAGCAATTTGTTTGTGGTCCTACCAACAAACAGAGTCCCACTTGTGCCAATGAGAGGGTCAGGCCCTTTGTTCAAGTCTCGGAGACACCACTTAAGGGAACATTCCTCTACCTACCCTATTATGCGGGAAGAAGTGAATTCCATCTTTCTAAGTTAAGTTCCCAGCCGCTCACTCGGTCTTGTCCCCAAGAAGGTAGACATATTGAGTCGGCGAATCTGGCCACTCTCACCCATACTAGTCAAAGGACAATCACTCGCGAACAGGAGTTCGTAACCTGGTCAGGATTGAGATCAGTTGCCTAGGTAATCCTAGTGAAATAGAAACCTAACTAGTCAACGGAGTTACAGCTAGAGGTTGCTATTTCGTGGTCCGGTCTTATGTAATCTCATTACATAGGATATCGCCACTCACATGTCATCTACACGAACACGTTAGGATCATAGTGTTTGTATCAAATACAAAGTGGGTTACATCCATAGTTTGACCAGGGTAAGGTACCCAAACCTTATTCCCTAACTATAGATCCTTTAGGTTGTATCTCGAACCGAGATCCTTTATATGTACACTACATTCAATTAATGATTCATTTAATAGCCTTGGATGTTTAGTTTATTGGATTTAGGGTTTAAATAAACGCAAACTCGTAGATAACGAATAATAACTCTTTTTTGAAATAATAACACTTTATTACATTAATTAGAACATAATTACGAACTACCAGTTTTAGGGCACAACCCCCAACAAACTCCCACTTAAACTAAAACTCTAATGGGGTACATCATAATTTAAAACAGTGGTGACAGAGATAAGAAAAACAATAAACTAGGGCATCCATATACCCCATTACATATGTACCAATTGCCCTAGATACGCCTATGTACATGTCTCGTCGGCCTAGACTCTCCAGATGGCCCTCGAACACTTTAGCCGTGAGAGTCTTTGTAAATGGATCAACAATATTGTGCTCTGAAGCGATCTTCATGACTGTCACATCCCTCGTTGCACCATTTCTCTTATCTGGTGATACTTCCTCTCGATGTGCTTGCCTCGCTTATGGTTGCGAGGTTCTTTCGAATTGGCTACCGCACCACTGTTGTCACAGTATAAGGTGATGGGAAATTCCATATTTGGAACGACTTTCAAATCAGTATGAAATTTCCTTAGCCAAACAGCCTCCTTAATTGCTTCACAAGCAGCGACATACTCAGGCTCCATCGTGGAGTCAGCGATGCATCCTTGCTTGATGTTTCGCCATAATATAGCTCCCCCGTTAAGGGTGAAAACTGATCCAGATGTGGATTTTCGAGAATTCTTATCGGTCTAAAATTCATAATTAGTGCATCTAGTAAGGATCAAATCCTTAGTCCCATACACAAGCGTATAGTCCCTCGTTCTCCTAAGATACTTGAGGATATTTTTAACTGTTGTCCAGTGGTCTAACCTTGAATTGGACTGGTACCTACTGACTATTCCCACTGCATAACAAATGTATGGCCTCGTGCAAAGCATAACATACATTAAGCTACCTACTGCAAAGGCATAGGGAAGACGTCTCATATTCTCAACTTCTTGGGGTGTCTTAGTACTCTGTTCCTTAGACAGATGAACTTCATGCCTGAAGGGCAACAAGCCCTTCTTGGAATTATGCATCGAATATCGGGACAACATTTTTTCGATATAAGATGCTTGAGACAGAGCTAATGATTTGTTCTTGCGATTCCTAAAGATTTGAATCCCAAGAACATATTGTGCCTCTCCCAAATCTTTCATTTGGAATTAGGTCGCCAACCAATACTTTATGTCAGTTAGGTATCCTACATGATTCCCAATGAGTAGGATATCATCTACATAAAGTACTAAGAAAGCTACTTTGTCGTGGATGATCCTCTTGTAAACGCAAGGCTCATCAACGTTTTGGTCAAAACCATAAGACTTGATCGCAGTATCAAATCTTATATTCCAAGATCTGGATGCTTGTTTCAACCCATAGATGGATCGATTGAGCTTGCAAACTTTTTGCTCCTGACCTTGGGTTATGAATCCTTCAGGCTTCACATATAGATGCTCTCGTCAAGATTACCATTCAAAAAGACTGTCTTGACGTCCATTTGCCAGATTTCATAATCATAAAATGCGGCAATGGACAAGAGTATCCTTATAGACTTCTGCATAGCAACAGGGGAAAAGGTTTCTTCATAGTCAACTCCATCCCTTAGGGTAAAACCCTTTGCTACAAGTCTAGCCTTAAAGGTATGTACCTTTCCGGTTGCATTTCTCTTTCTCCGATAGATCCATTTACACCCTATGGGTCTAACCCCTTCAGGTTGGTCTATAAGTTTCCATACTGAATTGAAGTCCATTGACTTCATTTCAAGGTCCATGGCTTTGATCCATTGGTCCTTGACTACGTCATTCATCGTCTGTTTATAAGACAATGGATCTTCTACGCCGTCATCAGGTATGACAACTTGAGTTTCAGCTAAACCCAAGTAGCGGTAAGGTTGGGTAACAACCCTCCCACTGCGTTGAGGCATTCCCAACGATTGAGAAGGACGAGACTGACTTGAGGTGTTGGCTCCTCCATCAACTCTTGATGAAGGCTCAGCTGGATCAACAACTCTTGTTGGTTCATTTGGAGCTTCATTTAGCACTAATTTACTACGCAGTTTATGGTTTCTCATGTGATCTTTCTCCAAGAAAGTGGCGTTTGTCGATACAATCATCTTATTTTCTTGTGGGTCGTCGAAAAGACGACCCCTCGTTTCTTTGGGATAGCTAACAAACTGGCACAATCTTGAACGAGGTTCAAGTTTCTTTGGGTTTGTCACTAGCACGTGTGTCGGACAACCCCAACTCCTGAAGTGTTGTAAACTAGGTTTATGCCCCTTCCACAATTCAAAAGGTGTTTCTGAAATACTCTTTTATGGAACAATGTTCAAGATTTGAACTGCAGTCTACATATCCCCAAAACAAGGCAGACAATTAAGCATAGCTCATCATAGAAAGAACCATGTCCAACAAGGTTCTATTTCTCCTTTCTGACACACCATTTTCTTTGTGGTGTATTAAGTGTTTGATAGTTGAGATTTAATTCCATGTTCTATCATATAGTCCGGAATCTCAAATCCATATACTCTCCACCTCAATCGGATCGAAGTGTTTTAATGGTTTTCCCTAATCCATTCTCTACTTCAGCCTTATACTCTTTGAACTTTTCAAGAGCCTCAGACTTGTGATGCATTAGATATAGATAACCATACCTCGAATAATTATCTATGAAGGAGATGAAATATTCGTACCCTCCTCGAGCTTTAACATTCAGGACCACAAAGATCCGAATGTACAAGTTCAAAGGGCTCTATGGCTCTGTAACCTTTTTCAGTAAAAGGTCGCTTGGTCATTTTACCTTCGAAGCAAGATTCGCACGGAGGTAAAGAATCATCTTCTAACTTATTTAGAAGTTCATTCTTAGATAGTCTCTCAATCCGGTTGAGATTAATATAACTAAGTCTAAGATGCCATAGATAGGTATTATTATTTGGAGAAATTCTTTGCCTTTTACTTTGAGTATTCGCATTTTTAAACATCTCATGATTTAGAATTGCTTTAGTTCTATTCGGTTTAAGTACATACAAGTCGTTTTCTAACTTAGCACAACAAATATTGACACCTTTCTTTAAAATGAGCAGCTTTAATTGAAAATGTAATAGTATCAGAGCCAAGTTCAATTAAACAAGAGATAGAAATTAAGTTCCTCTTAATTTTAGGAACTATATCTGATTTTCTAAAAATAAAAATCTATCTCGAAAAAACGACTTGGCATCTCCTTTCGCACGAGTGAGACGACGTCTCCTGCCCAGGCCCTAAGCGTCATCTCACCCTCTTCGAGCTCCTTAAAGGAACTAGTTTTCTGAAACGAAGAGCAAAGTTATTAGTCGCTCCGAATCAAGTTTCGGTAAAATCATCATTTTCCACTAAACAAGTTTCAAGAACAAGTAAATCTAATTTACCTTTCTTCTCTTTGAGCTCAAAGAAGGTATTTTGGCGGTTTCGCTTCCGGTGCCCATCCACGTTGCAGTGAAAACACTTTCCTTTATCTGCAACCTTGGCTTTTCCCTTGCCTTTGTCGTGAGGGCCTTCCCTCCCCCTCCTATCTTATCTTCTTTTGGGTCTTCTTAAGCCCGGAAGATGAACCACGAGACTTAGTCTTAGAGGATGAACCCTTCTGGAACCTTCTGGAATGGGCAAACAGGATTTGCCTCTCCATCAGCCTATCTCTTATTCTTCATGAGAGACTAGAAAGTTTGTAGTTCATTAAGGAGAGTAGTCAGGTTATACTCTATCCTTTTCATCACCGCATTGCTGCGGAATTGTAGGAAACTCTTCGGAAGGGATTCCAGGATGACCGTGACCTGATTTTTCTCGTCAATGACCGCTCCGTTCATCTCAACCACGTTGAAGTGGACCATCAGATCGAGAACGTGTTCTCTCACCGATGACCCCTCCTTCATACGAGAGTTATAAACGTATTTGAAGGATTCGTGCCGAAACTTTCCAGATGGTTGTCCAAACATATCCTGCAACGAACTCATGATCTCACGAGCTGAGACCATGCCCTCGTGCTTTTTGGCTAGAACTTCAAAAACCCTATACAAAATGTAGACCTTGGCTTTAACATTGGCCTTGATCCAGTGGTCCTACGCCTCCTTATGCATTAAGGAGCGTTTGAAAGAGACACGAGGACATTCCTCAGTTAGTAGAAACCGTAGGTCGTCAACAACAAGAATCGTATTCAAGTTCGACTTTCATGTAGTAAAATTTTCACCAGTTAAACGATCGCTTTTTAGTAAGGCTATTATCGAGGGTGACATGCTGAAAATCAAAAATAGTTCTAATTAGTTATGCCTTTTAACCCATTATAAAACCAATCAAATTTAGCAAAATTATTAAAGAACCCTAATGTTTAAACTAAACCCAGTGTTTAAATTAAACCTTTAATTTTGCAACGATACTTCAAGAGTTTAAAACAAAAGCCTCCGTCGGGCGATCAGTCATTCCTCCCCTGAATTGAGACATTCTCAGCCAATTCTCACTACCAGAACATCTCATGCCCCAATGGTCCTTAGCTACCGTTTGTTTGGTCAACGACTTGTTAACTAGCTTAACTTATCACGTAAATGTGACCCTACCATTTTCAGATCCAACAAGTCCGAGCCAACAGGCTACTATTTAGAAAGACAACTGTTAGCAAATTACCTAAGTGACCCTATCCATTTCTGGAGTTCACGGTGCTCCGATCCCTATAGTCAGGCCCTCCGTAGGGTTTGGCTGTTCCAGGAAAACCTAGCAGGCGGACTATAGAAATCTCACAGTGCGACCTAATAGAGAAGACCGTAGGATATGTTGACACGCGTTCTGCTCCCATTTACTATGGATACTTCCCTCATTTAGCTTGGTATTGAACCATGCAAACAAATACCGTAGGGGGACGCCCTATTGACGCACGTAGCGGAGCATGGAACTCACGGTGTGAACTCTTAAGGACGTGAGAGTAAACTCGATGCGAACATCTTGTTTTCTCTCACTGAAGCTCCTAAGGTTAGGGTATAGGTTTAACTTAGTCAGATTCTTGCTAAAAGAATCTATCTAAGTATATGTATATTATAACTGTAATAACTAGGTCTTTTAACCTTATGTCTAGATGAATAAACATTTTAATTACCTGGATATAAAATAGAACTAAAGTTAATTCAACTCAAGCTCTGGATCAGTTTCCAGGTAGGAGGTATTCCGTTAACTGTCAGCTTAAGTACCCCCAACCTTAGACACACTTCACCAGTAGAGTTCCCTTATAACCAAAGTCCTAATGTCTTACTATATTTTAAACTATTTAAAATACTATGTAAGACTAATTTCTAATCCTATTAGAAATTAAAACTTAGGTCTAAATTAATTTTAAACAATTTAAAACTAATTTAAAATTTTAATCCAAGTTCCTATGTTTGCATGCATTTCTTTATTATAGGTTATGGTTTCTAAAACCCCTTTAATTTATAACTTTTATAAATTTAACAATTAACCTATGATAAAGAAACTATATTATAAAACCATTGTAGGAATTATAAATAAAATAAATGTTCAACTAATTGAATATTTAAATTTCTTAAAATAAAACAACATTTATTTAAAACTAAGTAATTTCATGCTCCATGCAATTTATTTTCCATATAATCTAATTATAACAATTATAATTCATTACTTATGAGAAATAAATTAATCATGCATCTTAACCATAATCATATAACATTTATACAAATAAAATGCATGAACATGCTTATTCTAAGGTGGAAAAAAATCTAAATGACATTCATAAAAAAATACAGCTGTAAAATCGGAATAAATTGGCCCCTAAAGTCCAAAATAATAAAATTACCCTAATTTTATTACATAAACCGGTCCAAAACTCCTTGAACCATGCTTGAACCGCTCGAACCGGATCGAAAACAAATCAAAAATCGAACCAGCCTGCAGCTTATGAAAAACACGGCGTTGCTGTTTGGTTTTGTGCCCTAAAACTCGTAGTTTGTAATTATGTTCTAATTAAAGTAATAAAGTGTTATTATTTCAATAAAGAGTTATTGTTCGTTATCTACGAGTTTGCGTTTACTTAAACCCTAAATCCAATAAACTAAACATCCAAGGTTGTTATATGAATCTTTAACTGAATGTAGTGTACATATAAAAGATCTCGGTTCGAGATACTGACCTAAAAAGGGTCTATAGTTAGGGATTAGGTTTGGGTACCTTACAGTAAAACTATGGATGTGGCCCACTTTGTATTTGATGCAAACACTTTGTGATGCTAACGTGTTCGTGTAGATGACATGTGAGTGGGGATATCCTATGTAATGAGTACATAAGACAAGACACTGAAATAGAAACCTCTAGCTATAACCCGTTGACTAGTTAGGTTTCTATTTCACTAGGATGACCTAGGCAACTTGATCTCAATCCTGAGCAAGTTACGAACTCCTGTTCGCGACGGATTGTCCTTTGACTAGTATGGGAGAGAGTGGACAGATTCGCCGACTCAATATTCCTACCTTCTTGGGGACAAGACCGAGTGAGCGGCTGGGAACTTAACTTAGCAAGATGGAATTCACTCTTTCCCGCCTACTAGGGTAAGTAGAGGAATGTTCCCTTAAGTGGTGTCTCCGGAACTTGAACAAAGGGCTCGATCCTCTCATTGGCCCGAGAGGGACTCTGTTTGTTGGTAGGACCACGAACAAATTGTTCATTAGAGGAGCACTGGTACTTAAGGCACAAGCTGTAACCCAGGGGTAAAACGGTAATTTGACTCAGCTGGTGTTACGAACATTCGTGAAGGATTGACTTGTTGTTATTGGTCAATATCGTTGACACATAAATATATCTGCAGTGAGAAGAATGCAGCTGCGGGACTTTAGTGGAGTGTTCCCGTAGTTAACGAATGTTGATGGTGAGGCTAATGAGATTAACCGAGCAATCTCGTATCGTTGGAGCTTTTGATCTGTAGGTCCATTAGGTCCACCTTCTAGCTCGTAAAGGGTTCTTAGATCATTTTTATTTGAAATGTTCAAATTCATTAAGGAATATATTTAATGTATATGGATACGATATAATATATAGTTTTGGGACTATATATTATAAATTTAATGTGAATATGATTCATATTAAGTTATGTAAGAGAATTAAATATTTGAAAGAGTTCAAATGTTAAATTCAAAAATGAATGTGATTCATATTTGAAAACTATAGGTTAAAATTTAATGTGCATAAGATGTACATTAAAACTATAGGTTAAAAGGGTAATATGATTAAATGAGATTGAATCCAAATTAAATATATGATATTTATTTTATTTTATTTAAATATGATTTAAATTAATAATTAAATTTTATTTAATTATTATTATTTTTTAATAATAAAATAAGAGAAGGTGTCATCCAGACGCGGTCCCACTACCCCCCTTCTTCTCCCGATCGATAGTTTAACAAGGAGAAGGGGGTTGATGGATGAGGGTAATCGATCGATCTGTAATTTTTTGGAGAAGAGTTCTCTCTGCAAAATACTTTCTCTCTTAGTCTTTAATTCTCAATTCTTCCAATTGTTGGATTCTTTCCACCAAGGAAGATCTAAGCACTTAGAGACATAGGGTGTTTTCCAAGTGGTAGTGTTCCTGCTTGAAAAATACAGGAGTTGTTGTGTTGTTGAGTTACTGGAATTTTCTTGGAGCAAGGAGTTGTTGCGAGTCTACAAAGGTAATCATTTCTATTCTTTTTAGTTTAATTGTTAAACTAAGCATGTTTGCATGTAAACCTCCATTTTTAATTAGATTAAAAAGTATGCTTGTTCTTTTTGTTATTATCAATGTATTTGTTTTTGTTTCAATTGAAACAATCAAGCAAATTACGATCCCAAACACGTTTCCGCTGCTCAAGGAGATCAGATCTCCACCAATTGGTATCAGAGCAATGCTTGAATTGTTTTGTATTGAAACAAAATTGCATTGATTTGGTGGGATATGCATTTGGTTTGCTGTAAAACTTGTTTAGGTATATTTTGGCCTTAGTTTACTTTGATTTGATCAATTTGTATGTAAAGGCCCTGCGTTTTTGGGCAAAAAGTACATTATTGAGTTTGTATTTGAGTTACGAGTCGTTCGGGACCACTTTCAAGCAATTCGGTGGAGAATCGAAGGAGATATTGAAGATGGAAGCTGTTCGTGTTCGAAGAAAGTCATTGTCGAAGCGACAACGTTACCGCGCGACCAAAGCGGCGTGGTAACGCCGTTCATCAGCGTGGTAACGCCGAAGAAACGGCGTCGCAACGCCAGCGTCCCCTATCGACGCAGCGCGCAGGGTCGCGGCGCGTTGCGTTGCCTCGATGTTGCAACGCCACCCCGATAGCGCGCGCATAAGGACGGCGGTCGTTGTAACGCCGCACCTGGCGCAGTAACGCGTGGAGCATTCCAAAGTAATGCAAACCGATTCAATAGATTTTTGGTTCATTTTCGGTCCGAGTTCGAGCGGTTCAAGCCTAGTTCAAGGTATTTTTGACCGGTTGTATGTAATAAAATTAATGTAATTTTATTTTTTGCACTTTAGGGGCCAAATTATTTCGGTTTTACAACTTTATGTCTTTATGAATGTCATTTAGATTATTCTCACCTTAGGATAAGCATGTTCATGCATTTTATTTGTATAAATGTTATATGAATGTGGGTGAAAATGCATGATTAATTTATTTTTCAAGAGTAATTAGTTGTAATTGTTTTAATTAGATTATATGAAAAATAAATTGCATGGAGCATGAAATTACTTAGTTTAAAATAAATGTTATTTTATTTAGGAGCAATTGGGTTGGTAGCAAAGAGACCCAATATCATTGTCCATATAGCAAATGACTCAATCTATTTGCAAAAATAGCAAAAATTTAAAAATAGGAATTGAATTTACTAAAACACCTCACGTTATTACCCGTCAGCCACTTATATCAGTGATATCATTGATAGGATGCTATCAGTCATATCACAGATAGGATTCTATCAGTGATATCACTGATAGAAGTCTGATTATTTAATAACTAATTTTTTTGTCTGTTTATTTAATAACTAATTTTTTTCTTATAATTTTTGTTTTACATCACCCCCATTGATAGTAAAACGAAGAAGAAATCACTTGATAGGATGCTATCAGTGATATCACTGATAAAAGTTTGTTTATTGAATAACTATTTTTTTTGTCATTTGGAAATGGTTACACGATTGTCAATGTGTTATAGTGTTAGACTTCTATCATCTGATATCAGTGATAGAAGTCTATCAGGTGATAGAATTGATATCAGTGATAGATGTCTATAACGATTGTCAATGTGTTACAAAGATGTTAAACTTCTATCATTTGATATCAGTGATAGAACTAATATAAGTGATAGAAGTCTATAACTCTATTAGACTTCTTGTTCTTCATGAATATTATTCTATCAGGCTTGTGATAAATGTCTATCACTGATAGTTGTCTATCAATCATTAACTTCTTTCCAGTGTTAGACTTCTATCAGTGATAGATGTCTAATAGAATTGATAGACTACTATTGTGATATCTATCACTGATAGAAGTGATATCTATCAGTGATAGTTGTCTTATAGACTTCTACCACAGTTGTCTATCTATTACCTATTACTCATAACTTTTCTAATATCAATTAGACTTCTTGTTCCTATCCGGCTTCTATCATTGTCTATCATCGATAGAAGTGATGAACAACTATCATCAAGTTAATGATTGATAGAAGTTAAAGAAAAGAAGTGATAGACTACTATCATCGATAAAGGTATCGATAGACTTCTACTTATCTATTACCTATTACTCATAACTTTTCTATTAGACTTCTTGTTCTTCATGATTATTAACTTCTTTCTCTATTAGTGATAGATGTCTATCACTGATAGTTGTCTATCAATCATTAACTTCTTTCCACTAATAGACTTCTATTAGTGATAGATGTCTATCACTGATAGAACTGATAGACTTCTATTAGTGGTAGTTGTCTATCACTATCACTGATAGTTGTTTATCTGTTAGCTACTATTGTTTGTTGTGTGGTCTTCAAATTTTCTCATCAGATGCCAAAGTCCTTGTGTTCATAATATTGATATTAAACTTTTGAAACAATCACAAACCTTGTATTGATAGTATGAATAGTATGATAACAACAATATTGAGTTCTATCTTGAAAAAGTATATCTAAAACCAATTGTCAAAAATGACATCATGGTAAAAATGTTGAAAAATTACATGTCCTACAATTGTGACCAACACGATGACGATGACTACATTTTGTGTGACTTCTTGCTTCAGTAATCGACGAAATCCTTTCCTTTCGCGGTCTTCCTGCTTCACATTTAACAATTAGAGGTAATGCATTCATGCCAACCTCTATCGAACTCCATTCAGAATGATTCCCAACTGGGCGGATTACACCTCCATAAGTTGTCACTCCCATCACTAATTGCACAAGAGGAACCATCAAAACAAGCATCATTAATATGAGCAACTAAAGGATATCTTGTATTTTGATCTTTCACTAAAGTTAAAAACAAAGCAACATCAAAACAACAACATGACGTTAGTTAATAACATCCCTCATTGCTATGTTTTTTTTTCCTTTAATATTACCTAATTTTCTAAAGTATTAATATTAATATCAATATTAATATTAACATTTTCTCGAGAAAATGAAAAAGAAAATCCTACTGATAGAGAGAAAGGAGAGGGGGTAATGTTTGGATTCCGAGAAAATTCTTGTAATGTAAACTAAAAAAAAAAAAAATGATTAATATTTTCTTCATTTTGGGGTGTGTGAAAGCGGAAGTTTGGTGAAGTGCCAACTTGTTGTAGTGTCATTCCCCTCTCAAATTACCAAACTGGATGGGCCCCACTTTTATTTTTCCTAATTTGTTTTCTTGAAAAATGGAAGAAGAAGGAAATACTGAGGAAGAAAAAAAAAATGAATAGATTTAAGCCAAGGGTATAATAGGAATTATGAAAAGAATTTAAAGATTTTTCTCATATTTGCAATTCTTTTAAAATGTTGCTATATCTACAAATAGTAAAATCAAACTTGCTACCCATTGCAAATTCTCTTTTATTTAAGTAATTTTAATATTTCAATTAGTTGAATATTTTATAATTCCAATTTGAAAATAATTGTTGGATTTATAATATAGTTTCTTTATCATAGGTTAATTATTAAATTTATAAAAGTTATAAATTAAAGGGGTTTTAGAAACCATATCCTATAATAAAGAAATGCATGCAAACATAGGAACTTGGGTTAAAATTTAAATTAGTTTTAAATAGTTTAAAATTAATTCAGACATAAGTTTTAATTTCTAATAGGATTAGAAATTAGTCTTACATAGTATTTTAAATAGTTTAAAATATAGTAGGACTTTAGGACTTTGGTTATAAGGGAACTCTACCGGTGAAGTTTTGTCTAACGCTGGGGGTACTTAAGCTGACGGTTAACGGAACACCTTCTACCTGGGAACTGACCCGGAGCCTGAGTTGAATTAACCTTAGTTCTAGTTTATATATAGGTAAGTAAAATGTTTATTCACCTTCACATAAGGTTAAAAGACATAGTTATAATAGTTATAATAGGCATAGACTTAGATAGATTCTTTTAGGCGGAATCCAACTGAGTTAAACCTATACCCTAATTTTAGGAGCTTTAGTGGGAGAAAACGAGATGTTCGCATCAAGTTTACTCTCACGTCCTCAAGAGTTCACACCGTGAGTTCCATGCTCGGCTACGTAGCGTCAATAGGGCGTCCCCCTATGGTATGTGTTTGCATGGTTCAATACCAAGGTGAATGTGGGAAGTATCCATAGTAAATGGGAGCAGGACGCGTGTCAACGTATCCTACGGTCTCTCCATTAGGTCGCATCGTGAGATTTCTATAGTCCGCCTCGCTAGGTTGTCTGGAACACCAAACCCTACGGAGGGCCGACTATAGGAATCAAACACCATGAACTCGAGAAATGGATAGGGTCTCTTAGGTAATTTGCCAACAGTTGTCTTTCTTAATAGTAGCCTGTTGGCTCGGACCTATTGGATCTGAAAATGGTAGGGTAACATTTACGGGATGAGTTAAGCTAGTTAACAAGTCCTTGACCAAACAAACGGTAGCTAAGGACCATTGGGACATGAGATGTTTACAGTAGTGAGAATTGGCTGAGAAAGTCTCAATTCAAGGGAGGAATGAATGACCACCTGACGGAGGCTTTTGTTCTAAACCCTTAAAGTATCGTTGCAAAATTAAAAATTTAATTTAAACATTGGGTTTAGTTTAAAGACTAGGGTTCTTTAATAATTTTGCTAAATATGATTGGTTTAATGATGGGTTAAAAAGACATAACTAATTAGAACTATTTTGGATTTTCAGCATGACGTCCTCATATATAGCCTTACTAAAAAAGGAACGTTTAACTGGTGAAAACTTTACTACGTGGAAGTCCAACCTAGATGCGATCCTTGTTGTTGACGACCTTCGGTTCGTACTGACTGAGGAATGTCCTAAGATCCCTGCTCAGGACGCACCTCAATCAGTTAAGGATGCGTTTGACCGTTGAGCCAAGGCCAATGAAAAGGCCTAGGCCTAGGGTATGTCTCAGCTCGTGAGATCACGAGTTATTTGCAGAATTTGTCTGGACAACCGTCTGACCAAATTCGGCACGAATCCCTCAAGTACGTTTATAACGCGCGCATGAAGGAGGGAACTTCAGTGAGAGAATATGTTCTCGATCTTATAGTTCACTTCAACGTGGCCGAAATGAACGGAACGATCTTAAATGAGCAAAGTCAGGCATTCTTCATCCTGGAATCTCTTCCGAAGAGTTTCCAGCCAATCCGTAGCAATGCGGAGTTGAACAAAAAGGAGTATAACCTGACTTCCCTCATAAACGAACTGCAGACTTACCAGTCTCTTATGAAAAATAAGGGACAGGTAGATGGAGAGGAAAATAAGTTTGCCCATTCCAAAAGATTCCTGATGGGTTCATCCTTTCGAACCAAGTCCTGTGGTACTTCTTCTGGGATTAAGAAGACTCGGAAGAAGAAGAAAGGAGGAAGAGGGAAAGTTTCTGCCACTGCGGACACTGACCTCAAAGTAAAGAAAGGTATATTAGATTTACTTATTCTTGAAACTTTTTTAGTAGAAAATGATGATTTTACCTGGATACTTGATTCAGGAGCCACTAATCATGTTTGCTCTTCGTTTCAGGAAAGTAGTTCCTTCAAGGAGCTCGAAGAGGGTGAGATGACGCCGTGATTTCTGAGCGGGAGACGTCGTCTCACTCGTGTAGTGGGAGATGCCAAGCTGTTTTTTAGAGATAGATTTTTACTTTTAGAAAATCAGTATATAGTTCCTAAAATTAAGAGGAACTTAATTTCTATCTCTTGTTTAATTGAACTTGGCTACTGTATTACCTTTTCATTTAATGAATCGTTCATTTCAAAGAAAGGTGTCAATATTTGTTGTGCTAAGTTAGAAAACGGCTTGTATGTACTTAAACCGAATCAAACTAAAGCAATTTAAATCATGAGATGTTTAAGATTGCTAACACTCAAAGTAAAAGGTAAAGAATTTCTCCAAATAATAATACCTATCTATGGCATCTTAGACTTGGTCATATTAATCTCAACTGGATTGAGAGACTCTTTAAGAATGGACTTCTAAACAAGTTAGAAGATGATTCTTTACCGCCTTGCGAGTCTTGCTTGGAAGGTAAAATGACCAAGCGACCTTTTATTGGAAAAGGTTCCAGAGCCATAGAGCCCTTAGAACTTTTACATTCAGATCTTTGTGGTCCGATGAAAGTTAAAGCTCGAGGAGGGTACAAATATTTCATCTCTTTCATAGATGATTATTCGAGGTATGGTATTCTATATCTAATGCATCACAAGTCTGAGGCTCTTGAAAAGTTCAACTAGTATAAGGCGGAAGTAGAGAATGCATTAGGGAAAACCATTAAAACGTTTCAATCCGATCGAGGTGGAGAGTATATGGATTTGAGATTCCAGGACTATGTGAATGAACATGGAATTAAATCTCAACTCTCAGCACCTAATACACCACAGCAAAATGGTGTGTCAGAAAGGAGAAATAGAACCTTGTTGGACATGGTTCGTTCCATGATGAGCTATGCTCAATTGCCTGCCTCGTTTTGGGGATAGGCAGTAGAGACTGCAGTTCAAATCTTGAACACTGTTCCATCAAAGAGTGTTTCAGAAACACCTTTTGAGCTGTGGAACGGGCGTAAACCTAGTTTAGAACACTTCAGCATTTGGGGTTGTCCGGCACACGTGCTCGTGACAAACCCAAAGAAACTGGAACCTCGTTCAAGATTGTGCCAATTTGTTGGCTATCCCAAAGAAATGAGAGGTGGTTTTTCTACGACCCACAAGAAAACAAGGTGATTGTATCGACAAACGCCACATTCTTGGAGGAAGATCACATGAGGAACCACAAACTGCGTAGTAAATTAGTACTAAATAAAGCTACAGTTGAACCAACAAGAGTTGTTGATCAAGCTGGACCTTCATCAAGAGTTGATGGAGGAGCCAGCACCTCAAGTCAGTCTCGTCCTTCTCAATCGTTGGGAATGCCTCGACGCAGTGGGAGGGTTGTTTCCCAACCTGGCCGCTACTTGGGTTTAGCTGAAACTCAAGTTGTCATATCTGATGACGACGTAGAAGATCCATTGTCTTATAAACAGGCGATGAATGACGTAGACAAGGACCAATGGATCAAAGCCATGGATCTTGAAATGGAGTCAATGGACTTCAATTAAGTATGGGAACTTGTAGACCAACCTGAAGGGGTTAGACCCATAGGGTGTAAATGGATCTATAAGAGAAGGAGAGATGCAGCCGGAAAGGTACAGACCTTTAAGGCTAGCCTTGTAGAAAAGGGTTTTACTCAAAGGAAAGGAGTTGATTATGAAGAAACTTTTTCCCCTGTTTCTATGCTGAAGTCTATAAGGATACTCTTGTCCATAGCCGCATTTTATGACTATGAAATCTGGCAAATGGACGTCAAGACTGCCTTTTTGAATGGTAATCTTGGCGAGAGCATCTATATGTCTCAGCCCGAAGGGTTCATAACCCAAGGTCAGGAGGAAAAAGTTTGCAAGCTGAATCGATCAATTTATGGGTTGAAACAACCGTCTAGATCTTGGAATATAAGATTTGATACTGCGATCAAGTCTTATGGTTTTGATCAAAACGTTGATGAGCCTTGTGTTTACAAGAGGATCATCAACAACAAAGTAGCTTTCTTAGGAAATTGTGTGGATGATATCCTACTCAATGGGAATTATTTAGGATACCTCACTGACATAAAGAATTAGCTGGCGACCCAATTCCAAATGAAAGATTTGGGAGAGGCGCAATATGTTCTTGGGATTCAGATCTTTCGGAATCGCAAGAACAGAATGCTAGCACTGTCTGAAGCGTCTTATATCGACAAAATGTTGTCCCGGTATTCGATGCAGAATTCCAAGAGGGGCTTATTACCCTTCAGGCATGGAGTTCATCTGCTCAAGGAGGCAGTTGTCCTAAGACACCTCAAGAAGTTGAGGATATGAGACATATTCCCTATGCCTCCGCAGTAGGTAGCTTAATGTATGCTATGTTATGCACGAGGTCGGACATTTGTTATGCAGTGGCAATAGTCAGTAGGTACCAATCTAATCCAGGGTTAGACCACTAGACAACAGTTAAAAATATCCTCAAGTATCTTAGGAGAACGAGGGACTATACGCTTGTGTATGAGTCTAAGGATTTGATCCTTACTGGATACACTGATTCTTATTTTCAGACCGATAAGGATTCTCGAAAATCTACATCGGGATCAGTTTTCACCCTTAACGAGGGAGCTATAGTATGGCGAAGCATCAAGCAAGGATGCATCGCCGACTCCACGATGGAAGCTGAGTATGTCGTTGCTTGTGAAGCAGCTAAAGAGGTTGTTTGGCTAAGGAAATTCCTTACTAATTTGGAAGTTCTTCCAAATATTGAATCTCTCATCACCTTATACTGTGACAATAGTGGTGCGGTAGCCAATTCGAAGGAACCTCGCAGCCATAAGCAAGGTAAGCACATCGAGAGGAAGTATCACCTGATACGAGAAACAGTGGAACGAGGAGATGTGACAGTCACGAAGATCGCTTCGGAGCATAATATTGTTGATCCGTTTACAAAGACTCTCAAGGTTAAAGTGTTCGAGGGTCATCTGGAAAGTCTAGGTATACGAGATATGTACATAGACTAATCTAGGGCAAGTGGGAGATATGTAATGGGTATATGGATGCCCTAGTTGATTGAATTTCTATCTCTTGTAACCACTGTTTTAGATTATGATCTAATTAATGTAATAAAGTGTTATTATTTCAATAAAGAGTTATTGCTCGTTATCTACGAGTTTGCCTTTATTTAAACCGCAAATCCAATAAACTAAACATCCAAGGTTGTTATATGAATCTTTAAATCAATGTAGTGTACGATAAAGGATCTTGGTTCGAGATCTGACCTAAAGGGTCTATAGTTAGGGGATAAGGTTTGGGTACCTTACCCTCGTAAAACTATGGATGTGGCCCACTTTGTATTTGATGCAAACACTGTGATCCTAACGTGTTCGTGTAGATGACATGTGAGTGGGGATATCCTATGTAATGAGATTACATAAGACCGGACCACGAAATAGCAACTTCTATTTGTAACCGTTGACTCGTTAGGTTTCTATTTCACTAGGATGACCTCGACAACTTGATCTCAATCACGAGCAGGTTACAAACTCCTGTTCGCGAGGGATTGTCTGTTGACTAGTATGGGTGAGAGTGGCCAGATTCGCCGACTCCATATGCCTACCTTCTTGGGGACAAGACCGAGTGAGTGGCTGGAAACTTAACTTAGCAAGATGGAACTCACTCCTTCCCGCCTACTAGGGTAAGTAGAGGAATGTTCCCTTAAGTGGTGTGAATACGAGTCCCGCAGCGGAAGCGACTGTGAATCGCGCGCTCTTGATTCAGTTACAACGATTTTATTCAAGAACATATAAAACAAGATTAAGCATGTAAATATAATGCACAACAAGGAAAATTACCTTTGAAGAACCTTTCTTTCAAGTGCTCCTCCTCTCTCATGATCAAGATCTCAAAGAATACTGAACTCGAAGCGAACAGACACTAACACAGGATCTTCTCTCGTTGTTCTCTAGGTGAGAGGAGGAAGGTGGGTTCCCTTTAGGAGAGGTGAGGTGTTTTGTGAGAGAGATGTTTGTGTCTTGGAACCTTTCCAACAACACAACAAAAGCTCGGAATCACTTAACCTAGTATATGGTTTATATGAGAATCTAATTCACATTAAAACTATATATTATATTAATTATATCATATATAATTGATATAACACCTCATGTATGAAATTGAATACTTCAATTTCATTCGTAACTTTAGACCCTCAATATTACCATGTTTAGCCAACGGAGGGACCTAATGGACCTACAGTTCATGAGCTCCAATGATGTGAGATTAACTGATCAAACTCTTTGATCCAGTTAATCAATATTCATTAATTACAAGTCACTCCACTATAGGCTTGAAGCTGCACTCTCCTCATTGTAGATAATATTGTGTCCACTGATATAGTCATTACCCATGAGTCGACCCTTCAGAGGTTGTTCGTAATTACAACTCGATCAAATTACCGTTTTACCCCTGTGATTACCTCTTTGTTCCTTAAGCACCACTGATCCTCTAATGAACAACAAGTCTAAGGTCCTACCTCACACTCATATCCTCATAGAGGCGGGCCCCGTAGTTCAATACTTGGAGTCAGTTCTTAAGGGAACAACGTATCTAATTCCTTAGTGTAGGAATGAGTGAATTCCATCTTGCACGATTAAGATCTCAAACTACCTACGAGGTTTTGTCCACGAGAAGGTAGGCTTATTGAGTCCTGCCATGTGTCATTCTCACCCATACTAGTCTAAGGACAAACCCCTATAAGCGAGGAGTTCTTAACTTGCACAGATTGTGTCGAGTCACTAATGACCATCTATAAATTACTAGTCTTATCACATTAGCGTGTTGTTACATCGATTAGACTAATAATTTGCGATCCGGTCTTGTATGAACTCTTCATACAGAGAGGCTCACTCGCATGTCAACTACATGAATGAGTTGGATTACCTCATTGGTGCGACACAAAGTGGGTCGCATCCATGGTGTTACCAGAATGAGGTTTCCAACCTTATTCTTATACCATAGACCATTTAGGTTATATTCTTGAACTCAACCCAAATAGTGTCCATTACACTGATGTTCAAGATAAATGTTATAACCTTGGAGCTTAGTTTATTGGAATTATAAAGCAAGACTGTAATTCTATCAAAACAAATAACTCTTTATTTAATTGGTCAAAATTACACAAGTTTAGGGTATAAAGCCCAACAATCTCCCACTTGACCTAAAGCTTGTGGAGTACAAAGAACATTACAGTAATGTAAATACAATAAACTAGGGCATTTAAACTCCTTTGTACAAAATACTCCCACTTGCCCTAGTTGGGGAAGAGTTGTAAACATAGACCTTCTTGGTGACTCTCAAAAACTTTAGCCGTGAGAGCCTTTGTAAAGGGATCAGCAATGTTGTGCTATAAGGCTATCTTCGTGACAATCACGTCTCCTCTATGCATGATCTCCCGGATGAGATGATACTTCCGCTCTATGTGCTTTCCCCTCTTGTGACTTCGAGGTTCCTTCGAATTTGCCACTGCACCACTAATGAACAATTTCGTGGTCCAGTCGAATTTGTCATCTTGTACCTTAAGTACCAGTGCTCCTCTAATGAACAATTTGTTTGTGGTCCTACCAACAAACAGAATCCCTCTCGGGCCAATGAGAGGGTCGACCCCTTTGTTCAAGTCCCGAGACACCACTTAAGGGAACATTCCTCTACATACCCTAGTAGCGGGAAGGAGTGGATTCCATCTTGCTAAGTTAAGTTCCCAGCCGCTCACCTCGGTCTTGTCCCCAAGAAGGTAGGCATATTGAGTCGGCGAATCTGGCCACTCTCACCCATACTAGTGAAAGGACAATCCCTCGAGAACAGGAGTTCGTAACCTGGTCAGGATTGAGATTAAGTTGCCTAGGTCATCCTAGTGAAATAGAAACCTAACTAGTCAACAGAGTTACAACTAGAGGTTGTTATTTCGTGGTCCGGTCTTATTTAATCTCATCACATAGGATATCCCTACTCACATGTCATCTACACGAACACGTTAGAATCACAGTGTTTGTACCAAATACAAAGTCGGCCACATCCACAGTTTTACCAGGGTATGGTACCCAAACCTTATGCCCTAACTATAAACCCTTTAGGCTGTATCTCGAACCGAGATCCTTTATATGTACACTACATTCAGTTAAAGATTCATTTAACAGCCTTGGATGTTTAGTTTATTTGATTTAGGGTTTAAATAAAGGAAAACTCGTAGATAACGAACAATAACTCATTATTGAAATAATAACACTTTATTACATTAATTAGAACATAATTACAAACTATGAGTTTTAGGGCACAAACCCCAACAGAAGTATCACCTGATACGGGAGATTGTGCACCGCGACGACGTGAAAGTCGCGCAGATAGCGTCAGAGCACAATGTTGTTCATCCATTTACAAAGCCCCTCACGACTAAGCTGTTTGAGGGTCACCTAGAGAGTCTAAGTCTTCGAGTGCTTCCTGACTGGGTCAAGTGGGAGAATTGTAAAGGGGTATTCATTGCCCTAGTTTATTGTATTACTTCATTGTAATTTATTGTACATTTCAGAAATGTATTTGCTCCACTAGCTTAGTCCAAGTGGGAGTTTGTTGGGATAAATGTCCTAATCATGTTTTATTTGTAAATTTAACATTTGAATTAATAAACGTTATTTATTTCATCATTTTGTGTCTCGCAAATTTTACAAACTTTGTCCAATAAACTAAGCTCCAGGGTCATTGAATTTATGAGAGAACTAGAACTTGAACGGTGTGTAGTGGACACACATGGAAGATAACGTTCGAGTTAATGACCGAACATTCTACTGTATATGGATAGGGATGGACACCTAATCCTGGAAACGCTGTGGATGTGAATCGCTTTGTATTAAGATACAAACGAGGTGATCTGACACGTTCATGTGGTTGACGTGCGAGTGGGGGCATCCTGTACAATGAGATTGTACAAGACCAGACCGTAAATTATTAGACCTACTGATGTAACACCGTTGACTGCAGGGACTAATAACTTCGTAGATGACCATTAGTCACTCGACCTAAATCCTAAGCGTGTTACAGACTCCTGTCTTGGGGGTGTGTCCTTTGACTAGTACGGGTGAGGGTGGTCACAGTTACTCACCCAATATGCCTATCTTTTCAGGGACAGAACCAAGTAGGGAGCTGGGAACTTAACTACCCGAAATGGAATTCACTCGTTCCCACCTTTGGGGAAACTAAAGCGGTTGTTCCCTTAAATGTTGTCTCCAGGGCTTGGACAACGGGCACCCACCCTCTAACTTGCCTGAGAGGGGTGTTGTGTATTTTTGACCATTACAACGTTGTTGTTCATTAGAGGAGTAGTGGGGACTTAAGGAGCAAGAAGTAGACACAGGGGTAAACAGTAATTTGAAACAACAGTGTCTACGAATAACCTGTGAAGGGTCGATTCATGGGCATTGGTTATATCAGTGGAAACATCTTGCCTTATACTGACGGGAGTGCGGCTACAGGCTTTAGTGGAGTGTTACCATAGCTAATGAATGTTGATTAACCGGGTCAAAGAGTTTGATATGTTAATCTCGAATCATTGGAGCTCGTTGATGTAGGTCCATGAGGTCCCTTGGTTAGCTCAAACTGGATTAAAAGAAGGTTTACATTTTTGGTGTGAATTTGAAGTGTTCAAGTTCAGTAAAGGGTAATTATGTCATTTATATGAGATATGAATGATATATTATATAGTTTAATGTGAATGAGATTCATAATAAACTATAAGTTAGCCTAATTGTTGAATTAGGGCTAATTTGGAAAAATTAGATTTAGATAAATTAAATTGGATGTGATTCAATTTATAAATCAACAATATTACAAATGTGATTTGTTAAATGAGATATGAGATATCTTATTATATGTGACTATGCAAATATGATTTGCATAACCCATGGTTGTGGTAAAATGGTAAATAGGTGAAGATTTCAACTCCACCTATTACCATTATATAAACCCCTTTGCAAGAAGGGTTCATTAAGCATTTGCTCATTTTTGGAATTCTCACCAAAAGAAGCATTAGAAATTCTCTCTAAAATCTCTCTCTCTCAAAGTCTCCTCCCTACACCAAAAGAAGAATCCCACCATTCTCCTTCTACCAAAAGTAGAACAACCGCGAAATCGAGTGGAGGTGTCCGTTCGTTGGGATTGTTCGAGGAGTTCGAGATTGTTTAGAAGAACACGAAGAGTTCGTGATCGGAGGAAGGAAATTTTAAGTTGGTCTTCAACAAGTAAGTACTTCTAACTTGTTGTTTTTCCTTCTATTTTGCATGTTTAACCTTATACTATTAGATAGTTTAATCTTAAGAAATCAAATTGCACAATGATACCACGACGATTCGATCGTCTTCCGCTAACTAGGGATTCTCATTCCCTTCATTATTGTTATTGGTCAATATCCGTGGACATAGAAATATATCCGCAGTGAGAAGAGTGCAGCTGGGGGACTTTAGTGGAATGTTCCCGCAGTTAACAAATGTTGATTAGGAGGTTAATGAGATTAAGCGAGTAATCTCGTATCGTTAGAGCTTCTTATCTGTAGGTCCATTAGGTCCACCTTCTAGGTCGTAAAGGGTTCTTAGATAGTTTGAATTTGAAATGTTCAAATTCATTAGGGAATAAATGTTTATGTATATAGATATATTATAATATAAAGTTTTGGAACTTTATATTATAAATTTAATGTGAATATGATTCATATTAAATATGTGAGAGAATTAAATATTTGAAAGAGTTCGAATATTAATGTAAATGTGAATGTGATTCATATTTAAAAACTATAGGTTAAAATTTAATGTGCATTAGATGTGAATTAAAACAATAGGTTCGAGGGAAAAGTTAATTAAATGTGATTTAATCCAATTTAAATATATGATATTTAATTTGATTTAATTAAGTGTGATTTAAATTGATAATTATATAATTAAATATGATTTAATTATATTATATTATTAATTTAATTTAATTAAATAATAATTGTGTCATTCATCCAGATACGTTCCCACTATCGCTCTCCTTCTCCCTATCGATAGATTAACAGGGAGAATGGAGACAGTTGAAGTATCGATGATTGATTTCCATTTTGCAATTGGTGAATTACTCTCAAAATTCTCTCTTCTCTCAATTCTCTTTTTTTCAACTTCCAAAAGTTGGAATCTTTCCCACCAAGTGAATTGATCTAAGCTACTCGAGAGACATAGGAGGTTTCATCGCGTGGTTTGGTCACTATGGTGAAGAAAGAACAGAGGAGTTTCTCTGTGTTCTGTGTTGCTAAATTGAAACTACAAAGGCAATCATATCTATCCTTTTAGTTTACTTGTTAATCAACATGTTTGTATGTTTACTTTTCATGCCTAATTAGATTAGGAATTGTATGCTTATCTCTGTTTTATTGTCAATGTACTAGTATCTGTTTTCACCAAAAACAATCAAGCAATTTCGATCTTTTAACCATGTTTCCACTGCTCAAGGGGATTGGATCCCCATCAATTGGTATCAGAGAAATCCTTGCTTTGTTTT
Source organism: Trichosanthes cucumerina (assembly GCA_036507285.1). Taxonomy (NCBI): domain Eukaryota; kingdom Viridiplantae; phylum Streptophyta; class Magnoliopsida; order Cucurbitales; family Cucurbitaceae; genus Trichosanthes; species Trichosanthes cucumerina. The sequence goes on along the minus strand of CM071836.1, from coordinate 40,813,341 downwards.
TATTGAAACAAATTTGCATTGGTTAGGTGGGAATTGCATTTTGGTTTGCTGTAAAACTGTTTATGAACTTTTTGGCCTTAGTTTGCATTAATTTGATCAATTTTCATTAATGCATTGTTGTGCATTAATGTGCATAATTGAGTCTGTAATTGAGTTGTGAGTCGTTCGGGACCAGTTTTGTGCAATTCGAATCAATATCGAAGCAGAAATTGGCATTTGACGCGTCTGTGTTAGAAGGAAAATGTTGTTGTCGAAGCAACAGCGTTGCACCGCTGAGGAACGACGTCGCAACACCGAAAACCCTATCGATGCAGAAGTTCCAAGGGGCAGCAGCGTTGCAACGTTGCCCCTCAACATTGCAACGCTATCCCGATGCCTGACGCAAGCGCGAATGAAGCCGGTGTTGCAACGCTTCCTTCAATATTCAACGCCATGACGCCAACCTAAAGATGCAAACCTCTTTTGGGCGGTTCGGACCAGTTTTGTTTCGGTTCTAGCGGTCTGAGCCCGGTTCAAGGAGTTTTGGACCAGTTTTGTAATGAAATTAATGTAATTTTATTATTTTTGTACTTTAGGGTCCAAATTTTTCCGGTTTTACAGCTATTTTTCTTTATGAATGTCATTTAGATTTCTCCTACATTAGGATAAGAATGTTCATGCAGTTTTTTATTTGTATAAGTGTTATATAAATATGGCAGAAATGTATGATTAATTTATTTTTGATGAGTAATTAATTATAATTGTTATGATTAGATTATATGAAAAATAAATTGCATGGAGCATGAAATTACTTAGTTTAAAATAAATGTTATTTTATTTAAGTAATTTGCGTTATTCAATTAGTTGAATATATTTTATAATTCTAATTTGAAATTAATTGTTGGTTTTATAATATAGTTCCTTGTCATAGGTTAATTATTAAAATTTATAAAAGTTATAAATAAATGGGTTTTAGAAACCATAACCTATAACAAAGAATTGCATGCAAACATAGGAACATGGGTTATATTGAATTAGTTTTAAATTGTTTAAAACTAATTTAGACCTAAGTTTAATTTCTAATAGGATTAGAAGTTAGTCTTACATAGTATTTTGATTAGAAGTTAGTCTTACATAGTATTTTAAATAATTTAAAATATAGTAGGACAATAAGACATTGGTTATAAGGGAACTCTACCGGTGAAGTTCTATCCATGGTTGGGGGTACTTAAGTTGACGGTTAACAGAACACCTCCTAACTGGGAGCTGACCCAAAGCTTGAGTTGAATTAACCTTAGTCTTGTTTTGTATCTAGGTAATTAAAATGTTACTCATCTAGAAATAAGGTTAAAAGACCTAGTTATAAAAGTTATAATAGGCATAGACTTAGATAGATTCTTTTAGCTAGAATCCGACTAAGTTAAACCTATACCCTTTAGGAGCTTCAATGGGAGAAAACGAGGTGTTCGCATCAAGTTTACTCTCATGTCCTCAAGAGTTCACACTTGTGAGTTTCATGCTTACTTACGCGGCGTCAATAGGGTGTCCCCTTACGATAAATGTTTGCATGGTTCAATAACAAGGTGAATGAGGGAAGTATCCATAGTAAATGGGAGCAGAACGCGTGTCAACATATCCTACGGTCTCCTCCATTAGGTCGCACTGTGAGATTTCTATAGTCTGCCTGTTAGGTTGTCCTGAAATAGCCAATCCCTACGTAGCGCCTGACTATAGGGATCGGAACACAGCGAACTCCAGAAACGGATACGGTCTCTTATGTAATTTGCCAATAGTTGTCTTTCTTAATAGTAGCCTGTTGGCTCGGACCTATTGGATCTGAAAAATGGTAGGGTCACATTTACATGATAAGTTAAGCTAGTTAACAAGTTCTTGACCAAACAAACGGTAGCTAACAATCATTTGGACATGAGATGTTCTGGTAGTGAGAGTTAGCTGAGATAGTCTCAATTCAGAGGAGGAGTGACTGACCACCTGACGGTGGCTTTTGTTCTAAACCCTTCAAGTATCGTTGCAAAATTAAAGGTTTAATTTAAACACTAAGGTTCTTTAATAATTTTGCTAAAATTTATTGGTCTATAATGGTTTAAAGGCATAACTAATTAGAACTATTTTTGAAATTTCAGCATGTCGTCCCTAATTATAGCCTTCCTCAAAAGTGAACGTTTAACTTGCAAAAACTATACTACGTGGAAGTCCAACCTCAATACGATTCTTGTTGTTTACGACCTTCGATTAGTACTGACTGAGAAATGTCCTCAGCTCCCTGCTCAAACGCTCCTTAATCTATTAAGGATGCGTACGACCGCTGGATCAAGCCCAATGATAAGGCCAATGTTTACATTTTGGCTAGTGTTTCTAAAGTTCTAGCCAAAAAGCACGAGGTCATTGTCTTAGCTCGTGAGATCATGAGTTCGTTGCACAACATGTTTGGACAACCATATGGACAGCTTCAGCACGAATCCCTCAAGTACGTTTATAACTCCCGTATAAAGGAGGGGTCGTCAGTGAGAGAACACGTTCTCGATTTGATGGTCCACTTCAATTTGGCTGAAATAATGGCGCGATCATAGACGAGCAAAGATAGGTGTCGTTCATCCTGGAATCTCTTCCGAAGTATTTCCCTGCAGCAATGCGGTGATGAAAAAGATAGAGTACAACCTGACTACTCTCCTCAATGAACTACAGACTTTCCAATCTCTTATGAAGAATAAGGAACAGGCTGATGGAGAGGAAAATTTGTTTACCCATTCCAGAAGGTTCCAGAAGGGTTCATCGTCTGGGACTAAGTCCTGTGGTCCATCTTCTGGGCTTAAGAAGACCTAAAAGAAGAAGATAGAAGGGAAAGGGAAGGTACCTGTTGCTGATAAGGGCAAGGGAAAGGCCAAAGTTACAGACAAAGGAAAGGGTGTCCACTGCAACATGGACAGGCACTGAAAGCTAAACTGCCCAAAGTTCCTTGTTGAGCTCAAAGAGAAGAAAGGTAAATCCGATTTACTTGTTGTTGAAACTTGCTTAGTGGAAAATGATGATTTTACTTGGATACTTGATTCAGGAGCCACTAATCACGTTTGCTCTTCTGTATAGGAAACTAGTTCCTTCAAGGAGCTCGAAGAGGGTGAGATGACGCTGTGGTCGGAACAGAGGCGACGCTCTCCTCACTGCGTGCGATGGTAGATGGCAAAACATTTTTTTAGAGATAGATTTTTATATTTAAAAATTTTGTACATAGTTCCTAAGATTAAGAGGAACTTGATTTCTATCTCTTGTCTGATTGAACATGAATATTGTATTTCTTTTTTATTTAATCAAGCGTTCATTTCGAAAAAGGGTGTCAATATTTGTTCTGCTAAGTTAGAAAACGACTTGTATGTACTTAAATCGAAACAAACTAAAGAAATTTTAAATCATGAGATGTTTAAAACTGCTAATACTTAAAGTAAAAGGCAAAGAATTTCTCCTAATAAAACCTTAGACTTGGTCATATAAATATCAACCGTATTGACAGATTATCTAAGAATAGACTTCTAAACAAGTTAGAAGATGATTCTTTACGTCCTTGCGAATCTTGCTTGGAAGGTAAAATTGTTGGGGTTTGTGCCCTAAAACTCGTAGTTTGTAATTTTTGTTCTAATCATTGTAATAAATTGTTATTACTTCAATAAAGTGTTATTGTTCGTTATTTATGGTATTGTTATTCTTTTAACCCAAATCCAATAAACTGAACATCCAAGGCTGTAAAATGTATCTTTAACTTAACGTAGTATACAAAGGATCTCGGTTCGAGATACAACCTAAAGGGTCTATAGTAAGGTGATAAGGTTTGGGTACCTTACCGTGGTAAAACTATAGATGTGGCCCATTTTGTATATCATACAAACATTGTGATCCTAACGTGTTCGTGTAGATGACATGTGAGTGGGGATATCCTATGTAATGAGATTACATAAGACCTGACGACGAAATAATAACCTATAGATGTAACTTTGTTGACTAGTTAGGTTTCTATTTCACTAGGATGACCTAAGCAACTTGATCTCAATCCTGAGCGGGTTACGAATCCTGTTTCCAACCTTATTCTTATACCATAGACCATTTAGGCTATACTCTTGAACATAATCAAAATAGTGTCTACTACACTGATGTTCAAGATACATTATAACCTTGGAGCTTAGTTTATAGGATTTCTAGAGCAAGAATAAAATTTTATCAAAACAAATAACTCTTTATTTGTTTGATCAAAATTACATAAGTTTAGGGCATAAATCTCAACAATCTCCCACTTGACCTAAAGCTTGTGGAGTATTAAAACATTACAATAATGTAAATACAATAAACTAGGGAATTTAAACCCTTTGTAAATTATACTCCCACTTGCCCTAGCTGGAGAAGGCTTGTAAACCTATACCTTCTAGGTGACTCTCAAATACTTTAGCTGTAAGAGCCTTTGTAAAAAGATCAGCAACGTTGTGCTCTGAGGCTATCTTCGTGACGATCATGTCTCCTCGATGCACGATCTCCCGGATGAGATGATATTTTCGCTCAATATGCTTTCACCTCTTGTGACTTCGGGGTTCCCTTGAATTTTTCACGACACCACTGTTATCACTGTTGGGATTTGTGCCCTAAAACTCGTAGTTTGTAATTATGTTCTAATTAATGTAATAAAGTGTTATTATTTCAATAAAGTGTTATCGTTCCTTATCTACGAGTTTGCCTTTATTTAAACCCTAAATCCAATAAACTAAACATCCAAGGTTGTTAAATGAATATTTAACTGAATGTAATGTACAAAGAAAGGATCTCGGTTCGAGATACAGACTAAAGGGTCTATAGTTAGGGGATAAGGTTTGGGTACCTTACCCTGGTTAAACTATGGATGTGGCCCACTTTGTATTTGATACAAACACTGTGATCCTAACGTGTTCGTGTAGATGACATGTGAGTGGGGATATCCTATGTAATGAGATTACATAAGATCGGACCACGAAATAGTAACCTCTAGCTGTAACTTCGTTGACTAGTTAGGTTTCTATTTCACTAGGATGACCTAGGCAACTTGATCTCAATCCTGAGTAGGTTACGAACTCCTGTTCGCGAGGGATTGTCCTTCGACTAGTATGGGTGAGAGTGGCCAGATTTTTCGACTCAATATGTCTATCATCTTGAGGATAAGACCGAGTGAGCGGCTGGGGACTTAACTTAGCAAGATGGAATTCACTCCTTCCCGCCTACTAGGGTAAGTATAGGAATGTTCCCTTAAGTGGTGTCTCCGGGACTTGAAGAAAGAGTCCAACCCTCTCATTGGCCCGAGATGGACTCTGTTTGATGGTAGGACCACAAACAAATTGTTCATTAGAGGAGCACTGGTACTTAAGGTACAAGATGTAACCGGGGGTAAAACGGTAATTTGACCCAGCTGGTGTTACGAACATTCGTTAAGGATTGACTTGCTGTTATTGGTCAATATCCATGGACATAGAAATATATCTGCAGTGAGAAGAGTGCAGCTGTGTGACTTTAGTGGAGTGTTCTCGCAGTTAACGAATGTTGATTGGGAGGTTAACGAGATTAACCGAATAATCTCGTATCGTTGGAGCTTCTGATCTGTAGGTCCACCTTCTAGCTCGTAAAGGGTTCTTAGATCATTTGAATTTGAAATGTTCAAATTCATTAGAGAATAAATTTAATATATATTGATACGATATAATATATAGTTTTGAAACTATATATTATAAATTTAATATGAATATGATTCATATTAAATTATATGAGAGAATTGAATATTTGAAAGAGTTCAAATATTATATTAAATGTGAATATGATTCACATTTGCAAACTATACGATAAAATTTAATGTGCACTGGTTGTACATTAAAACTAAAGGTTAAAGGGGTAATATGATTAAATGAGATTTAATCCAAATTAAATATATGATATTTAATTTGTATTATTTAAATATTATTTAAATGAATAATTAAATTTGATTTAATTATATTATTATTATTATTATTATTTTAATAATAAATGAGGGAACGTGTCATCCAGACACGTTTTCCACTACCCTTCCCCTTCTCCCTATCAACAGTTTAACAGGGAGAAGGGGGTTTCTCAGTTGGATTGATCGGTCAATCACATTGAACTTACAGAAGAAAAAAATCTCTCTCTCTCTCTCTAATCTTCTAATTCCCTTCATCTTCCAATTGTTGCAAACTTTCCCACAAAGGTTTTTGTTCTAAGATCTCAGATGATAGAAGGTTTTCCTCGTGGTGTTGTCCAATTGAAGAAAACAGAGAAGCATCTTGGAAGTTCCTGTGTTGCTGTCTTTTTTTTGGAGCAAGGAGTTGCTGCAAGTTGAAACTACAAAGGTATTTATCTTCTCTTTAGTTTAATTGTTAAATATATGTTTGCATGTATGCAAATATTCCATGTCTAATAGGATTAGAAATACCATGCTTGTTCTGTATTTTTGGTCAATGTACTGGTTTTTCTTTTAAGCAAAACAACAAGTAATTAAGATCCCAAACACGTTGCCGCTGCTCAAGGAGATCAGATCTCCATCAATCACAATACATCGTGATGGGCAAACTGATATTTGGAACAACTTCCAAATTTAGCATGAATTTTCTTAACCGAACGATCTCTTTTGCTACTTCACAAGCTGCTACATATTCGACCTCCATGGTGGAATCAGCGATTCATCCTTGTTTGACGCTTCGTCATACTACAACTCCTCCGTTAAGAGCAAATATTGACCCTGATGTAGATTTCCAAGAATCTTTATTAGTCTGGAAGTTAGAATCCTGTATCTTGTAAGGATCAAATCCTTAGCCCCATAAACAAGCATGTAGTTCCTTGTTCTCCGTAGATACTAAAGGATTGTTTTAACCGTTGTCCAGTGTTCAGGTCTTTGATTGGATTGATACCTACTGACCATTCCAACTGTAAAACAGATGTCTGGCCTAGTACACAACATGGCGTACATTAGGCTCCCAACAACTGAGGCATTAGGAATCCGTCTCATATCCTCTACTCCTTGAGGTGTCTTAGGATACTGTTCCTTAGATAAATGATCTCCATATCTAAAAGGCAATAAACCCTTTTTGGAGTCTTGCATCTTAAACCTCGACCAATTCTTCATGTCAGTAAGATATCCTACATCATTCCCAATGAGTAGGATATCATCCACATATAGAAGTTGGAATATGACAGAACTATTGATGATTTTCTTGTAGACACAAGGTTCATCATCATTCTGATCAAAGCCAAAAGATTTGATTGCCTCATCAAATCTTATGTTCCAAGACCTAGAGGCTTGTTTCAGTCCATTAATTGACCTTTTAAGCCTGCAAACCTTTTGCTCTTGTCCTTGTTCAATGAACCCTTTGGGTTGGGCCATGTAGATGTTCTCTTCAAGATTGCCATTCAAAAAAGTTGTCTTGACATCCATTTGCCATACCTCATAGTCATAATATGCGGCAATCGAAGGAGAAATTGAAAGCTTTGTCTTTCGTGGAAGAAAGTTGTTGCGAGAAACAGCCGCGGTAACCTTCGAAGAACGGCGTTGCAACGCCAGCGTTCCCTATCGACGCGGGCGTTCAAGGGGTCAGCAGTGTTGCAACGCTACCCCGATACTAGGCGCGCAATTTGAATATTTATTGTTGGTTCAATTGTTTTTGGTCCGGTTCGAGCGGTTCAAGGCCGGTTCAGGGTGTTTTTTAATCGGTTTCATGAAATAAATTAATGTAATTTTTTTTTTTTTTTTGCACTTTAGGGGCCAAATTATTCCGGTTTTACAACTATTTATCTTTATGAATGTCATTTAGATTATTCCCACCTTAGGATAAGCATATTCTTGCATTTTATTTATATAAATGTTATATGAATATGGTTGAATGCATGACTAATTTATTTTTTCATGAGTAATTAATTATAAGTGTTATGATTAGATTATATGGAAAATAAATTGCATGGAGCATGAAATTACTTAGTTTAAAATAAATGTTATTTGGTTTAAGTAATTTTATAATTCAATTAGTTGAATTCCTTTTATAATTCCAATTTGAATATTGATTGTTAGATTTATAATATAGTTTCTTTATCATAGGTTAATTATTAAAATTTATAAAAGTTATAAATTAAAGGGGTTTTAGAAACCATAACCTATAATAAAGAAATGCATGCAAACATAGGAACTTGGGTTAAAATTTAATTAGTTTTAAATCGTTTAAAATTAATTTAGACCTAAGTTTCAATTTCTAATAGGATTAGAAATAAGTCTTATGTAGTATTTTAAATAGTTTAAAATATAGTAGGACTTTAGGACTTTGGTTATAAGGGAACTCTACACCGTGAAGTTACTGTCTAAGGTTCAAAGTACTTAAGTCGACGGTTAAGCTAACACCTCCTACACCGCGAACCCGAATTTAACTCGAGTTGAATTAACCTTAGTTCTGTTTTGTCTCTAGGTAATTAAAATGTTTATTCACCTAGACATAAGGTTTTAAGACCTACTTATAATAGTTATAAGAGGCATAGACTTAGATAGATTCTTTTAGCCAGAATCCAGCTAAAATAAAACTATACCCTAATTTTAGGAAATTCAGTGGGAGAAAACCAGATGTTCGCATCGAGTTTACTCTCACGTCCTCAAGAGTTCACACCGTGAGTTCCATGCTCGGCTACGTGGCGTCAATAGGGCGTCCCCCTACGGTATGTGTTTTCATGGTTCAATACCAAGGTGAATGAGGGAAGTATCCATAGTAAATGGGAGAAGGATGCGTGTGAACGTATCCTACGGTCTCCTCCATTAGATTGCACCGTGAGATTTCTATAGTCTGCCTGCTAGGTGGTCCTAGAACAGCAAAATCCTACGGAGGGCCTGATTATAGGGATCGGAACACCGCGAACTCCAGAAATGGATAGGGTCTCTTAGGTTGTTTGCCCGCAATTGTCTTTCTTAATAGTAGCTTGTTGGCTCGGGCCTATTGGATCTGAAAATGGTAGGGTCACATTTACGGGATGAGTTAAGTTAGTTAACAAATCCTTGACCAAACAAATGGTAGCTAAGGACCATTGGGACATGAGATGTTCCGGTAATGAGAAATGGCTGAGAAAGTCTCAATTCAAGGAAGGAATGACTGACCGCCCGACAGAGGCTTTTATTCTAAACCCTTGAAGTATCGTTGAAAAATTAAAGGTTTAACTTAAATAGTGGGTTTAGTTTAAACACTAGGGTTCTTTAATAATTTTGCTAAATTAGATTTTTTTTTCAATGTCGTCCTCATTCATAGCCTTACTAAAAAGGAACGTTTAGCGGTGAGAATTTTACTACGTGGAAGTCAAACTGGATGCGATCCTTGTTGTTGATTTGACCTTCTGTTCGTACTAACTAATGAATGTCCTCAGTTTCCTGCTACTGCTGAAGACGCACCTCAATCAGTTAAGGATTCATTTGACCGTTGGGCCAAGGCCAATGAAAAAGCCAAGGCGTATATCCTGGTTGGGATATCTGATGTTTTAGCCAGGAGATTGCAGGGTATGGTCTCAGCTCGTGAGATCATGGGATATCTGCAAAATTTGTCTAGACAACCAAATCGAACAAATTCGACACGAATCCATCAAATATGCTTATAACGCGCGCATGAAGGAGGGAACTTCAGTAAGAGAACATGTTCTCGATCTTATAGTTCACTTCAACGTGGTCGAAATGAACTGAGTAGTCATAGATGAGCAAATTCGTGTATTCTTTCATCCCGAATCTCTTCCAAGAGTTTCTGCCATTAAAGTAGAAATGCGAGTTGAACAAAAGGAGTATAACCCGACTTCCCTCCTAAATAAACTACAAACTTTCGAGTCGCTTATTAAGAATAAGGGACAGGCTGATGGAGAGGCAAATCTGTTTGCCCATTCCAAAAGATTCCAAAAGGGTTCATCCTCTGGGACTAAGTCCTGTGGTTCGACTCGGAAGGAGAGGAAAAGAGGAAAAGGAAAAGCTTCTTACACTGCAGACATTGAGCTCAAAGAGAAGAAAGGTAAATTAGATTTACTTGTTCTTGAAACTTGTTTAGTGGAAAATAATTATTTGACCTGGATACTTGATTCAGAGCCACTAATCATGTTTGCTCTTCATTTCAGGGAAACTAGTTCCTTCAAGGAGCTCGAAGAGAGTGAGATGACGCTCGTGGTCGGAGCAGGGACGTCGTCTCGGATCGTAAGTGATGGGAGATGCCAAGTTATTTTTCGGAGATAGATTTCTTTTATATAAAAATCTGTATATAGTTCCTAAGCATAAAAGGAACTTAATTTCTATCTCTTGTTTAATAGAACTTGGATATTGTATTTCTTTTTCAATTAATGAAGCGTTCATTTTGAAAGAAGGTGTCAATATTTGTTCTGCTAAATTGAAAAATGGCTTGTATGTACTGAAACCGAACAAAACGAAAGCAATTTTAAATCATGAGATGTTTAAAAATGCTAACACTCAAAATAAAAGGCAAAGAATTTCTCCAAATAATAATACCTATCTATGGCATCTTAGGCTTGGTCATATTAATCTCAACTGGATTGAGAGACTCTCTAAGAATGGGCTTCTAAACAAGTTAGAAGATGATTCTTTACCGCCTTGCGAATCTTGCTTGGAAGGTAAAATGACCAAGAGACCTTTTACTGGAAAAGCTTACAGAGCCGTAGAGCCCCTAGAACTTTTCCATTCGGATCTTTGTGGTCCAGTGAATGTCAAAGCTCGATGAGGGTACGAATATTTCATCTCTTTCATAGATGATTATTCGAGGTATGGTTATCTATACCTAATGCATCACAAGTCTGAAGCTCTTGAAAAGTTCAAAGAGTATAAGGCAGAAGTAGAGAATGCATTAGGAAAAATCATTCAAACACTTCGATCCGATCGAGGCGGAAAGTATATGGATTTGAGATTTCAGGACTATATGATTGAACATGGAATCAAATCTCAACTCTCAGCACCAAATACACCACAACAAAATTGTCACACCCCCTCCCGAACTACCTGCTAACTTAGCTCTGGCAGACGTGAAGCCAACATCATCGTTCACCTCTCTAACGATACTGTTGACCTGCGCCTTACGACGATAAGCATACTATACTTGTATAAGAAACACTTTAAACATAACACAACAGATTATTGACAATTACGTAACCTACATAAGGGGTAACCCTACTTATGACTCTCTGGAAAACTGAAAGAGATATGAACATCACAACCAAAAACATACCCAACCATGGATCACACAACCACAACCTAAAATGTACACATAAACATAACTTTATAGTCCTTCTACAATACATATAGACTTTCTATACATCACCACCCACGTACAAAGTATCAAACTCTTGGAGCTTCCAACAGACTATGGCACGTTTTCAGGCACCAGGAGCTCGATCTCTACCTGAAAAGTGGAAAAAACACTGAAAGAATGAGATATGAAGCTCAGTGAGTGACTTGAGTTTAAAAGAAAACTATTAACTCGTAAATCATATCACCTGGCCATCTATGAGCATGTGCATCTGTAATCAAACGTTAAAAGTAACTGTGTAATCATAATAGTTTTTCATGAAAACCAGCAAGTATATCGTTAAAATCTTGTAAGACATGCAAATGATATAAACTCTTTTTAAAACATGTCACAATCTACGTTGTGTAGGGCACGCCCAGTACAACCAAGGTTTATTCTACGATGTAGTGGGGCCCACCCAGCACTCCCATCGTCTTTGTCGTAGTGGGGCTCGTCCAGCACTCACGACAACCCTGTTGTCACAGAGTACACTCAACGTCGACAATAGAATAAGACCTGTGTGCACACGGTACCATAAAGCCTCGGGCTCAATATCTCAGATGATCACATGAAAACATTTGAACATGCCTGTTATCTTTTTTTTCATAAAACTCAAGCTTACTTAGCTTGTTCATAAAACTGGAAATCTTTAAAAACATACTTGCTAAACATACTCGCTCGAAATCATAGAATTTCCATAAACTTTGGAAATTCAATAAACATATGCTCATATATAAATTTCATCAAGACATTTAGGCTCACAATGAATACTTGAAAACATTTCTAGGAAAACATGAATACTCATAAACATGTGTTCAAAAAGAAAGCATAAAGCATTGAAAACTTCAATTCTAGCAAAACTTGCATTTCCTAAAACATAATTCAAGCATATAAACACTTTTGAAGTTCGTTTGGTCACTCACAGTATTAAAACTAGAACCTTGGCCCGTACACTCGACCTATTTGCTTTTGGCCTGTCAAACAAACCAAATTCAACCATTAGAACCTCGAGCTCATGCGTTTTAACCTTAACATTACAAGAAGACACACTTCCAAATTTTCCAGTATTTTCAGATTTTCTGTCCTGTTTTCAGACAGCCATAACTTCTTCATTATGTAGCCAAACAGGGTGAAATGTATACCAAACTCTTCCTTTTTGAATCCTCTAAAAATCATAAGAAGACATGAAAATGAGATTCCAACCCGATTTGTTCGAATGTACTTCGAAAGCTACTTTCCTCAAAACAACTTCCTGCTGTTCTAGTTTCGTTTTTCCTGCTGCACAACAAACTTAACCTGAGATTTAAAATATCTTCTAGACATTTTCTACTCACGATTTCTTCACAAAACTTGTAGAAAATTCAATAATCTTTCGAACCATACCAATTAGAGCTTCTGATTCCAACTCTACAGATCAGTACAACCAAAACATCAGAGACTTCTCAGATTTGACAGCAAATTGCCATTCTACATCTTCCTCTTCACAAAACAGCAACTTAAGCTCGGGAATTGGCTCAAGCGTCCTTCACGAACTTTGTTAAAAATGAATTAGTTTTCAAGAAAACTAAATCTGAACTCCTACCTCATCCTGTGGAGCTCGAGATGTACAAAATATCAGAACTGGTTTGAGTTGTTCACCTTGCTGCTACACAAACAAACTTTGAGTTCTTCTCCTTTCTCCTGCAACTTCACTCACGAAAAACCCTTTCTTCTTTTTCCTTTCTCCTTCTCTCACGAAACCCTTACCTTCCTTTTGATTAATGAAGAAGAAAATCGATGGAAAGATAGTTTTTTAAAAAAGAAAACAAAGGTGGGGGTCCCACCTCCCACTTTCTCTTTTTCAACCTTTCCTTTTCCTTTATCTCTTTCTTTCTTTTCTTTTCTTTTCTTTTCTTTTCTTTACAAAACAAAACTAAACTTAATGTAATAAACATTTCTTTCATTTTCTTTTCTTCTTTATCTTTAAAGCAAACCAAACAAAAATGGTTTAGACTTTTCCTTCCTTGTTTTCCTTTTGTCTTTCACTTCATTTCTTTTCTTTTTAAAACAAGGGAAACCAAGTCTTAAACATTCATTTCTTCTTTTTTTTTGTTTTTTTTATAAGAAAATTCCAAACAAAGATCTCGGGTTTACAACTTAGTTCCCCCTTAAGAAATTTCATCCTCGAAATTTAGCAGTCTTAAAGTGAAAATCGTCGGGTTCTTCCTCCTCATGTGGTGTGTCAGAAAGGAGAAATAGAACCTTGTTAGACATGGTTCGTTCTATGATGAGCTATGCTCACTTGCCTGCCTTGTTTTGGGGATACACAGTAGAGACTGCAGTTCAAATCTTGAACAGTGTTCCATCAAAAAGTGTTTAAGAAACACCTTTTAAACTTTGGAAGGGGCGTAAACCTAGTTTACAACACTTCAGAATTTGGGGTTGTTCGGCACACATGCTCGTGACAAACCCAAAGAAACTAGAACCTCGTTCAAGATTGTGCCAATTTGTTGGCTATCCCAAAGAAACGAGAGGTGGTCTTTTCTACGACCCAAAAGAAAACAAGGTGATTGTATCGACAAACGCCACGTTCTTGGAGGAAGATCACATGAGGAACCACAAACCGCGTAGTATATTAGTACTAAATGAAGCTACACATGAACCAACAAGAGTTGTTAATCAAGTTGGACCTTCATCAAGAGTTGATGGAAGAGTCAGCACCTCAAGTCAGTTTCATCCTTCTCAATCGTTGGGAATGCCTCGACGCAGTGGGAGGGTTGTTTCCCAACTCGACGGCTACTTGGGTTTAGTGAAACTCAAGTTCTCATACCGATGACGGCGTAGAAGATCCATTGTCTTATAAACAGCAATGAATGACGTGAACAAGGACCAATGGATCAAAGCCATGGACCTTGAATTGGAGTCCATGGACTTCAATTAAGTATGGGAACTTGTAGACCAACCCTGAAGGGGTTAGACCCATAGGTGTAAATGGATCTATAAGAGAAAGAGAGATGCACGATCGAAAAGGTACTGCACCTTTAAGGCTAGGCTTGTAGCAAAGGTTTTACCCAAAGGGAAGGAGTTGACTATGAAGAAACTTTTTCCCCTTTTGCTATGCTGAAGTCTATAAGGATACTCTTGTCCATAGTCGCATTTTATGATTATTAAATTTGGCAGATGGACATCAAGACTGCCTTTTTGAATGGTAATCTTGACGAGAGCATCTATATGTCTCAGCCCGAAGGGTTCATAGCCCAAGGTCAGGAGCAAAAAGTTTGCAAACTTAATCGATCCATTTATGGATTGAAACAAGCGTCAAGATCTTGGAATATAAGATTTGATACTGCGATCAAGTCTTATGGCTTTGACCAAAACGTTGATGAGCCTTGTGTTTACAAGAGGATCGTCAACGACAAAGTAGTTTTGTTGGTACTTTATGTGGATGATATTCTACTCATTGGGAATGATGTAGGATACCTAATCGACATAAAGAATTGGTCATGTGACCCAATTCCAAATGAAAGATTTGGGAGAGGCGCAGTATGTTCTTGGGATTGAGATGTTTAGGAATCGCAAGAACGTAACGCTTAGCATCTGCTTGTCTCAAGCGCCTTATATCGACAAAATGTTGTCCAGATATTCGATGCAGAATTCCAAGAGGGGCTTATTACCCCTCGTAGCACGGAGTTCATCTATCTAGGAAGCAGTGTCCCAAGACACCTCAAGAAGTTGAGGATATGAGACATATTCTCTATGCCTCTGCGCAGTAGGTAGCTTAATGTATGCTATGCTATGCATGCAGCCGGACATTTGTTATGCAGTAGGAATAGTCAGTAGGTACCAATCCAATCCAGGTTAGACCACCGGAGAGCGATTAAAAAGTATCCTCAAGTATCTAAGGAGAACGAGGACTATGTGCTTATGTATGGGTCTCAAGGATCCGATCCTCACGGATACACCGATTCGATTTTTAGACCGATAAGGATTCTCGAAAATCCACATCGGGATCATTTTTCACCCTTAACGGGGGAGCTATAGTATGGCGAAGCATCAAGCAAGGATGCATCGCTGACTCCACAATGGAGGCTGAGTATGTCGCTGCTTGTGAAGCAGCTAAAGAGGCTGTTTGGCTAAGGAAATTCCTTACTGATTTGGAAGTTGTTCGAAATATAAAATCTCTCATCACCTTATCTTGTGATAACAATGGTGGTGTGAGTAGTAATTCGAAGGAACCTCGCAACCATAAGCGAGGAAAGCGCATCGAGAAGAAGTATCACGTCACGAGAAATAGTGCAACGAGGAGATGTGTGATCCACGAAGATCGCTTCGGAGTACAATATTGCTGATCCGTTTACAAACTCTCACGGATAAAGTGTTCGAGGGTCATTTGGAAAATCTGGGTCTACGAGATATGTACATGGGCTAATCTAGGGCAACTGGGAGATATGTAATGGTGTATATGGATGCCCTAGTTTATTGTATTTATATCTCTGTAACCACTGTTTGTTGGGATTTGTGCCCTAAAACTCGTAGTTTGTAATTATGTTCTAATTAATGTAATAAAGTGTTATTATTTCAATAAAGTGTTATTGTTCCTTATCTATGAGTTTGCCTTTATTTAAACCCTAAATCCAATAAACTCAACATCCAAGGTCATTAAATGAATCTTTAAGCTGAATGTAATGTACATAAAAAGGATCTCGGTTAGAGATCTGACCTAAAGTGTCTATAGTTAGGGATAAGGTTTGGGTACCCTTACCGGTTAAACTATGGATGTGGCCCACTTTGTATTTGATACAAACATTGTGATCCTAACGTATTAGTTTTAGATGACATGTGAGTGGGGATATCCTATGTAATGAGAGTACATAAGACCGGACCACGAAATAGTAACCTCTAGCTGTAACTCCATCGACTAGTTAGGTTTCTATTTCACTAGGATGACCTAGGCAACTTGATCTCAATCCTCAGTGAGTTACGAACTCCACATTCATGAGGGATTGTCCTTTGACTAGTATGGGTGAGAGTGGCGATTCGTCGACTCAATATGCCTACCTTCTTGGGGACAAGACCGAGTGAGCGGCTGGGGACTTAACTTAGCAAGATGGAATCCACTCCTTCCCGCCTACTAGGGTAAGTAGAGGAATGTTCCCTTAAGTGATGTCTCCGGGACTTGAACAAAGGGCCCAACCCTCTCATTGGCCCGAGAGGGACTCTGTTTGTTGGTAGGACCACAAACAAATTGTTCATTAGGGGAGCATTGGTACTTAAGGTACAAGATGTAACCTAGGGGTAAAACGATAATTTGACCCAGCTGGTGTTACGAACATTCGTTAAGGATTGACTTGCTGTTATTGGTCAATATCCATGGACACGAAATATATCTACGGTGAGAAGAGTGCAGTTGTGAGACTTTAGTGGAGTGTTCCCGCAGTCATTGAATGTTGATTGGGAGGTTAATGAGATTAACCAAACAATCTCGTATCGTTGGAGCTTCTTGTCTGTAGGTCCATTAGGTCCACCTTCTAGCTCGTAAAGGGTTCTTAGATCATTTGAATTTGAAATGTTCAAATTCATTAGGGAATAAACTTAATGTATATTGATACGATATAATATATAGTTTTGGAACTATATATTATAAATTTAATATGAATATGATTCATATTAAATTATATGAGAGAATTGAATATTTGAAAGAGTTCAAATATAATATTAAATGAGAATATGATTCACATTTGCAAACTATAGGATAAAATTTAATGTGCACGGGTTGTACATTAAAACTATAGATTAAAGGGGTAATATGATTAAATGAGATTTAATCCAAATTGAATATATGATATTTAATTTGTATTATTTAAATATGATTTAAATGAATAATTAAATTTGATTTAATTATATTATTATTATTATTATTATTATTATTATTATTATTTTAATAATAAATGAGGGAACGTGTCATCCGGACACGCCCCCACTTCCCTATCTCTCTCTCCATATCATGCGGTTTAACGTGGGAGAAGAGGGTTGTTCAATTGGATTGATCGGTCAATCACATTGAACTTACAGAAGAAAACAATCTCTCTCTCTCCCTCTCAATCTTCTAATTCCCTTCATCTTCCAATTGTTGGAAACTTTCCCACAAAGATTTTTGTTCTAAGATCTTAAAGGATAGAAGGTTTTCCTCGTGGTGTTGTCCAATTGAAGAAAATAGAGAAGCATCTTGGAAGTTCCTGTGTTGCTGTCTTTTTTTTGGAGCAAGGAGTTGCTGCAAGTTGAAACTACAAAGGTATTTATCTTCTCTTTAGTTTAATTGTTAAATATATGTTTGCATGTATGCAATTATTCCATGTCTAATAGGATTAGAAATGCCATGCTTGTTCTGTATTTTTGGTCAATGTACTGGTTTTTGTTTTAAGCAAAACAATCAAGTAATTAAGATCCCAAACATGTTTCCGCTGCTCAAGGAGATCAGATCTCCATCAATCACAATACATCGTGATGGGCAAATTCATATTTGGAACAACTTCCAAATTTAGCATGAATTTCCTTAACCGAACGACCTCTTTTGCTGCTTCACAATCTTCTACATATTCGACCTCTATGGTGGAATGAGCGATTCATCCTTGTTTGACGCTTCGTCATACTACAGCTCCTCAGTTAAGAGTAAATACTAACCCTGATGTAGATTTCCAAGAATCTTTATTAGTCTAGAAGTTAGAATTTTGTATCTTGTAAGGATCAAATCCTTAGCCCCATAAACAAGCATGTAGTTCCTTGTTCTCCGTAGATACTAAAGGATTGTTTTAACCGTTGTCCAGTCTTCAGGTCCTTGATTGGATTGATACCTACTGACCATCCAAGCTGAAAAGCGGATGTCCCGGCCTAGTACACAACATGGCGTACATTAGGCTCCCAACGGTGAGGCATTAGGAATCCGTCTCATATCCTCTACTCCTTGAGGTGTCTTAGGATACTGTTCCTTAGACAAATGAACTCCATATCTAAAAGGCAATAAACCTTTTTTGGAGTCTTGCATCTTAAACCTCGACTAATTCTTCATGTCAGTAAGATATCCTACATCATTCCCAATGAGTAGGATATCATCCACATATAGAACTAGGAATACGACAGAACTATTGATGATTTTCTTGTAGACACAAGGTTCATCATCATTCTGATCAAAGCCAAAAGATTTGATTGCCTCATCAAATCTTATATTCCAAGACCTAGAGGCTTGTTTCAGTCCATAGATTGACCTTTTAAGCCTGCAAACCTTTTGTTCTTTTCTTGGTTCAATGAACCCTTTGGGTTGGGCCATGTAGATGTTCTCGTCAAGATTGTCATTCAAAAAAGTTGTCTTGACATCCCTTTGTCATACCTCATAGTCATAATATGCGGCAATTTCAAGTAGGATATAGATAGACTTTACCATAGCAACAGGTGAAAAGGTTTCCTCATAGTAAACCCCTTCAACCTGGGTATAACCCTTTGCTACTAGTCTAGCTTTAAAGGTTTGCACCTTTACATCTACACCACGCTTTCTCTTGTAGATCCACTTACAACCTATAGGTTTTACCCTATCAGGTTTATCTACAAGATCCTAAAAAGAATTGAAGTACATAGACTCCATTTCTTGGTTCATGGCTATGACCCATTTGTCTTTGTCTTTGTCAACCATCGCTTGATTATAAGTCGATGGATCCTCACAGTCGTCATCTGGTATAACAACTTGGGTTTCAGATAAACCCATGTAACAGTCAAGTTGTGTTATAACCCTCCCACTACATCGAGGCATACTCAACTCTTGAGATGGACTCTCTAGACTAGACAAGTTAGTATCAACAACTTTTGTTGACGTACTAGTTTTGTTAGCAACCTTTGCTATTGTTCTGTCTAACTCACTTAACACAACTTTACTTCTTGGTTTGTGGTCACTTATGTGGTCCTGCTCTAAGAAAGTGGCATTTGTCGATACAAAAACCTTATCTTCCTTAGGATCATAGAATAAACCACCTCTTGTTTCTTTTGGGTAGCCTACAAATAGGCACAATTTTGAACGTGAATCCAACTTCTTTGGATTTGTCACAAGCACATGTGTTGGACAACCGCAAATTCTGAAATGACATAAACTACCTTTACGTCCTTTTCAGAGTTTAAAAGGTGTTTTAGAAACACTTTTTGATGGCACATTGTTCAAAATGTATCCCGCGGTCTCTACTGCGTAACCCCAAAAAGAATTAGGGAGATGAGCATAACTCATCATTGATCGAACCATGTCCAACAAGGTTCCATTTTTTCTTTTCGATACACCATTTTGCTTTGGCGTACCGGGAGCCGAGAGTTGGGATGTAATTCCATGTTTTATCATATAGTTCTGGAATTTTGAATCCATGTCCTCTCCACCTCGATCTGATCGAAGTGTTTTAATTGTTTTACTTAATTAATTTTCAACTTCAGTCTTGAATTTCTTGAACTTTTCAAGTGTTGGGAGTGCGACCAAAGTCCCACATCGGCTAGAGAAGGGGAAGATCATGGGTATATAAGTGAGGGATAGTATCTCCATTGGTATGAGGCCTTTTGGGTGAAACCAAAAGTAAAGCCATGAGGGTTTATGCCCAAAGTGGACAATATCATACCAATGTGGAGATATGTGGAGGTTTGTTGTCCCTAACAGTGGTATCAGAGCCATGCCCCTGAGTCGTGATCGGTAAAATCCTCGGGTGCCGAATAAAGGAGACGAGCTTTAAAGTGTAGTCATGGTGGAGATCTGTGGTAGAAGAGCTCTATCGGATAGGCAGTGTGCTCCGGGTAAAAGAAGTTGGCCTAGGTGGTGTCCTCTGGGTATAGGAGTTGGCCAGGATAAGAGCTAGGTGGATGGATGACTATTTGAGAGGAGGCTCGGTTGGTACTTTGTTCGAGGGGAGGATTGTTGGTAGTGCGACCAAAGTCCCACATCGGCTAAAGAAGGGGAAGGTCATGAGTATATAAGTGAGGGATAGTATCTCCATTGGTATGAGGCCTTTTGGGTGAAACCAAAAGCAAAGCCATGAGGGTTTATGCCCAAAGTGGACAATATCATACCAATGTGGAGATATGTGGAGAGTCGTTGTCCCTAACATCAAATGCTTCAGACTCATGATGCATTAGGTAAATATGCCCAAATCTAGAATAATCATCTATAAAGGAGATGAAATATTCATAACCTCCTCTGGCTTTAACATTCATTGGACCACAAAGGTCTGAATGTATAAGCTCAAGAGGTTCTTTGGCTCTATAACCTTTTCAACTAAAAGGTCTTTTAGTCATTTTGCCTTCTAGGCAAGATTCACATACAAGTAAAGCATTTTCTTCTAACTCATTTAGAAGTCCATTCTTTACCAATCTCTCAATCCTATTGAGGTTAATGTGACCCAATCTAAGATGCCAAAGATGAGCATTTTCTTTAGGAGAAATTTTATGTTTCTTACTTTGTGTGTTTGCAGTTTTAAATAATTCAGTGTTCAATACCATTTTGACTGAATTAGGCCTTAAAACATACAACCAATTTTCTAATGAAACTGAACATATTTCCACACCTTTCTTTAAAATAAACACATTAGTCAAGGAAAAAGAAACAGAAATACATTGTTCTACAATGCAAAAAATTGAAATAAGGTTTCTAGTAAACTCTGGTATCACTAATATATTGTCTAACAACATATATTTCTTGGCAAAATTAAGCTTCATCGTGCCTATGGCTACAGCTGAGACGACTTCTCCATTTCCAACCCGGAGCGTTATCTCTCCTTTCTGTAGCTGCTGCCAGGAATCAATTACCTGAAAAGAAGAGCAAACATGATTAGTGGCGCCTGAATCAAGTATCCAAGCAGTTTTATCATTATCCACTAAACAAGCTTCTAAGCAAAGTAAATCATATTTACCTTCCTTCTTCTTTTCTACAATATACTTCAGACAGTTCCGTTTCCAATGCCCGTCTTCATTGCCGTGGAAACACCTTCCTTTGTCTGCAACTTCTTTGACCTTCTTGCCCTTCTGGGCGGCAGCTTTGTCCGCTCGTTTCCCTTTACCAACCTTCTTCATGTTTTTCTTCTTCCCTTTTAGGTTAGAGGAAGATGAAGCCACTGTTTTTGATCCAGAGGTCGAACCTCTATGATAACTCCTACTTGCAACATTTGTCTCACCATTCGATCCCTGAATTTTCATCAAAGATTGAAAGGTCTGGAGTTCATTCAGAAGGGAGGTAAGATTAAAAGTAAGCTTGTTCATAACAACATTACTTCTAAACTGTAGAAAACAATCTGGAAGGGTTTCCAGAATGAAGGTGACCTGGCTCGATTCATCGATCGAAGCACCATTCGACTCCGCGATGTTAAAGTGTACGATCATATCCAGGACATGATCCCAAACAGATGAACCCTCTGGCATCCTCGAGTTGAATATATACTTGAGGGCATTGTGTCGGGCCTGTGTATACTGTTGTCCAAACATACCCTGCATTGAATCCATGATTTCCTTAGCGGTCATCATGCCCTCGTTCTGCTTGGCTAATATGTCAAACATACTTGCCACCATATAGACCTTGGCCTTATCATTGGCCTTGATCCATCGATCATATGCATCACGAACATTTCGTGAAACATTCGAGCCTGGCACCTGAGGACACTCCTCAGTTAGCACAAACTTCAGATCATCCACTACCAATATGGTGTTGAGTTTGTTTTTCCAAGTCATCATGTTCTCTCCGGTTAATTTTTCGTACCCAATAAGAAAATTATAGAGCTAGACATTTTGCTGAAAATTTACAAAACAAAACTTGTATAAGTTTCTTGCTATAATTGTCTAATCCAATCATGTTTTACCTAATTATTAAATTATTCCTAGGTCATTTATAATTTGCAATGATACTCCAAAGGTTTAGAATGTATGACACAGAAGGGTAATCAAAACACTTCCTCTTGATCAAGACACTCTTGACCAAAACCTAATGCCAGAATAACTCATATTCCTATAGGCGTTAGTTACCATTATTCGATCAGGATACATACACCTCTTATGTACCTTGTGAGTGTAACCCTATGTCTTTAGACCCCAGATTTCCCATCCAATAACATCCGCCAGAAGGGAGGATTAGATTGAAAAATAGACTAACGAAATCTTTATCCCTTTCGGTGTCTCATCGTGTTCGATCCCCTATGATCAAGCCCTTCAAGGGATTCTCTTGTTCAAAGCCAAACTAGCAATGTGGTGACCATAGTGATTTTAATGATGTAAACCGATCAAGAGACCATAGATTTTGTTTCTCTAAACTCGCCCCACTCACTATAAGTACCTCTCCATTCACCTTGATATTGACTCATACAAACACCATTCAAAGGGGGACGCTCCCGTTTGCGCCACGAGGCCAAGTATGAATCTCACATTGTGAACTTCTAGGAGATACATAGGTGGAAAAATATGTATCATATACACTTTTCGTCCCACTAGATACTTTAAATCTATAGAAAATTTATTTAGGCTGAAAAACCCGGCTAATGGTTTTACCTAAGCTTATCAATATAACTCTTATATTGACTTTATCCTAAGTTTTCTAATATAACTCTTTATATTAAGCATAGGATTTCTAGTTTATTAACTACTTAATAAATCCGCTGACGCTACTATAATTTATAAACTCTCTGATTAAAATTCACTCCCATGTCAGTTCCTAGGTAGGGGTGTTCCGTTTGCGTCAACTTAAATACCCCAGTCTAGACAGAACCTTCCTTAGACAGAGTTCCTCTTTTAATCATTGTTTACTAATTACTTGGTTCCTAATTCTAATCTAATTAGAACTAGATAACCTACGGTCTATTAATTCCAAGTTCTAAATACTTTAAAACTAATAATTAACCTTAGGTGACATGCATACTATGTCATAGTGCTTGATCATTCATCTCATGAATAATAAAACATACATAGCATAATCATCTCATGAAATATAATGCATGTCAATGTTGTCCATAAATTAATATAACACTTTATATTAATTATACATGCAAACTATATAATATAACACTTTATATTATAAATGATGCATGGTAATGCTTAACCTAAGGTGGGATATCTAAAATAAAAGCATACATTACGCATGACAATAATTATAAAACAATTGCATAATATAAATAGCAAAATTAGACTAATTTTGGCACCCTAAAAGTTCATTTTAATTATTATAATATAATTATATTAATTAAAATTAAATACAAATTAAATATAAAACGTTTTTTATATTAAATATATAATAAAAAATATATTTTTCGCCTGTTTGAAAACTGTTGAAACGCTGCAATTTGTCTGTTTCGGACCGTTGAAACGCGTTGTGAAACGCCTTTGGCCTTCGGCATTGAGACGCTTATGCCGGCGTTGCAACGCCATTGCCTCATCGTCCAAGCGTTGAGACGCTGGGAGGAGCGTTGCAACGCTGCTTCTCCTTGCAGCCTGAATTCCGCAAGCGCGGCGTTGCAACGTCAATGAACAGCGTTGCAACGCACGCAAACAGTAATATGTTCTCCACCATTTTGCCTCTTTTTTGCTCTGTTCTTCTCAGCACTTTGCCTCGATCGACACGGACTTACAAACTCGATTCAATGAAAAATTGTAAATCTAAGTGCCATAATCGAAAACGTCTAATTTGCAAAACGTTCATTCATCACATGAAAAGCAGTAAATCTCACCTATGATCTTGATAATCTAGAACAAAATCAAGAACACAACTTGACTCTGATACCAATTGAAAGGATCGAATCCCGCAGCGGATGCGATTTTAGATCTTGTGTTCTTATTTTGTAACATGGATTTCAATCAAGAACATAATTAACTACGATTAAGCATATAATTGTACATAGGACAACAAGAGATTACCTTTGAAGAACTTTTTTTTCACGTGTTCCTTATCCCACGATCACGATCTCAGCGACTCGGACCCGAACGAATGATGTGGATACCACTAGATCTTCTCCATTGTTCTCTAGGTGAGGGAGGAATGTGGGTTCCTTTGGGATAATGTGTAGGGGTTGTGAGAAAGGTTTTGTATGGAACTCTTCCAACAACACAACAATGTAATTCTCTAGGATTTCCAAAGAGTGCTCTCCAAGGTGCATCTCATGAAACTATTTATAAGGAAATAGGATGGAAATTACCATCCTATCCTTCCTTTCATTCTCTCATTAGTATGTAGTTTATATGGGAATCTAATTCACATTAAAACTATATATTATATCAATTATATCACATATAACTGATACAACACCTTATATATGAAATTAAACACTTCAATTTCATTCCTAACTTTATACCCTCAATATTACCATGTTGAGCCAACGGAGGGACCTAATGGACCTACAGTTCATGAGCTCTAATGATGTGAGATTAATTGATCAAACTCTTTGATCCAGTTAATCAATATTCATTAACTACAAATCACTCTACTATAGCTTTGTAGTTGCACTCTCCTCACTGTAGATTACATAGTGTCCATCCAAATAATCATTACCCATGAGTCAACCCTTCACAGGTTGTTCATAATCACGGTTGGGTCAAAATATTGTTTTACCCCTGTGATTACTTATTTGTTCCTTAAGCACCACTAATCCTCTAATGAACAACAAGTCTATGGTCCTACCATAGACTCATACCCTCTTAAGTCAGTTTAGAGGGTGGGGCCCCGTTGTTCAAGACCTGGACTCAGTTCTTAAGGGAACAACTTATCTAATTCCTTAGTATAGGAATGAGTGAATTCCATCTTGCAAAGTAAAGTCCCCAGCTACCTACGAGGTTCTGTCCCTGAGAAGGTAGGCTTATTGAGTCGTCTACAGGCCACTCCCAATTATACTAGTCTAAGGACAAACCCTTATAAGCTGGAGTTCTTAACTTGCTCGGGATTAAGGTCGAGTCACTAATGATCATCTATAAATTATTCGTCTTATCCTGTTGACGGCGTTATACTTGTTAGACTAATAATTTGCAGTCCGGTCTTGTATGAACTCTTCATACAAGATGCCCCCAATCGCATTTCAACCACATGAATGAGTTGGATTACCTCATTTGTACTAATTACAAAGTGAGCCGCATCCATGGTGTTACCAGAATAAGGATTCCAACCTTATTCTTATACCATAGACCATTTAGGCTATACTCTTGAACATAATTCAAATAGTGTCTACTACATTGATGTTAAAGATACATTATAACCTTGGAGCTTAGTTTATTGGATTTATAGAGCAAGAATAAAATTTTATCAAAACAAATAACTCTTTATTTATTTGATCAAAACTATATAAGCTTAAGGCATAAATCTCACCAAGTGTTGAAAAGAAAGTTAAATTAGAGTGGAAGAAAAAAGCTAATAATGTTTTGGCCAACCCAATTGGAGAAATTGGAATGATGGGAACATGGTGATTAGATGGGTTATGAGGGCTTTTTTGAATGATTAGGCGTAGGGTTTTTTTTTATCTTTCTTAAATTATTCATTTTTAGCATGAATCCCCTTTTCCTCCTTGAAGCCTGCACATCCTTCGATACCTTCTTCTCCTTCAATTTTTTTCTTCGATTTTTCTGGGCATCACCTGCAACAAAACTATGGCCTTCCAATCAAACGCCGTCAAGGGTTTCCCCAAACGCGAAACCTCTTGGTTGTGTGCCACTCCTGTCGATCCGAGCTGCTACCGAGTCACGCGCGAAGCACCTGTTCAATGTCAATTCAACATTCGTGTTAAGCTCAGGTCATCACCTGTGTTTCACCGCCGCAACACTTACCGATTGAAGCTCACCGCACAATCGCCGACGCTGTCGAACCGGACAACCCAACAGGGACTCGGTGCACCACACGATTGTTTTTGAACGCCAGCCTCGCACTAGAGCAACACCAAATCCGCCAGATCCTGGTTTTTGTTTCTTTTTTACCGTCGCAGGTCCACCTCGTGAAAATAGAGAATTCTGACCACCACTCGTCAGAGTTGCGACTGGTATGCGGTTGTCGTGTTGGAATCCACCAGTACAACCGTTTAATTGTAGAACAAGACTTTCAACGTGAAGCTTCAATTGTGAGTAAGAGAAGTTTTTGGGTTATTAGAATGATTTTGGTTGAATAATCTAAATTAAAATAGGTTGTGTTTTGTTAGGAGACCTATTGGAGTTGGTAGTGAAATGGCAACATTTGGGGGACAAACTAGGTGACGTTCGACCTACGAATTTTTAAAAGGTTCTGCGAAAGAGACAATCATCCTAGTTGAAATTTCGTAGCTAAAGCCAAGGTAAGCGACCTTGTGCTGAACTTTCCAAAATGGGATAAAGAAAAAAAAAGGAATTTTATTAGTTATTTTAGAAACATTTCGTTATTTATTTCTTCGAAATCGATTACGTTTTAAATATTTATTTTAGTCACGTCAGGAAAGTTATGCCATGAATGTGAGTTATTGTCTGCCCATGTTATGCGCATTGTAGTCATGCTAGATAACGGGGCCACACGCACTGTATGTATGCCATGAAATGATAGTAAGGAAAAATGTAGCAATTGGTCCCCTGATGTTTTCATGCATGGTCAAACATGCATTAGAGACTCTCTAAGTCAGCTTATAGGGGTTATGAGGGACTCAAAGCTTATAGGGGTATGTGAGAGACTCAAAATGAAAGGATTGTGGATGATCAATTGACCGCTTTAACCTAAAGAAAGTCATTTATTTTAATTATGATTTATTACGAGGAAATTTTAAGTCCTACATATGAAGAATATGATATAGTTATGATTGATTGATATTAAGTTTGAATGTTGTGAAAAATGTATGTTACGGTATGTGAATTATTGTGATTGTATGACATGTGCATCATAATATATGATAGGATAATGAGATCTTATGTCGGTTGGTATGTTCATGAAATAGTTGAGTGGTTGTGGTAATTATTCTCCATATGACAATAGAGGTTTGAGAGGACTCCACATATGATAGTGGTCTTAGAACCTAACATGCTCCTGGGATTTTGAAAGGACCCTTAGTACAGGAGTCTTCAGACTCAATATGACTCAGGAGTCTTCGGGCTCAACATGCTCTCGGGGTTAGGGAGGACTCCATAGTACAAGAGTCTTCGGACTCAATATGCTCTCAGGAGAACTTAATTGTCCACTAATAGCCAAGGAAAATAATCATGATAGTGATATGAGAAAGTTAGGCTCTGCAAAGGAAAACTTTATAGTCATGATTGTATGTGTATGCATGTCTCAAACATTGGTAGTGTTGGGGTTTGTGCCCTAAAACTCGTAGTTTGTATTTTTTGTTCTAATTAATGTAATAAACTGTTATTACTTCAATAAAGTGCTATTGTTCATTATTTACGAAATTACCATTATTTTATACCAAATCCAATAAACTAAACATCTAAGGTTGTAAAATGTATCTTTAACTTAATGTAGTGTACATATAAAGGATCTCGGTTCGAGATACAACCTAAAGGGTCTATAGTAAGGGGATAAGATTTGGATACCTTACCCTGGTAAAAAAATGGATGTGGCCCAGTTTGTATATGATACAAACACTGTGATCCTAACGTGTTCGTGTAGATGACATGTGAGTGGGGATATCCTATGTTATGAGCTTGCATAAGACCGGACCACGAAATAGTAACCACTAGATGTAACTCCGGTGACTAGTTAGGTTTCTATTTCACTAGGATGACCTAGGCAATTTGATCTCAATCTTGAGCAGGTTACGAAATCTTGTTTGCGAGGGATTGTCCTTTGACTAGTATGGGTGAGAGTGGCCAGATTCGCCGACTCAATAAGCCTACTTTCTTGGGTACAAGACCGAGTGAATAACAGGCGACTTAGCCTAGCAAGATGGAATTCACTCCTTCCCGCCTACTATGGTAAGTAGAGGAATGTTCCCTTAAGTGGTTCCGGGACTTGAACAAAGGGCTCGACCCTCTCATTGGCCCGAGAGGGACTCAGTTTGTTGGTAGGACCACAAACAAATTGTTCATTAGAAGAGCACTGGTACTTAAGGTATAAGATGTAATCCAGGGGTGAAACGGTAATTTGACCCGGTTGGTGTTACGAACATTCATGAAGGATTGACTTCCTATTATTGGTCAATATTCGTGGACACAGAAATATATTTGGAGTGAGAAGAGTGCAGCTACGGGACTTTTGTGGAGTGTTTCCGCAGTTAACGAATGTGGATTAGGAGGTTAATGAGATTAACCGAGTAATCTCGTATCGTTAGACCTTCTCATCTGTAGGTTCATTAGGTCCACCTTCTAACTCGTAAAGGGTTCTTAGATCGTTTGAATTTGAAATGTTCAAATTCATAAGGGAATAAATTAATATATATATATGATATAATATATAGTTTAGGATCTATATATTATAAATTTAATGTGAATATGATTCATATTAAATTGTATGAGAGAGTTAAATATTTGAAAGAGTTCAAATATTAAATTTAAATGTGAATGTGATTCATATTTGAAAACCATAGGTTAAAATTTAATGTGCATTAAAACTATGAAATAAGGGGTAAAATGATTAAATGAGATTTAATAATTTTGTATGATATAGTATTTGATTAAATATTATTTAATTAAATCAATTATTTAACTAATTAATTACTTATTAATTTATTAGGAACATGTCACGATTACACGTTCCCATTATTCCCCAATCCCTTCTCGATAGGGAGTGGGGAGTTACCCCTGTTTAGCTTCTTCTCGAATGGAGAAAGGGGCTAGTAGGTTGTCGATTTGATGGATCATTCTCTCTGGAAAATACATTCCTCTCTCAAATTCCCTCTCACTACTTTCCGACCGAGGTAAGATCTAAGGAGAATCTAGAGAATAGTAGGTTCTCACTTTTGGTAGTGTCCTGCTTGGAGAAGAACAAAACTTTCTCTCTGTTGCTGAGCTACTGGTGAATCACTTTTGGAGCAAGGAGTTGTAGCTGTGAAACTACAAAGGTAATTATGAATTTTCTTTTAGTTTAGTTATCTTTTTAAGCATGTTTGCATGATTATTCCTTGTCTAATTAGATTTGAATGTATGCTTATCTCTGTTTTTACACCAATGTACTTGTTTTTGTTTTTCAACAAAAATGAACTTGCAATTACGATTCCAAACACGTTTCCGTTGCTCAAGGGGATAAGTTTTCCATCAATTTGTATCAGAGCAATGCTTGATTTGTTTTGGTTGAAACAAAATTGCATTGGATTAGGTGGGAGTTGCATTTGGTTTGCTGTAAAACTGTTTAGGAATTTTTTGCCTTAGTTTTCTTTTAATTTGATCAAATTAAATATAAAGGCCCCTGTGTTTTTTGGCAGTTATGTGCATAATCGAGTCTGTAATCGAGTTAAGAGTCGTTCGAGATAAGTTTCGTGCAATTCGGATGAGTATCGAGGGAGAATTTGGTGATTGAAGTTGTTGTGTTCGAAGGAGAAAGCTGTTGCCGAAGCAACAGCGTTGCAACGCCGTTCATCAACATTGTAATGTCGCCTCAAGGTAACGCTACTCCCGATAACAAGCGCTATGCGACAAAACAAAACCAGCGTTACAACGCCGTGATGCCAAAACCGTGCCTTTGATCGCCCGGGCGGTTCGGTTATTTTTTGGTCCGGTTCGAGTCTTGTTCATGGTGTATTGGACCGTTTTTGTAATAAAATTAGAGTAATTTTATTATTTTTTCACTTTAGGGGCACAATTATTTCGGCTTTACAGCTATTTTTCTTTATGAATGTCATTTAGAATTTTTTCCACTTAGATAAGCATGTTCATGCATTTTATTTGTATAATTGTTATATAATTATGGTAGAAATGCATGATCTAATTTATTTTTCATAAGTATTTATTTATAATTGTTATAATTAGATGAATGTGGGAAATAAATTGCATGGAGCATGAAATTACCTAGTTTAATATAATTGTTATTTTATTTAAGTAATTTAATTATTCAATTAGTTGAATAATTTTTATAGTTCCAATTTGAAATTAATTGTTGGTTTTATAATATAGTTCCTTGTCATGAGTTAATTATTAAAATTTATAAGTGTTATCAATTAAAGGGGCTTTAGAAACCATAACCTATAACAAAGAATTGCATGCAAACATAGGAACTTGGGTAAAATTAAATTATTTTAAAATTGTTTAAAATTAATTTAGACCTAAGTTTTAATTTCTAATAGGATTAGAACTTTGTCTTACATAGTATTTTAAATAGTTCAAAATATAGTAGAAAATTAGAACTTTGGTTATAAGGGAACTCTACTGGTGAAATTTTGTCTAAGGTTGGGGGTAATTAAGCTGACGGTTAACGGAACACCTCCTACCTGGGAACTGACCCAGAGCTTGAGTTGAATTAACCTTAGTTCTATTTATATCTAGGTAATTAAAATGTTTATTCACCTTGACATAAGGTTAAAAGACTTAGTTATAATAGTTATAATAGGCATAGACTTGGATAGATTCTTTTAGCCAGAATCCGACTAAATTAAACCTATACCTTAACCTTAGGAGCTTCAGTGTGAGAAAACGAGATGTTCGCATCGAGTTTACTCTCACGTCCTCAAGAGTTCACACCGTGAGTTCCATGCTCGGCTATGTGGCGTCAATAGGTCGTCCCCCTACGGTAAGTGATTGCATGGTTCAATACCAAGGTGAATGTGGGAAGTATCCATAGTAAATGGGAGCAGGACGCGTGGCAACGTATCCTACGGTCTCCTCCATTAGGTTGCACCGTGAGATTTCTATAGTCCGCCTGCTAGGTTGTCCTGGAACATCCAAACCCTACAGAGGGCCTGACTATAAGGATCCGAACACCGCGAACTCCATAAATGGATAGGGTCTCTTAGGTAATTTGCCAACAATTGTCTTTCTTAATAGTAGCCTGTTGGCTCGGACCTATTGAATCTGAAAATTGTAGGGTAACATTTACGGGATAAGTTAAGCTAGTTAACAAGTCCTTGACCAAAAAAACGGTAACTAAGGATCATTGGGACATGAGATGTTCTTGTAGTGAGAATTGGCTGAGAAAGTCTCAATTTAGGGGAGGAGTGACTGACCGCCCGACGGTGGCTTTTGTTCGAAACCCTTGAAGTATAGTTGCAAAATTAAAGGTTTAATTTAAACACTGAGTTTAGTTTAAACACTAGGGTTCTTTAATAACTTTGCTGAAAATGATTGGTTTATAATGGGTTAAAGGCATAACTAATTAGAACTATTTTGGAATTTCAGCATGTCGTCCTCATATATAGCCTTACTCAAAAGCGAACGTTTAACTGTTGAAAACTTTTCCACGTAGAAGTCCAACCTGGATGGGATTCTTGTTGTTGACGACCTTCGATTTCTACTTGGCGAGGGATATCCTCAAAGTCCTCGCCAAAACGCACCTCAATCAGTTAAGGATGCGTTTGACCGCTAGTCCAAGGCCAATGAAAAGGCCAAGGCCTATATCCTGGCTGGTATATCTGATGTTTTGGCCAGGAAGTTGGAGGGTATGAGATCATGGGTTATCTGCAGAGTTTTTCTAGACAACCGTCTGAACAAATTCGGCACAAATCCCTCAAGTACGTTTATAACGCGCGCATGAAGGAGGGAACTTCAGTGAGAGAACATGTTCTCGATCTTATAGTTTACTTCAACGTGGCCGAAATGAACGGAGCGGTCTTGGATGAGGAAAGTCATGTATTCTTCATCTTGGAACCTCTTCCGGAGAGTTTCCTGCCATTCCATAGCAATGCGGAGATGAACAAAAAGGAGTAGAACTTGACTTCCCTCCTAAATGAACTGCTGACTTACCAGTCTCTTATGGATAATTAGGGACAGGTTGATGTAGAGGCAAACCAGATTGCCCATTCCAAAAGGGTCAAGATGGGTTCATCCTATAGAACCAAGCCCTGCGGTTCTTCTTCTTGAATTAAGAAGACTCGGAAGAAGAGGAAAGGAGGAAAAGGAAAAGCTTCTGCTACCGTAGACATTGAGCTTAAAGAAAAAGAAAGGTAAATTAGATTTAATTATTTTTTAAATTTGCTTAGTGGAATATGATGATTTTACCTGGAACTATATATTATAAATTTAATGTGAATATGATTCATATTAAATTGTATAAGAGAGTTAAATATTTGAAAGAATTCAAATATTAAATTTAAATGTGAATGTGATTCATATTTGAAACTATAGGTTAAAATTTAATGTGCATTTGGTGTGCATTAAAACTATGGAATTAGGGGTAAAATGATTAAATGAGATTTAATCATTTTGTATGATATAATATTTGATTAAATTTGATTGAATTAAATGAATTATTTAATTATTTATTAATTAATTGGGAACGTGTCACGATGACACGTTCCCATCACTCCCCAATCCCTTCTCGATAGGGAGTGGGGAGTTACCCCTGTTTAGCTTCTTCTTCTCAAATGGAGAAAGGGGCTAGTAGGTTGTTGATTTGATTGATCATTCTCTCTTGAAAACACTGTTCTCTCTCAAATTCCCTCTCACTCACATCCAACTGTTTGATTGCCTTCCCACCGAGGTAAGATCTAAGGAGAATCCAGAGAATAGGAGGTTCTCACTTTTGGTAGTGTCCTGCTTGGAGAAGAGCAAACTTTCTCTTTGTTGCTGAGTTACTGGAGAATCACTTTTGGAGCAAGGAGTTGCAGTTGTGAAACTACAAAGGTAATTATGAATTTCCTTTTAGTTTAATTATCTTTTTAAGCATGTTTGCGTGATTATTCCTTGTCTAATTAGATTAGAATGTATGCTTATCTCTGTTTTTACACCAATGTACTGGTTTTTGTTTTTTAACCAAAATGAACTTGTAATTACGATTCCAAAAACGTTTTCACTACTCAAGGGGATAAGATCTCCAGCAGGTAGCGTGGTCACTTACTGGGTATTATTTTTATAATAATCACCCTTTTTTTTAAAAATATTTTTCAGGTAAGAGCAAGGGCATACATAGCTAGTGATGGGACGAGTTATGAAGGCCATGGGACAAAGCCATATTTTCTGCATTTATGTTCTAATAGTCATGATTAAACCATTTAGTTTTTGCATTATGATAGTAGAGAATTTTAAATTTAGGTCAAACTGATATATGTTGTTTTTAAATGTTTTGATTTTCTTTTGGGATCCCTAAATGTAGTTTTGACTGTGTTTTAAAGGTAAACTATTCTTGCTATATTTTTGGCCTAAAATGCATGCATGCGTAGTAATGTCCCTAGGAATTTTAGCTTTTAATGTTAGGGGCTCTACACCCGCAGACAATAGTTCGTAACACGCTCAAGATTAAGATCGAGTAACTAATGGTCATCTACGAATTTATTAGTCCTAATCTTTAAATGGTGTTAC
This sequence comes from Trichosanthes cucumerina, assembly GCA_036507285.1. Classification (NCBI taxonomy): domain Eukaryota; kingdom Viridiplantae; phylum Streptophyta; class Magnoliopsida; order Cucurbitales; family Cucurbitaceae; genus Trichosanthes; species Trichosanthes cucumerina. The sequence goes on along the minus strand of CM071836.1, from coordinate 40,779,682 downwards.
ATCAATTGGTCGAATAATTTACGATCCAATCTTGTACAAACTCATTGCACAGGATGCCCCCACTCGCATGTCAACTACATGAACGAGTCGGATCACCTCGTTTATATCCAATAAAAAGTAGGTCGCATCCACAGTGTTATCAGGATGAGGTTCCCAACCCTATCCATATACTATAGACCATTCGGGTCATTTACTCGAACGTCATCCTACCTTATGTTTCCACTACGCACCGTTCAAGATTTCATAAATAAGTATGACCCTGGAGCATAGTTTATTGGATTATGTTTAAAATGCGAGATACATGGTTCATTGAAACAAAATAACTTTTATTTATCAATACAACAATTGTTACAAATGACACGAGTTTAGGCGTACACCTCAACCGCTTAATCTCATATCATTAGAGCTCATTATGTGTAGGTCCATTAGGTCCCTTGGTTGGCTCAATATGGAAATAAAGAGGGTATAAAATTTTGGAATGAATTTGAAGTGTTCAAATTCCTATAAGGGATTTATATCAATTATATGGAATATGATTAAAATAATATACAGTTTAATGTGAATATGATTCATGATAAACTATATTGTTGCTTGATTATCGAATTATTTCATAATTAGAGGAATTAAACATGAGAGATATGAAAACTGAATGCGATTCAATTTATTATTCAAATATGATTTTCATAACAAGGTATATGACACCTTATATTATGCAATTATGCAAATATGATTTGCATAATGCATAATATATGGATTTAGTGGGATAATGGGTAGAGAATTTATTTCCACCCTCACTCCCTATAAAAGAATGCATTGAGATGCATTTTGCAACCAAGTATATTACTTCTTTCAAATAGAGATTTCCAAAACCTCTCAATTCTCTAAACTTATCTCAACAATTCTCCCTTCCTCCAAAATGGATTTGCCACCTTTCTCCCTCTCCTAGAGAACAAATAAAAAGATCAAGTGGATGTGTTCGGTTCGAGATCATGTAGAGATCGCAGAGAACGAGAGGATCAAAAGAGGGATTACAAGAAGAAAGTGTTCTTCAAAGGTTATATTCTTTTTCTCCCTATTATGCTTAACTTAGTTTCTGTTTTTGGGAAAATTTGTGTAACATAATTCGAGAGTGAAGTGATTCAATCGTTTTTCCTTCGAGATTCGATCCCTTCAGCGAGTTCACCTTGGATCCTGAAATTGAGAGAACCTATAGGAGGAGGTTAAGAAAATAAAGAATAATTATGGCAGATCAACAATCAACTTTGACTAAACAATGCAAATAGACAACCACTCATACCTAAAAATGGACCAGCTTTAGGACCCCCACCTGGATGGAGTACTTGTTAATGTCATTGAGTCAGCAGATGACCACAAGAGAGCCATTAGAACCTATGTTAATCCTCTAGTTCATGAATTAAACATAGGGATTATCAAACCTATTATTCATAGCCCTGCTTTTAAATTAAAAGTAGTTACTTTTCAAATGCTTCAAACAATAGGGTGATTTCATGGTTTACTTGTCGAAGATCCTCATTTGCATTCCAAATTATTTTAAGGGGCTAGCAACTCATTTATCATGTCAGGAGTACCTAAGGATGCTCTCAGGTTCAGTTTGTTTCCTTACTCTCTGAGAGATGCTGCTAAGACTTGGTTGAATTCGCTTCATCCAAGTGCAATTGATTCTTGGAATACTCTAGCAGAAAAATCCATAAGCGAGACAAGCACATCGAGAGGAAGTATTACCTGATACGAGAAATAGTGCAATAAGAGGATGTGACAAACACGGAGATCGCTTCGGAGCACAACATTGTTGATCCATTTACAAAGACTCTCACGGCTAAAGTGTTCGAGGGTCATCTTGAGAGTCTAGGTCTACGAGACTGTTGAGATTTTTGTCCTAATCTCATGTTTGTAAATTACTATTTCAAATTAATAAAGTGTTATTCATTTCATTACTTTTTGTCTCGCAAATTTTACAAACTTTTTCAATAAACTAAGCTCCAGGGTCATTGAATTTATGAGAGAATTAGAACTTGAACGGTGTGTAGTGGACACACGAGGAGGATAACGTTCGAGTTAATGACCCGAACGGTCTCTGATGATATCGATATAGGTTGGAGACCTAACTCGGATACGTTGTGGTTCGCGCCCACTTTGTATCAAGATACAAACGAGGTGGTCTGACTCGTTCATGTGGTTGACATGCGAGTGGAGGCATCCTGTGCAATGAGATTGCACAAGATCAGACCGTAAATTATTATACATACTGATGTAACACCGTTGACAGTAAGGTCTAATAACTTCGTAGATGACCATTAGTGACTCGACCTACCCCCGAGCGTGTTACGGACTCGCCCTGCGGGGTCCGTCCTTTGACTAGTATGGGTGAGGGTGGTCACAGTTACTCGCCCAATATGCCTATCTTCTCGTGGACGGGAACAAGTAGAGAGTCGGGAACTTAACTACGCGAGATGGAATTCACTCGTTCCCGTCTTTGGGGAAACTAGAGGAGTTGTTCCCTTAAGTGTTGTCTCCAGGGCTTGGACAACGGGCACCCACCTTCTCACTGGCCCGAGAAGAGTGTTGTGTATGGTTGGACCATCACAATATGTTGTTCATTAGAGGAGCAGTGGGGACTTAAGGAACAAGAAGTACACACAGGGGTAAAATGATAATTTGATCCAGCCGTGTCTATGAACAACCTGTGAAGGATCGACTCATGGTTATTGGTTATATCAGTGGACACGTAATATTCTGCACTGACGGGAGTGCAGCTACGGGCTTTAGTGGGGTGTTATCGTAGATAATGAAGGTTGATTAACCGCGTCAAAGAGTTTGATAGGTTAATCTCGGATCATTGGAGCTCGTCACTGTAGGTCCATTAGGTCCTCACCGCTCAATCAAGTTAAAAGAAGGGTTAATGTTTTGGTGTGAATTGAAGTTTTCAATTTCACTTAAAGGATATTTATGTCATTTATATGAGATATGAATGATATAATATATAGTTTAATATGAATGAGATTCATAATAAACTATAGGTTAGCCTAATTGTTGAATTAGGGCTAATTGGAGAAATTAATTGAGAGAAATTAAATTGAATGTGATTCAATTTAATAAATCCACATTATTGGAAATGTGATATGTAATATGAGATATGAGATATCTTATAATATATGGTTATGCAAATATGATTTGCATAACCTATAGTTGTGGTAAAGTGAAAATAGTGTGAAGATTTTAACTCCATTAATTTCCAATATTTAAACTCTTTGCAAGAAGGATTTCCAAAGTTAATCTCTCATTTTTTGGATCTCATCAAAAAGAAGAGAAGCATTTTCTCTCTACTCTCTCAACTCTCCTCTCTTCTCCAAAACATAAAGTCCCACCACTTTCCTTCTTCCAAAGGAAGAACAGCCGAGAAGACTTTTGGTTGTGTTCGGCTTTTGTTCGAGAGAAGATTTCGTTGAGATCGGCATTTCCCGAAGAGTTCGTGATACGTAGGAAGGAATTGTGAAGATAGTCTTCAACAAGTAAGTAACAATAACTTGTTGTTTTTCTTTCCTTTTGAGCATGTTTTTAACTATTAGATAGTTTATTTTAGTGGAATTCGAGTAGCGTAACGATACCACGACGATTCGATCGTCTTCCGCTGCACGGGGATTCTCATTCCCTTCAATTGGTATCAGAGCCACTCGATAGTTCTTCGTTATGCACTGTTTTTATTAAAATTAAGTTGGTAAATGCCTTAATTCATGAGATGAATGTTGGTTTGCAATTTTGGATGTTTCGGTTTTTGGCACTTTTAGATTTACAATTTTTATGTTGATGAGATCAATGTAAGGGCCCGTTGTTTTTGGGCATTTTGTTGTAAATTGAGTCTGTAAGTCCGAGTCGTTCGTGGCAAGAGTTGCTGTGAAGAAATCGGAGCAGAAACGGGAGAACAATCGACGAAGAACAGCAAAGGAGTTTGTTTTTCTGTCGATGGCGTTGAGACGCTGTCCTTGTGGGTGCTAGCATGGCTGCAGCGCAGCGTTGCAACGCCACGACGTGGAGCACGCGGAGCGTGACGCTGGACGCGGCAGCGTTGCAACGTCGCACGCGTAGTGGGTGGTTCAAGGAGCAGTGTCGCGAGACGTTGGCGGTTGACTTCGTTTTAGTGGGCAGTTTTTCCGTTTTTCATTTTTTTTAATTGTAAAAATGTATTTTATTTATTTATTTGTTTTATTAAATAATATTAATATAATAGTTATATTAATGTTATTTAATTAAATAAATTGCCCCTAGGTGCCAAAATCGGTCCATTTTTGCTATTTAATTATTTTATGCATGTGATGTATGATTTAATTAAATTTCTATGTGCATAATGTATGTCATATAGATTTAAAATCTCACCTTAGGTTAAACATTTTCATGAATCATTTATATTATAAGAGTTATAATATATAGTTTGCATGATAAGTTATATTATAAGTGTTATAATATAATTAAATGCATGTTTTAATTTCATTAATATAAGTGTTATATTTTTTATATTAAAGTATGCTCATGCATTTATATTCATGTGATGAATTAATGTTGTTATAGTATATAGTTATTCATGTGATGAATGATCAAGCACTATAACATAGAAATGCATGCAACCTAAGTTAATTATTAGTTTTAAAGTGTTTAGAACTTGATTAATTAGAGTTAGATTTTCTAGTTCTAATAAGATTAGAATTAGGAAATCAAAGTTTAGTCTATGAATGGTGACCTTATTAGTAACTCTGTCTAAGGAAGGTTTTGTCTAAGGTTGGGGTATTTAAGTTGATGCTTGAGGAACACCCCTACCCTAGAAACCGACCTGGGAGTGAATTCGGTCCAGAGATTCTTAGATTATACATATAGTGAGTGTCGATAATTAAAAGTGTTAATTAATTTACTCACATAGACCTAAGTAATAATGTCATTATAAACTTAGGTTAAATACCATATAAGAGTTATATTGGTAGACTTATGTAAATTTTAGCCGGTTTATCTAGGTCAATCCCTAATAAAAATAAAGTGCTGAGTGGGAGGAAATATCGTGCATAAGATACATTTGATTTTCCAACCACAAATCTCCGTTAAGTCCGCACCGTGAGATCTATACTCGACCTCGTGGCACAAATGGGAGCGTCCCCCTTCGGGTGGCATTTGTATGGGTCAATATCATCGTGGATGGAGAGAGTACTTATAATGAGTGGGAGCGGGAGCTGTGAAAACGGGACCCACGGTCTCTTCTTTCGATTCACACCGTGAGACGCCTATGATCCACCGCTAGTTTGGCCTAGACTAGACAATCCCTCCTAAGGAAGGCCGATCATGGGAGTCGGAACACCGTGAATTTTTGAAAGGGATACTGATTTCCTAGTTGGTTTTCCTTCTTGGCTCACCCTTCGGTGGCTATTGTTTGGGCGAATACTTGAAAACTTAAAGATTGAGGGTGACAATCACTGTAATTCGTTAATGTTAATGAATTCACCAAATAATGGTAACTTGACGCCTAATTGAATAAGAGTTATTCTGGGATTAGGGTCTAGTCGAGAAAGTCTCGTCCTAAAGAAGGAGTGTTCACCCTTCGGTGGCGGTAATTCTAAACCTTTCGGATATCATTGCAAATTTTGAATTACCTACGGATCATAATACAATTTTTGCTAAAACCTGATTGGATTTCAAAAAGTTTTTGCGAGACTAACACAATGTTTTTGATTTTTCAGCAAAATGTCTAGCTTAATAATAGCTTCACTCGCGTTTGACAAATTAGTGGGAGATAACTATCAAACGTGGAAAAACAACTTAAACACAATTTTGGTAACTGACGACATAAAGTTTGTGCTCTCTCGAGGTTTGTCCTCGATGTCGTTTCGATCGCATCACGAAGTGTTCGTGATGCATACGATCGATGGATCAGGGCAAATGAAAAGGCCAAGGTCTATATCATTGTCAGCATGTCTGATGTTTTGGGAAAAAAGCATGAGTTGATGGTCACCGCTAAGGAGATCATGGTGTCCTTGCAGGAAATGTTTGGACAACAGTCATTTCAAGTCTGGCATGACTCACTCAAATACGTCTTCAACGCACGGATGAAAGAATGTTCATCTGTGTGTGAACATGTTCTAGACATGATGACCCACTTTAATCTAGCGGAGATGAACGGGGCTTCAATCGACGAGTCGAGCCAGGTCAGTTTTATCTTGGAGACTCTTGTAAAGAGTTTCCTTCAGTTTCGTAACAACGTTGTTATGAACAAGATAAACTACACTCTGACTACTCTTCTTAACGAGTTGCAAACCTTTTAGTCCTTGATGAAGATCATGACATCGGAAGCTGAGGCAAATGTTGCCTTTAGGTCTTATCACAGGGGTTTGACCTCTAGGACAAAGCCTGTAGCTCCTTCTTACCCGAAAGGGAAAAAGAAGAAGATGAAGAAGGGTAAAACTGACCGAGTTGCCGCCCAGAAGGGCAAGAAGGTCAAGGAAGTTGCAGGAAAAGGAAAGTGTTTCCACAACAATGGGGACGATCGCTGGAAGAGAAATTGTCCCAAGTTTCTAGCCGAGAGGACGAATTAAGGTAAATGTGATTTATTTGTGACTGAAACTTGTTTAGTGGAGAGTAGTGACACTTCTTGGATATTTGATTCGGGCACCACTAACCATGTTTGTTCTTCTTTTCAGGGGCTTGATTCCTGGCAGTAGTTGCGAGAGGGTGAGGTGACTCTACGGGTTGGATCTTGGGAGCTTGTCTCTTTTGCAGCGCTCGGCACAATGAAGCTACATTTTGGCAGGAATTACATTTTGTTGGACAATATGTATATAGTTCCAGTGTTTACTAGAAAGCTTATTTCTATTTCCTGCATGTTAGAACAATGTATTTCTGTTTCTTTTCAAGGCAATAAAGCGTTTATTTCTCGAAATGGAAACTTAATTTGTTCAAATTCACTTGAGAATAATCTGTATGTTTTGAAACCTAATCTGATCAAAAGTGTTTTGAATACTGAATTGTTTAAAACGACAGAAATGCGAACTAAGAGAGCGAAAGTTTCTCCTAAAGAAAATGCCCATCTTTGGCATCTACGGTTAGGCCACATTAATCCCAATAGGATTGAGAAACTAGTGAAGAGCGGACTTCTAAACGAATTGGAAAAAAACTCTTTACCGGTGTGTGAGTCATGCCTTAAAGGCAAAATGACCAAACGTCCTTTTAGTGGAAGAGGATATAGAGCAAAAGAGCACTTTGCACACATTCACCCCCTCGTGGTCCGATGAATGTTAAAGCACGAGGTGGTTATGAATACTTCGTGTCTTTCATAGATGATTACTCGAGGTATGGGTATATTTACCCGATGCATAATAAGTCTCAAACTCTTGAAAAGTTCAAGGAGTACAAGATCGAGGTTGAGAACTCTGTTAGGTAAATCGCTTAAAACACTTCGATCGGATCGAGGTGGAAAGTATAAGGATATCGAATTCCGTGACTATATGATTGAACACGCTTAATTACGCCCCAACTCTCAAGACTGGTATGCCACAGCAAAATGGTGTATCAGAGAGGAGAAACAGAACCCTGTTGGACATGGTTCATCGATGATGAGCTATGCTCGTCTCCCGATTCCTTTGGGGTTACGCAGCGATGGAGATCGCGGTTTACATTTTGAACAACGCCCGTTGAAGAGTATTTGTGAAACACCTTTCGAACTCTAGAATGGCCGTAAAGGTAGTTTACCCCATTTAAGAATTTTGGGATGCCGGCCCATGTGTTGGTATCAAACTCGAAGAAGCCGAAACCCGCTCAAATTGTGCCTATTCGTGAGGTTACCCAAAAGAGACTAGTGGTGGTCTATTTTATGATCCTAAGGAAAATAGGGTGCTTGTGTCGACAAACGCCACTTTCCTAGAGGAAGACCACGTCAGGGATCATTTGCCAAAGAGTAAAATTGTGTTAAATGAAATGGATAGTACATCAGCAAGAGTTGCTGATGGAGATAGTACATCAACAAGTGTTGTTGATCCTAGCACGTCTAGTCAAATCCGTTCCCAAGGGTTGGGAATGCCTCGACATAGTGGGAGGGTTGTGAGACAGCCTGATCGTTACATGGGTTTAGCTGAAACCTCAGTTGTCACTCCTGATGATGACTGCGAGGATCCATTGACCTATGATCAGACAATGTCTGATGTTGACAAGGACGAATGGATTAAAGTTATGGACCAGGAAATGGCGTCGATGGACTTCAATTCTGTCTGGGAGTTTTTGGATCAACCTGATGGGGTAAAACCTATAGGATGTAAATGGATCTACAAGCGTAAACGCGACGTAGATGGGAAGGTGCAGACCTTCAAAGCCCGACTAGTTGCAAAGGGTTTTACCCCAGTTGAATGGGTTGACTATGAGAAAACCTTTTCACCTGTTGCCATGGTAAAGTCGATCAGGATTCTTCTGGTCATTGTCGCGTATTATGACTACGAGGTATGGCAGATGGACGTCAACAGAGCCTTTCTGAATGCCAAACTTGATGAAACCATATACATGGACCAGCCCAAAGGGTTCATTGCTCAAGGCCAAGAGCAAAAGGTTTGTCGGCTTCATAGGTCTATTTATGGACTGAAACAAGCTTCGAGGTTTTTGAATATAAGGTTTGATGAGGAGATCAAATCTTATGGCTTTGATCAAAATGTCGACGAGCCTTGTGTCTCCTAGAAAATCGTTGACAAAACTGTCGCATTTTTAGTGTTGTATGTGGATGATATTCCTTTCATTGAGAATGAGGTAGAATTTCTTACTGACGTGTAGAAATGGCTAGCTTCGCAATTCCAAATGAAAGATTTTTGAGAAGCTCAATATGTTCTAGGTATCCAGATAGTCCGAACTGGAAGAAACAGAACACTAGCCTTATCTGGCGCGCCTTATATTGACAAGATGTTGTCTAGATATAAGATGCACAACTCAAAAAAGGGCTTGCTGCCTTTCGGACATAGGGTTCACTTGTCTAAGGATCTGTCACACCCCGTCCCAGCTTACTTGCCTAACCTAGGAAGAGATGCAAAGACAAAGATAACCAAACCTCTTGTTGGCTTTCCTTGACTAACCCAAGACTTAACTTAAAATAAACGTAACACAACATGTTTGAACAAGGAATTAAGCAATCGATATACACTTATATATGAAACACATTCACTTCCTTTACTATGTTCTTTAGGTAATCATATGGTTCCAAGTTTATTACACCCATCTAATATGTTCTAACTACAAACCATATACAAAAGAAAGTGTATGTACAAGGAGCTAAATGGCGTGGTGGTAAATAAGTCTTGTCAAGGCTAAGCCTTCGAATCTAAATGCTCACACCGGGAAGAGTAGACATAAAGAAAACGTGAGCTAGGAAGCTCGGTGAGTGTCTATTATAAGCTCACAGTGAAGTATAACAATGGCAAGACTATAAGTAGAAAATAGCTTAACATCCGTTTGTAACATAAACAAACCATGCTTCCAATTTAAAAGTTAAAGTCACCACTTATGCATAGCACACAACTCATAATGTAGTATTATATTGAGGGTAGATAGATCAATAATGTAGAAGCTCATAACAATAAATACAAGGCATGATACCATTTTTGAACCATAGAGGTGGTAGAGTTACATTTGTACCAATAAGGTTCATACCTCTCTCACGTGCACGTGGAATACATTTGGCCCTTTGGTTTCCCTAATACCTTCTCTATGTCCTTCAAAGATTAAGGTAAGACCATTTACTACCGAATACCTTCTCATTGTCCTTCAAGATCGGGAAATTATGATTCATTCCCCCCTAAGTACCTTCTCGAATGTCCTTCAGTATTAGGGGTTAACCACAAACAAGGGCATAATTTGTTTACCATGGAAATCATATCTTTATAACACATACAACAATTTCTCGACATTTTCACATTATCTTCTAAACATGTTCCCAAGTGGATTTACACAAAACATTCTCTAAAGGAAAACATACTTTCATAATTTAGTTTCCATACTTGGATTTATAGTTACAAACTAATTCAAAACATGCTTAGGTTCCATCATGAACTTTATGTTAGAAACTCCATGAAGCTATACATAATTAGTTCAAACAAGATTCTATGTTCAACAATTGTGTTTTTGAAGTAAAACATAGGTTAAGCATAATTCTATAATAGAGTCACTCACAATCACCAAAAGAGTTCCATGGGTTATACGCTTTTCCTATCTCCGTTTGCCTTGGTTGTAAGGTATATAGAAATGGAAGAGAATCTCCTTCAATCTTTTGCTAGCAGTTTTTCCCTTGCACCTCAAATTACAGGTTAAACTTTCAGCTTGGGTTCCTCAAAATTTATCAACACAACCACCAAATATTTTTTGCTAAACCTTAAGGACAACATCTTAGCTTACTTACCTCAAAGTTTCAGCTTCTAATTCCTTCTAATGAGCTCAAAACAGACTGAACTCCTCACACTGTTCTACTACCCGAGAACTTTGAACACCTCTCACTGTTCTGCACTTTTCTCCTTCGTCCTCTCTGTATTTCCCCAAAAGTCGACCCGTTTCGTATTCTACACTCAATGTATGAGATTTTGACTCAAAAATCAACGAATTTGACTCAGTAAATTGAGAGATATGATCGTTTGAAGATGACCCATTTTCCACCGCTTGCTGTTTTTTTCGCATGAATTTGACAAAGACCTACTTGCCTTGTTTAACTCCGAGGCTTCACCTCCCTTGGCCAGCTCCTCCTTCAATATTTACATCATAATCACCATTGTAAAACACCAAAATAAGTGTGTAAATAAACCCTAAGCATTTAGCCAACCCTAAGCATTGGACCTCGTCACTGTAGGTCCATTAGGTCCCTCGGTTGGCTCAATCTGGGTTAAAAGAAGGGTTAATGTTTTGGTATGAAATTGAAGTGTCCAATTTCACTTAAAGGGTATTTATGTCATTTAGATGAGATATTAATGATATAATATATAGTTTAATGTGAATGAAATTCATAATAAACTATAGGTTAGCCTAATTGTTGAATTAGGGCTAATTGGAGAAATTAATTAAGAGAAATTAAATTGAATGTGATTCAATTTAATAAATCCACATTATTGCAAATGTGATTTGTAATATGAGATATGAGATATCTTATAATATATGGTTATGCAAATATGATTTGCATAACCTATAGTTGTGGTAAAGTGGTAATAATGTGGAGATTTTAACTACATCAATTTCCACTATTTAAACCCTTTGCATGAAGGATTTCCAAAGCTAATCTCTCATTTTTTGGATCTCACCAAAAAGAAGAGAAGCATTTTCTCTCTACTCTCTCAACTCTTCTCCCTTCTCCAAAACACAAAGTCCCACCACTTTCCTTCTTCCAAAGGAAGAACAGCCGAGAAGACTTTTGGTTGTGTTCGGCTTTTGTTCGAGAGAAGATTTTGTTGAGATCGGGATTTCGCGAAGAGTTCGTGATATGCAGGAAGGAATTATGAAGATAGTCTTCAACAAGTAACAATAACTTGTTGTTTTTCTTTCCTTTTTGAGCATGTTTAGCCTTAACCATTAGATAGTTTATTTTAGTGAAATTCAAGTAGCGTAACGATACCACGACGATTCGATCGTTTTCCGCTACGTGAGGATTCTCATTCCCATTAGAGACATGTACATAGGCTAATCTAGGGCAAGTGGGAAATATGTAATGGGTATATGGATGCCCTAGTTTATTGTATTTCAATCTCTGTAACCACTGTTTTAGATTATGATGTACCCCACTAGAGTTTTAGTTCAAATGGGAGTTTGTTGGGTTTTGTGCACTAAAACTCGTAGTTTGTATTTTTTGTTCTAATTAATTTAATAAATTGTTATTACTTCAATAAAGTTTTATTATTTGGTATTTACGATATTGCCTTTGTTTTAACCGTAAATCCAATAAACTAAACATCCAAGGTTGTTAAATGTATCTTTAACTGAATGTAGCGTACATATAAAGGATCTCGGTTTGAGATACAACCTAAAGGGTCTATAGTAAGGGGATAAGGTTTGGGTACCTTACCCTGGTAAAACTATGGATGTGGCCCACTTTGTATATGATACAAACACTGTGATGCTAACGTGTTCGTGTAGATGACATGTGAGTGGGGATATCCTAGGTAATGAGATTACATAAAACCGGACCACGATATATTAACCCCTAGATGTAACTCCGTTGACTAGTTAGGTTTCTATTTCACTAGGATGACCTAGGCAACTTGATCTCAATCCTTAGTAGGTTACGAACTCCTGTTTGTGAGGGATTGTCTTTTGACTAGTATGGGTGAGAGTAACCAGATTCGCCGACTCAATATGCCTACTTTCTTGGGAACAAAACCGAGTAAGCAAAATTTCTGGGACTTAGCCTAACTAGATGAAATTCACTCTTTCTCGCCTACTAAGGTAAATATAGGAATGTTCCTTAAGTGGTGTCTCTGGTACTTGAACAAAGAGCTCGACCTTCTCATTGGCCTGAGAGAGACTCTAGTTGTTGGTAGGACAACAAACAAATTGTTCATTAGAGAAGCACTGGTACTTAAGGTACAAGATGTAACCCAGGGGTAGAACGATAATTAGACCTAGCTGGTGTTACGAACAATCGTGAAGGATTGACTTGATGTTATTCGTCAATATCCATGGACACAGAAATTGTTGGGATTTTTGTCCTAATCTCGTGTTTGTAAATTACTGTTTGAAATTAATAAGAGTTATTTATTTCATCACTTTGTGTCTCGTAATATTTATAAATTTTTCCAATAAACTAAGCTTCAGGGTCATTGAATTTATGAGAGAACGAGAACTTGAACGGTGTGTAGTAGGCACACAGGGAGGATCACGTTCGAGTTAATGACCCAACGGTCTCTGAGATATGGATAGGGTTGGAGACCTAATCCTCGGATACACCGTGGATGCGCCCACTTTGTATTAAATACAAACGAGGTGATCTGACTCGTTCATGTGGTTGAAATGCGAGTGGGGGCATCTTGTGCAATGAGATTGTACAAGACCGGACCGTGAATTATTAGACCTACTGATTTAACACCGTTGACAGTAAGGACTAATAACTTCGTAGATGACCATTAGTGACTCGACCTGAATCCTGAGCGTGTTACGGACTCCTATCTGCGGGGGTCTATCCTTTGACTAGCACGTGTGAGGGTGGTCACAGCACATCCGCCCAATATGCCTATCGTCTCAGGGACAGGACCAATTAAGGAGCTGGGAACTTAACTACGCGAGATGGAATTCACTCGCCCCGCCTTTAGGGAAACTAGAGGGGTTGTTCCCTTAAGTGTTGTCGCCAGGGCTTGGACAACGGGTGCCCACCTTCTCACTGGCCCGAGAAAGGTGTTGTGTATGGTTGGACCATCACAATATGTTGTTCATTAGAGGAGCAGTGGGGACTTAAGGAACAAGAGGTAGAAACAGGGGTAAAATGGTAATTTGATCCAACCGTGTCTACGAACAACCTGTGAAGGGTCGACTTATGGGCATTGGTTATATCAGTGGACACATAATATTCTGCAGATCGAGAGAGAGCGGCAAACACGCTATAGTGGAGTGTTACCGTAGCTAATGAATGTTGGTTAACCGGTCAAAGAGTTTGACAAGTTAATCTCGGATCATTGGAGCCCGGCCATCAGAGGTCCATTAGGTCCTCGGTTGGCTCAATCAAGTTAAAAGAAGGGTTAATGTTTTGGTATGAAATTGAAGTGTTCAATTTCACTTTAAGGGCATTTATGTAATTTATATGAGATATGAATGATATAATATATAGTTTAATGTGAATGAGATTCATAATAAAGTATAGGTTAGTCTAATTGTTGAATTTGGGCTAATTGGAGAAATTAATTGAGAGAAATTAAATTGGATGTGATTCAATTTAATTAATCCACAATTATTGCAAATGAGATTTGCAATATGAGATATGAGATATCATATATTATGTGGTTATGCAAATGAGATTTGCATAACCTATGGTTGTGGTAAAGTGGTAATAATGTGGAGATTTTAACTCCAACATTCTACTATTTAAACCCTTTGCAAGAAGGGATTGATGAAGCTTTTCTCATTTTTTGGTTTTGACAAAAGAGAAAACTAAAATTCTCTCAGATTCTCTCTCAATTCTCCTCCTCTCCAAAACCACAAGTTCCCACAAACTTCCTTCTTTCCAAAGGAAGAACAACCAAGACTCCAAGTGGTAGTGTTCGAGTTCCGTTCGGGGAGAGCATTTGTTGAGATCGAGAAGCACGAAGTGTTCGTGATCGAGGAAGAAATCCTTGAAGTTTGTCTACAACAAGTAAGTAAACTTCTTCTCGTTGTAATTTCTTCCTTTCTAGCATGTTTAACTTAGATCTAAGAGTTAGATCGTTTTAACAAAACCAAGTAGTGTAATGATACCACGACGATTCGATCGTCTTCATGCGCGGAGATTCTCATTCCCTTCAATTGGTATTAGAGCCATTTCGATGGTTCTTCATTATGCAACGCTTTTGTTAAAATAGGTGGGTAAATTTACCTTAAATTTCATGAGATGAATGATGGTTTGAATAATGGATGTTTCGAATTTTGGCACTAGATTAGATTTACATTTTATGTAAGGGCCCGTTGTTTTTGGGCATTTTGTTGTAAATCGAGTCTGTAAGTCTCGGTCGTTTGTGACAAGAGTTGCCGTGGAAGAAATCGGAGCGAAACAGTAAAATCGGTGAAGAAACAAAGTTGTTTGTTGTTCTATCGATGGCGTTGAGACGCCGTTCTTGGCTGCCTCAACGCTATCCTCACGGACGGAGGCCTGCTGCAGCAGCGGCAATTGGTAACGCCACCGCGTGGAGCACGCCGTCCTGACGCTGGATGTGGCAAGTTTACGTAACGCGCGCGCACGCGTTGCAACGCCGCACGCCGTAGTGGGGGTCGCAGCACTGCTCGTGAGAAGTGGGCAAGTGGAGTACGTGGGGTGGTTATTTTCGTTTTATTTTATTATTTTATTTATTGTAAAATGTATTTATTTTTTTAATTTAATTATTTCATTAAATATTGTTAATATAAGAGTTATATTAATATTATTTAATTAAATAATTGCCCCTAGGTGCAAAAACCGCTCCATTTAGTCATTTAATTATTTTATGCATGAGATGTATGATTTAATTAAATTCTATGTGCATATTGTATGTCATATAGATTTAAAATCCCACCTTAGGTTAAACATTTCATGCATCATTTATATTCTAAGAGTTATAATTTATAGTTTGCATGATAGGTTATATTATAAGAGTTATAATATAATTAAATGCATGTTTAATTTAATTAATATAAGTGTTATATTTTTAGATTAAAGTATGCTCATGCATTTATATTCATGTGATAAATTATATTATGTTATAGTATATAGTTATTCATGTGATGAATGATCAAGCACTATAACATAGAAATGCATGCAACCTAAGTTAATTATTAGTTTTAAAGAGTTTAGAACTTGAATAATTAGACTTAGGTTTTCTATTTTCTAATAAGATTAGAAATTAGGAAATCAAAGTTTAGTCTATGAATGGAGACTGATTAGTAACTCTGTCTAAGGAAGGTTTTGTCTAAAGCTGGGGTATTTAAGTTGACGCTTGCGGAACACCCCAACCTGGAAACCGACATGGGAGTGAATTCGATCCGGAGATTCTTAGATTATACTCATCGTGAGTGCCGCTAATTAAAAGTGTCTTAATTAACTCACATAGACCTAAGTTATAATGTGATTATAGACTTAGGTTAATACCATATAAGAGTTATATTGGTAGACATAGGTAAATTTTATCCGGTTTATCTAGGTCAATCCCTATTAAAATTAAAGTGCTGAGTGGGAGGAAATAAAGTGTATGAGATACATTTAAATTTCCAACCACAAATCTCCTTTAAGTCGCACCGTGAGATCTATACTCGGCCTCATGGCACAAATGGGAGCGTCTCCCTTCGGGTCGCATTTGTATAGGTCAATATCATCGTGGATGGAGAGAGTACTTATAGTGAGTGGGAGTGGGACTTGTGAAAACGAGACCCACGGTCTCTTCTTTCGATTCACACCGTGAGACCCCTATGATCCGCCTGCTAGTTTGGCCTGGACCAACAATCCCTTCGGAGGGCCTGATCATGGGAGTCAGAACACCGTCAATTCCCGAAAGGGATACAGTTTCTTGGTTCGTTTTCCTTCTTCGTTCACCCTTCGGTGGCTATTGTTTGGACGGATGCTTGGAAACTTAAAGATTGAGGGTGACACTCATAGAATTCGTTAAGTGTTAATGAATTCGACCGAACAATAGTAATTGGACGCCTAATGGACTAAGAGTTATTTTAGGATTAGCGTTTGATCGAGAAAGTCTCGTCCTAGAGGAAGAGTGTTTTGTTCACCCTTCGGTGGCGGTCATTCTAAACCTTTAGGGTATCATTGCAAAATTTTGAATGACCTAGGGATCATGAAATAATTTTGCTAAAACTTGATTGGATTTCAAAAGTTTTTTGCGAGACTAACCATAAGTTTTTCTTAATTTTTCCATCTTAAAAATGTCTAGCGCAATAATAGCTCTACTCGCGTCCGATAAGTTAGTTGGAGATAATTACCAAAGTTGGAAAAATAACATTAACACGATTTCGGTGAATCGACGACATAAAGTTCGTGGTCATTTCGAGGAGTGTCCTCAGATGTTGAAGCTCGACAAAGATCGCGAAGTGTTCGCGATGCATACGATCGGTGGATCGGGGCCAATGAAAAGGCCAAGGTCTACATTATTGCCAAGATGTCCGATGTCTTGGCAAAGAAGCATGAGCCGATGGTCTCCGCCAAGAGATCATGGAGTCCTGCGCAGAAATGTTTGGACAACAAATCCTTTCGTGTATGGCATGACTCGCTTCAAATACGTCTTCAACGGACGGATGAAGGAAGGGTCTTGGTCCGTGAACATGTTCTAGACATGATGACCCACTTTAATCTGGGCCGAGATGAACGGGACTTCGATCGACGAGTCGAGCCAAGTCTGCTTTATTCCCGAGACTCTTCCAAGAGTTTCTTCAGCCAGAGCAATGTTGTTATGAACAAAATTAGCTACACTCGACTACCCTCCTCAATGAGCTACAGACTTCCAATCCTTGAACAGAGTCAAGGAATCGTGAGGCAAATGTTGCCTCATGTGTCTTATCACGTGGGTTCGACCTCGGGACGAAACTCGTTGTTCTTCACGCCCGAAAGGGAAGAAGAGGATGAAGAGGGGTAAAATCGATCGAGTTGCGCCCACAAGGGCAAGAAGGTCAAGGACTTTGGAGAGAAAGGAAAGTGTTTCCACCGCAATGAGGGGACACTTTCGAAGAGGAACCGTCCCAAATTCTCGGCCGAGAGGAAGAATCAAGGTAAATGTGATTTACTTGTGATGAAACTCGTTTAGAAGGAGAGTAGTGACTCGCCTAACTATTGGATTCAAGCGCCACTAACCACGTTTGTTCTTCTTTTTAGGGGATTGATTCCTCACAGCCACTGCGAGAGGGTGAGGTGACTCTGCGGGTTGGATCCGGGGAGCTTGTCTCTCGCTTTGCAACAATCGGCCACAATGAACCACACTTTTAAGGAAGTACTTATTATTAGATAATTTGTACATTGTACTGTGGTTTACTAGAAACCTTGTTTCCATTTCCGCCTAATAGAACAATGTATATCTGTTTCCTTTGAATCTAGTAAAGCGTGTTGGGATTTTTGTCCTAATCTCGTGTTTGTAAAATATTGTTTTGAAATTAATAAGAGTTATTATTTTCTTCACTTTGTGTCGCGCAAATATTTGAAACCTTTCCAATAAACTAAGCTCCGGGTCATTGAATATATGAGAAAACTAGAACTTGAGCGGTGTGTAGTTGACACACAAGGAGGATCACGTTCGAGTTAATGACCGAAACGGTCTACTGAGATAAGGATGGGGTTGGAGACCTAACTCGGATACATGTGGATGCGCTCGCTTTGTATTAGATACAAACGAGGTGATCGACTCGTTCATGTGGTTGACATGCGAGTGGGGGCATCTGTGCACAATGAGATTGTACAAGACCGACCGTGAATTATTAGACTTACCGATATAACACCGCTAATAAAGAAAAGACTAATAAATTCGTAGATGACCATTAGTGACTCGACCGAATCTCGAGCGACATTGACTCCCGCTCGCCGGGTCTTTCCT
Source organism: Trichosanthes cucumerina (assembly GCA_036507285.1). NCBI lineage: Eukaryota > Viridiplantae > Streptophyta > Magnoliopsida > Cucurbitales > Cucurbitaceae > Trichosanthes > Trichosanthes cucumerina. The sequence goes on along the minus strand of CM071836.1, from coordinate 40,761,437 downwards.
TTGATTAATGCTGGTGGGGTGGTCCACCACTCGCCCAATATGCCTATCTTCTCGAGGGACAGAACCAAGTAGAGAGTGGGAACCTAATTACGCGAGATGGAATTCACTCGCTCGCCTATAGGGAAACCAGAGGGGTTGTTCCTTAAGTGTCGTCTCTGTGGCTTGGACAACGGGCGCCCACCTTCTCACCGCCCGAGAAGGGTGTTGTGTATGGTTGGACCATCACAATATGTTGTTCATTAGAGGAGCAAAGTGGGGACTTAAGGAACAAGATATAGACATGTGGGTAAAACGGTAATTTGACCCACCGTGTCTATGAACAACCCGTGAAAGGGTCGACTCATGAGCATTGGTTATATCGGTGGACACGTAATATTCTACATCGATGGGAGTACAACTACAGTGCTTTAGTGGAGTGTCACCGTAGCTTATGAATATTGGTTGACGGGTCAAAGAGTTTGACTGATTAACCTCAGATCATTGGAGCTCGCCACCAGAGGTCCATTAGGTCCCTTGGTTGGCTCAACTGGGATAAAAGAAGGGTTAAAGTTTTGGTATAAAATTGAAGTGTTCAATTTCACATTAAGGGTAATTATATCATATAGATGATATAATATATAGTTTAATATGAATGAGATTCATAATAAACTATATGTGAGCCTAATTGTTGAATTAAGGGCTAATTGGAGAAATTGATAGAGAGAAAATAAATTGAATGTGATTCAATTTGATTAAATCCACAATCATTGCAAATGAGATTTGCAACATAAGATATGAGATATCTTATATTATATAATTATGTGAATGAGATTTACATAACATATGGTTGTGGTAAAGTGGTAATTATGGGAAGTTTTGAATTTCATCATTCCACTATTTAAACCCTTTGTAAGATGGGTTTGGTAAGCTAAGTTGTCATTTTTGGATTTTGACCTAAGAATCCAAAAGTGCTTTCTCTCAATTCTCTCATTTCTCCACCTCTTCCAAAACACAAAGTTCCCACCAACTTCCTTCTCCAAAAGAGAACAACCAAGAAGATCTATTTTGGTAGTGTTGGGATTCTGCTCGTGGGAAGAGTTCGTGGAGATCGAGGAGCGCGAAGAGTTCGTGGATCTCATGAGGAGAAGTTGTTGAATCGATCTACAACAAGTAAGTTAACTTTCTTGTCATTGTACATTTTTCAGCATGTTTAGCCTAGATCTAATAGGTAGATCGGTTTTAATAAACACGTTGCATGATGATACCATGACGATTCAATCGCCTTCACGCAATGAGGATTCTAATTCCCTTCAAAGCGTTTATTTCTTTCAAAGGCAATCTTATTTGTTCTGCTTCACTTGAGCATAATTTGTATGTTTTGGAACCTAATTCGGTCAAAAGTGTTTTGAATATCGAATTGTTTAAAACTCGCAGTAAACACGAACTAAAAAAGCGAAAGTTTCTCCTATAGAAAATGTCCATCTTTGGCATCTACGAGTTAGGCTACATTAATCTCAATAGGATTGAGAAACTAGTGAAGAGTGGACTTCTAAACGAGTTGGAAGAAAACTCTTTGCTTGTGTGTGTGAGTCATGCCTTGAGGCAAGATGACCAAACGCCCTTTTAGTGGAAAGGATATAGAGCCAAAGAGCCTCTTGAGTTAGTATATTCGACCTCTCGTGGTCCGATGAATGTTAAAGCTCGGGCGCTTATGAGTATTCCGTGTCTTTCATAGACGATTACTCCAGAGTATATGGGTATATTTACCTAATGCACAAGAAGTCCAAACTCTTGAAAAGTTTAAGGAGTACAAGACTTGGGTTGAGAACCTCTTAGATAAATCGCTTAAAACACTTCGATCGGATCGAGGTGGAGAGTACATGGACACCGAATTCCAAGACTATATGATAGAACACGTAATTACGCCCCAACTCTCAAGACTGGTATGCCACACAAACAGAATGGTGTATCGAGAGGAGAAACATAACCTTGTTGGACATGGTTCGGTCAATGATGAGCTATGCTTGTCTCCCGATTCTTTTTGGAGTTACGTGAAGTGGAGACTACGGTCTATATTTTGAACAATGTTCCGCCGAAAAGTGTTTGTGAAATACCTTTCGAGCTCTGGAGTGGACGTAAAAGCCGTTTACATCACTTCAGAATTTGGGATGCCCGACCCACGTGTTGGTGTCAAACCCGAAAAAGTTGGAACCTCGTTCAAAATTATGCCTATTCGTAGGTTACCCTAAAGAGACTAGCGGTGGTTGATAACTCACCATAAGTGAGTTATTTTACTAGAATTTTAGTGTTTAATCTACTTGAATTGCATCTAATTTAGTGATCCTCATGTTATTTTATCCCTAAATTATGTGTGTTAGCTTTAAAATCTTGAATTTAAGCATTAGGTGCAAAAAGAATTAATTTTGATGTTTTTGTGTTTTAATTTAAGAAATTTTGGAAAATAAGCTATGATTAATTGAAGACCAAAATTTGAGATTTTCTTAACTCCAAAAATCCTTGCGTGTTTTGATTTATAATTGACTTCATATATTTATTTGGGATTTTTATGTGTGCAGGAGATTATAAAAATTACAAGAGTCCCTAAGGGCATTTTAGATATCTTACCCAGAAGGGTAAGATGGTCTTTCTACCCCTAAGGGCATTTTTGTAATTTGTGGAATTAGGGCAACATCCTCTTATATAAGGAGGCTAGGGTTCAAGTGCAAAAAGGAGAGAGGAGTAGTCTAAAAAAAAGGAAGAGACCGAGAGAGAACGGAGCGATTGCTACAAAGCAAAGGTGTGCATTGGAGAGGAAAATCGTGAAGGTTCCATTCTCATTGTAGCAATCGTGACGAGTGAGGAAAAATTGAAGATTCAGTGGTGTTATTGTTTGTAGCAAAACCGAGAGGCCATTGTTGTAACAAAATTGAGAGTGCAGATTCGATTTTCAGAGATGTCATTCACGAAATTTGTGATTACCGCGATCCAACCGTTGGATTTTACTAAAACTTTGTCAGCCTGTTGAGGACTCATAGAGCTCCCATTTGAACGGTTGGATCGTCGTTCGAGCTTTGGTGGATGAGATATCGCTGTCGCACGTAACCCGCAAAACTAAAATCTGCTACTATGGTCTCATTGTCTTTGGTGGTATCTTTTGCTTCGTGTCATTACCTCTCCTAATCTCTAATTGTTAATGTTGTTTTTCCGCTATTGGACACATATTTAAGACTATTTTTGTTCACTATTTTAGACCGAATTCGTGATCTGTTTTTAGGCTAGAATTGTGGATCGATTTATGATAAATTTGTGAACATCATTGGGTTGTTTTCTTGAATTCTTTGATGGATAAAAACATGCATCAATTAGAAGTTTATGAGTTAATTTCCATCATGAACTGAATTTCTTTAGGCAAGGGTTAGGTTGTTTTAATGTAATTTTGGATTAAATTTATGGTTGATGCCATTGATTGAATTTATGAAATTTTATTAAATTTAACGGTGCATGAGAATTAAAATTGGCCTTTTAACTTCTCTATAATTCACAAACTTGGGAAAGCTAATGAATTAGAAAACTAAAATTTCATTCTAGGATTATTGAGTTGATTAGGGATAATTAACCCACCTAGAACCTAAAATCATGAGCATAATTTAGATCACAATTGGGAAATTGTAGGTTTTAAAACTTAGTGATTTTGGAAAGAATCATTTGAATGCATGTGTAGGTAAATTCAAGGCATCACTCAAAATTTATTCCAATTGAACATTAGAACTCTAACTTGAGCCTATTTTTCATTAAAAATCTCATCTCTTGTATCTCCCTCTTGTTTGCATTCTCTCTCCTCATTTAAATTTAGTTATTTTCTTGAGTCTAGTCTTGTCTTTGCACACTTATCACATCAATTTATTTATTTACAATAGTAATTTGCACACTCATACATTGCACTAAAATAAGGAAAAATTGCTAAGACACTCATTCATTTAGGTTTAGCTAGTCCTCGTGGGATCGATACTTTAACTTATCACTTGTCGCTGCTCTCGACGTGTATACTTGCACACGTCCTAGAAGTGTCGGAGTCTTATTCTAATTTACATTAGTTTAGGGCACTCGATATTTTCGCATCAAGTTTTTTGCGCCGTTGTTTAAGGGACTAGTTTTGATTCTTATTTTGTTTGAGTTGATTTTAGCATTTTATCCTTATTTTTCTTGTTGGGTGTGTCTTTTGTCTTTGTTTCGTGTTTTTATCTTTGTTGAGTCTTGGTTATTCTTTCGGTTGTGTTGGTGCATATTGTGTTTGTTGAGCGTGTTATAATTCATTCATTACTTTATTATGGCTTATGATAACTTTGGGTGGTCTTCTTGTGCCCAATGAACAAACACAATATAGTTCTTTTTCTTATGATTATCCCTATGCCAATTTAGTGTCTTCTAGTGAGGGGTATGAATCTTATGGCTACCAAATGCCTAATAACTATCATACTAACCCTATGACTTATGGGAACCATATGTATGATAATAATCAGAGCAATTGGGGCTATGAACCATATCCTAAGGGTTTTGAGTCATATCCTTCCTATATTCAAGAAACCCAGGTAGAAGACGAATCTTCCCTTAAAATGTTGTTATTAGAATATATGAGAACCACAGAAGAGAGGAATAGGCAAATAGAAGAGATGAATAGTCAAATAGGGGAGTCAATTCAACGCCTAACGAATACACTTGTCTCCCTTAGAGAACAAATGTACTTAGACTCGTCTGAGGTTGAGCACCCTAGGGAAGAGAGTGAGGGAGGACCCACACCCTTACATAGTTCGGTGAGTCACTTGATCACCGACTCCACTTATAGACCTTCGAGGATCCTAGTCCTTCACATTTTTCTAAGTATGGGCATTTAGAGGATTGTGCTTTAGATGTAAAAGAACTAGAACCTTGCAGCACACACCGTGATAGAGTTAGTGAGAGCGTGGAAGAAGTTGAGCCACGTTGAGTTAGGGCGGAGGTAGAGTTTGAGGCTTTTGAGTCTATGTGATTCTATCTTCCGATTTTTCTCTTATTGGTGAGTGTTTTTCTTTCTATTCTCTCGAGTCGGTGTCTTTTTGTGAGTCCTTTCATTTTCCTGCTTTTTCCTTCTTTTCTTTTATCAAACAAAAACCAAAAATGTTTACTTTGTTGTTTTTCCTTCTTTCGCGTTTAATATATAAAAATCAAAAATATATTTGTATCGGGCTCTCATGAGAAGCTAGTGTTCTTGCTAGCATTAATTTGTTTTGTAGATTCAAGAAAGAGAGGCCCAAGAAGTGGGAGAATTTTTACGCACCTTGACGAGCCCACGATCTCGCGCCAAGCTAAGGACGTTAAACAAGCGCTTCTTGGGAGGCAACCCAAAGTTTATTTCGTTTGTTTTGTTTTGTTTTGTTTTTAATTTATTATTTGTTTTTTTGCTTTTGTTTCATTTTTTTAGTTGGTTTTGTTTTTAAATAAATAACCATTGCCTATCTTGCAGCTCCTTAGGGTTTGTTGATATGCGCCTGCAGTTGGAGGTCTCTCAATTCAGCGATGATCGTTCTCCCTTCCATCTTTATTAGTTGTCCTTAAGCATGCTTAAGTGAGTAGATTATACATTACGGGCAATGTGTGCTTTAACCATGAGGGGAGATGTGTTGTATCGAATCGATTTTGGGCTTAATTGAAAATTTTTCTATTGATGAGACAAAGTCTTTGCTAGAGTATATAGGGTGTTGCATGCCTCTGCGTTTATAAAGTTATTTACTTGTTTTAGGGCTTCAAAATGATCTATTTTGACTACTGGATTCCATGTTAGTTGTTGGTTTCATGGTCTTTGATATGCATGATGTAGGTAGTTGATTCATTATGTTTAAGCAAGTAAAAAATAGAAAAATGGTTGTTGTCCCTTGTTTAAAAATTAAGTTTCTCATGTGTTTTTATGGTAAAAGTGTGATGTCTTTTGTAGAAACTTGGTATGCATCTCCATGAAAATAAAAAGTTAAGGTCAAATCTCAGGGTTAATGAAAATAAAAGTTGTTGCTTGTGTTTGAGACAAGAGTATCCTATCTTGTTTGGTGTTTCTCAAGGTCAAGCTTGTCATTAGGTTTTTTTAGTGCGCTTATGGTTAGTGTGTCAATCAAAATAGTTAGGATTCAACTTCTAGGCCAAAAATTTCGAAAACTAGAAGTCATGACAAGTTAGGTAACCCATACATTTTTTTTAGAACGCTCCAAAATTAGTAAACTTCAAATTTGTGATCATTTCAAGTTTGGGGGAGTTACCCGACCTCCCTAACTCAATGAGGACATTGAGTACTCTAAGTTTGGGGGAAAGGTAAATTCTTCGTGTTTATTTTTAAGAAAAAAATAAAGAAAGAGTATGCAAACCTTTCATTTTCCTAAAACTCCATTGGGCTAGAAAAAATATGCTATTTATTTTGTTATTTAGAGTCGATTCTCAGCAACTTGGTGCTCGATGTCGTGGGTGTCAGGCACTAACCATGTTGGCCTCTTGGAGTGAAGGTATCAAGCAAGAAGCCTATTCCCATTGCTTAGGTGCGTTGCGCTAACCACGTGTGCCATTCTAAGAACTACGGGAAGTCCCATTGCTTAGGTGTGCTGCGCTAAACACGTGTGCCATTCTAAGAACTACGGGAGAGTCAAAAAATAAATAAAAATAAAAAAAAAGTAAAAAAAAAAAAACTAGCCCTAAGTAGTGAGTTTTAGGGAAATTGAGGGGAATAATGCACATATCTATTTTTTAAAAAAAAAAATATATATATATACAAAAATAAAAAGGAATGATCATTAAATTGTAGCCATGCAAGTTTTGGAGTATGACTTATTTTTAACTATGGGTTGCTTGATTTGAATGATTAGGATTCTAGTGGTTGAGCTTGAGGGTAGATGTTGAATCCTAGTTGATTTGCTCTTCGTTATTGATGCATAAGTGTAGCTAAAAAACCCTAGGTGAGCCACTTAGAGAGCATTGATTGAATGGTGACTTGTAGCTTAGAACATAAATATTCAATCCTTGTTTAGTTACCCAAATGATCTGAGTCTTTAAAGGTCTTTTAAGTCTTTGGGGAATAGAACTCATTGAGGACAATGAGTAGTTCAAGTTTGGGGGTTTGATAACTCACCATAAGTGAGTTATTTTACTAGAATTTTAGTGTTTAATCTACTTGAATTGCATCTAATTTAGTGATCCTCATGTTATTTTATCCCTAAATTATGTGTGTTAGCTTTAAAATCTTGAATTTAAGCATTAGGTGCAAAAAGAATTAATTTTGATGTTTTTGTGTTTTAATTTAAGAAATTTTGGAAAATAAGCTAACAGTTAATTGAAGACCAAAATTTGAGATTTTTCTTAACTCCAAAAATCCTTGCGTGTTTTGATTTATAATTGACTTCATATATTTATTTGGGATTTTTCTGTGTGCAGGAGATTATAAAAATTACAAGAGTCCCTAAGGGCATTTTAGATATCTTACCCGAAGGGTAAGATGGTCTTTCTACCCCTAAGGGCATTTTTGTAATTTGTGGAATTAGGGCAACATCCTCTTATATAAGGAGGCTAGGGTTCAAGTGCAAAAAAGGAGAGAGGAGTAGTCGCAAAAAAAAAGGAAGAGACCGAGAGAGAACGGGCGATTGCTACAGCAAAGGTGTGCATTGGAGAGGAAAATCGTGAAGGTTCCATTGCTGTAGCAATCGTACGAGTGAGGAAAAATTGAAGATTCAGGGTGTTATTGCTGTAGCAAAACCGAGAGGCCATTGTTGTAACAAAATTGAGAGTGCAGTTCGATTTTCAGAGATGTCATTCACGAAATTTGTGATTACCGGCGATCCAACCGTTGGATTTTACTAAAACTTTGTCAGCCTGTTGAGGACTCATAGAGCTCCCATTTGAACGGTTGGATCGTGGTTTCGAGCTTTCCTGTGTCAGATATCGCAGTCACATTGGGCGACAACAGCAGTTCGGTTTTTCTGCGCAGACGATGCTCACAAAGTTGTCGTTTTCTGGAGTTTCAACCGTTGGATCGTGCTGAAACTTTGCCAGATTATTCACGACTCATAGGTCTTTACTTTGAACGGTTGTATCGTCGTTCGAGCTTTGGTGGATGAGATATCGCTGTCGCACGTAACCCGCAAAACTAAAATCTGCTACTATGGTCTGCATTGTCTTTGGTGGTATCTTTTGCTTCGTGTCATTACCTCTCCTAATCTCTAATTGTTAATGTTGTTTTTCCGCTATTGGACACATATTTAAGACTATTTTTGTTCACTATTTTAGACCGAATTCGTGATCTGTTTTTAGGCTAGAATTGTGACTGATTTATGATAAATTTGTGAACATCATTGGGTTGTTTTCTTGAATTCTTTGATGGATAAAAACATGCATCAATTAGAAGTTTATGAGTTAATTTCCATCATGAACTGAATTTCTTTAGGCAAGGGTTAGTTGTTTTAATGTAATTTTGGATTAAATTTATGGTTGATGCCATTGATTGAATTTATGAAATTTTATTAAATTTAACGGTGCATGAGAATTAAAATTGGCCTTTTAACTTCTCTATAATTCACAAACTTGGGAAAGCTAATGAATTAGAAAACTAAAATTTCATTCTAGGATTATTGAGTTGATTAGGGATAATTAACCCACCTAGAACCTAAAATCATGAGCATAATTTAGATCACAATTGGGAAATTGTAGGTTTTAAAACTTAGTGATTTTGGAAAGAATCATTTGAATGCATGTGTAGGTAAATTCAAGGCATCACTCAAAATTTATTCCAATTGAACATTAGAACTCTAACTTGAGCCTATTTTTCATTAAAAATCTCATCTCTTGTATCTCCCCTCTTGTTTGCATTCTCCTCTCCCCATTTAAATTTAGTTATTTTCTTGAGTCTAGTCTTGTCTTTGCACACTTATCACATCAATTTATTTATTTACAATAGTAATTTGCACACTCATACATTGCACTAAAATAAGGAAAAATTGCTAAGACACTCATTCATTTAGGTTTAGCTAGTCCTCGTGGGATCGATACTTTAACTTATCACTTGTCGCTCTCGTAATCCAGTATACTTGCACGCCCTAGAAGTGTCGGAGTCTTATTCTAATTTACATTAGTTTAGGGCACTCGATATTTTCGCATCAGTGGTCTGTTTTACGATCCTAAGGAAAATAGGGTGCTTGTGTCGACAAACGCCACTTTCCTAGAGGAGGACAACGCCGGGATCATTTACCAAGGAGTAAAATTGTGTTAAATGAAATGGATGAAGACATCGCCAAGAGTTGCCGATGGGGCTAGTATGTCAACAAGTGTTGTTGATCCTAGCACGCCTAGTCAAATCCGTTCCCAAGAGTCGGGAATGCCTCGACGTAGTGGGAGGACTGTGAGACAGCCTGATCGCTACATGGGTTTATTGAAACCTCAGTTGTCGCTCCTGATGATGACTGTGAGGATCCATTGACCAATGATTAGGCAATGGTTGATGTTGACAAAGACGAATGGATTAAAGCTATGGACCAGGAAATGGAGTCTATGTACTTCAATTATGTCTGGGAGCTTGTGGATCAACCGGATGGGGTCAAACCTATTGGTTGCAAATGGATCTACAAGCGTAAATGTGGCGTAGATGGAAAGGTGCAGACCTTCAAAGCTCGACTAGTGGCAAAGGGTTTTACCCAGGTTGAAGGGGTTGACTATGAGAAGACCTTTTCACCTGTTGCCATGGTAAAGTCGATCAGATCCTTCCGCCATTGCAACGTATTATGACTACGAGGTATGGCGGATGGACGCCAAGACGACCTTTACGAATGGCAAACTTGATGAGACCATCTACATGGACCAAATTTCAAAGGGTTCATTGCCCAAGGCCAAGAGCAAAAGGTTTATCGGCTTCATAGGTCCATTTATGGGTTGAAACAAGCTTCGAGGTCTTGGAATATAAGGTTTAATGAGGCAAATCTTATGGCTTTGATCAAAATGTCGACGAGCCTTGTGTCTACAAGAGAATCGTTGACAAAACTGCCGCATTTTTGGTGTTGTACGTGGACAATATTCTTCTCATTGGGAATGAGGTAGAATTTCTTACTGACGTTAAGAAGTGGCTAGCTTCGCAATTCCAAATGAAAGATTTGGGAGAAGCTTAGTATGTTCTAGGTATCCAGATTGTCCGGAATCGGAATAACAGAACGCTAGCCTTGTCTCTAGCGCCTTATATTGACAAGATGTTGTCTAGATATAAGATGCGTAACTCCAAGAAGGGCTTCACGCCTTTCGTGCATGGGGTTCACTTGTCTAAGGATCACTATCCTAAGACTCCTCAAGATGTTGAGGATATGAGACAGATTCCATATGCTTCAGCTGTAGGGAGCCTAATGTATGCCATGTTGTGTACTAGGCCCGACATCTGTTATGCAGTAGGAATTTTCGATGAGATATCACCAAATCCAGATTAGATCACCGGACACCGTAAAGGCAATCCTCAAGTATCTTAGGAGAACGAGGAACTACGACTTAGTGTATGGCGGTGGGGATTTGATCTCACGGATACACGGACTCGACTTTTCGCATCGATAAGGATTCTAGGAAATCCACTTCGGGGTCACTTTCATTCGAGAATGAAGGAGTCAGAGTATGGCGAAGCATCAAGTAGGGATGCATCGCCGATTCAACTATGGAAGAGGAGTATGTTGCGCTTGTGAAGTCGCAAAGGAAGTCGTTTGGCTCGTGAAGTTCATGACGGATTTGGAAGTTGTTCCAAATATGAACTTGCAATCACACCTGCTCGTGATAACAGCAGCAAGAGCCAACTCTCGTGAGCCCTGAGCCATAAGAGAGGCAAACACATTGAGCGCAAGTATCATCTAATAGGGAGATTGTGCACCGCGGAGACGTGATGGTCACGTAGATAGCGTCGGAGCACAACGTAGCTGATCCATTTACAAAGCCTCTCACGGCTAAGGTGGTCGAGGACACCTGGAGAGTCTAGGTCTTCGAGAGCTTTCGACTAGGGCAAGTGGGAGATGTGTAGCGGGTATTCAATGCCCTAGTTTAATGTATTACTTCATTGTAATTTTTGTACATTTTGAAATGTATTTTATCCACTAGCTTAGTCCAAGTGGGAGTTTGTTGGGATTTTTGTCCTAATCTCGTGTTTGTAAATTCATCGCTTGAAATTAATAAGAGTTATTTATTTCATCACTTTGTGTCTCGCAATATTTATAAACTTTTCCATTAAACTAAGCTCCGTGGTCATTGAATTTATGAGAGAACGAGAACTTGAGCGGTGTGTAGTGGACACACAGGAGGATCACGTTCGAGTTAATGACCCGAACTGGTCAACGAGATATGGATAGGTTGGAGACCTAATCTCGATACACCGTGGATGCGCCCACTTTGTATTAGATACAAACGAGGTGATCCGACTCGTTCATGTGGTTGAAATGCGAGTGGGGGCATCCTGTGCAATGAGATTGTACAAGACCTGACCGTGAATTAATAGACCTCACCGATGTAACACCGCTGTGATGAAGGGACTAATAACTTCGTAGATGACCATTAGTGAATTGACACGAATCTCGAAAGCGTGTTAAAGACTCCTATCTCATGGGTCCGTCCTTTGACTAGTACGGGTGAGGGTGGTTACGATTACTCGCCCAATATGCCTATCTTCTAAGGGACAGGAACAATTAGGCAGCTGGGAACTTAACTACGCGAGATTGAATTCACTCGTTCCCGCCTTTAGGGAAACTAGAGGGGTTGTTCCCTTAAGTGTTGTCTCCAGGGCTTGGACAACGGGCGCCCACCTTCTCACTGGCCCGAGAAGGGTGTTGTGTATGGTTGGACCATCACAATATGTTGTTCATTAGAGGAGTAGTGGGGACTTAAGGAACAAGAGGTAGAAACAGGGGTAAAATGGTAATTTGATCCAACCGTGTCTACGAACAATCTGTGAAGGGTCGACTCATGGCCATTGGTTATATCAGTGGACACATAATATTCTGCACTGACGGGAGTGCAACTACGAGCTATAGTGGAGTGTTATCGTAGCTAATGAATGTTGGTTAACCGGCCAAAGAGTTTGTGAGTTAATCTCGGATCATTGGAGCCCGCCATCAGAGGTCCATTAGGTCCCTCGGTTGGCTCAATGCAGGTTAAAAGAAGGGTTAATGTTTTGGTATGAAATTGAAGTGTTCAATTTCACTTTAAGGGCATTTATGTCATTTATATGAGATATGAATGATATAATATATAGTTTAATGTGAATGAGATTCATAATAAACTATAGGTTAGCCTAATTGTTGAATTTGGGCTAATTGGAGAAATTAAATTGGATGTGATTCAATTTAATTAATCCACAATTATTGCAAATGAGATTTGCAATATGAGATATGAGATATCATATATTATGTGGTTATGCAAATGAGATTTGCATAACCTATGGTTTTGGTAAAGTGGTAATAATGTGGAGATTTTAACTCCAACATTCCACTATTTAAACCCTTTGCAAGAAGGGATTGATGAAGCTTTTCTCATTTTTTTGGTTTTGACAAAAGAGAAAAACTAAAATTCTCTGTACTCTCTCTCAATTCTCCTCCCTCCCCAAAACCACAAGTTCCCACAAACTTCCTTCTTTCCAAAGGAAGAACAATCGAGACTCCAAGTGGTAGTGTTCGGGTTCCGTTCGTGGAGAGCATTTGTTGAGATCGAGAAGCACGAAGTGTTCGTGACCAAGGAAGAAATCCTTGAAGTTTGTCTACAACAAGTAAGTAAACTTCTTCTCATTGTAAATTTCTTCCTTTCTAGCATGTTTAATTTAGATCTAAGAGTTATATCGTTTTAACAAAACCAAGTAGTGTAATGATACCACGACGATTCGATCGTCTTCCGCTGCACGAGGATACTCATTCCCTTCAGAAATATATCTGTAGTGAGAAGAGTGCAGTTGCGAGACTTTAGTGGAGTGTTCCCGCAGTTAACGAATGTTGATTAGGAGGTTAATGAGATTAACCGAGTAATCTCGTATCGTTGAAGCTTCTGATCTATAGGTCCATTAGGTCCACCTTCTACCTCGTAAAGGGTTCTTAGATCGTTTTAATTTGAAATGTTCAAATTCATAAGGGAATAAATTTAATGTATGTAGATACGATATAATATATAGTTTTGGAACTATATATTATAAATTTAATGTGAATATGATTCATATTAAATTATATGAGAGAATTAAATATTTGAAAGAGTTCAAATGTTCAATTCAAATGTGAATATAATTCATATTTGTAAACTATAGGTTAAATCTTAATGTGCATGAGATGTACATTAAACTATAGGATAAAGGGTAAAATGATTAAATGTGATTTAATCATTTAATTAATATTATATTTGAATTGAATAAGATTTTATTTAATACAATTAATTAATTAATTAGTATAATATTAATTTGGAACGTGTCAGGAGGACTGTTGAGGATATCCCTGTTGTTGAAATCCTAGAGGTACTGGAGGTCTCACTTGTTGATTCGAATGCCCAGCTCCTTGGTTGTTCCATGCAAAGTTTGGATGATGCCTCCAACCCGGGTTGTATGTATTCGAGTAGGGGTTAAAGTTCTTGTTGTACCCCACATAGTTCACCGACGCCGGATTGGATGGGTAAGCATCGAAAGTGTGGCCCTCGCAACAATAAACACAGGAAACTGACACTGGTGGCCCAAATTGGTTTCCTGAACCCATATTCATTGATTTCAGAGTATTGGTAAGGGTGGCAATCTGTGCTGCTAAGCTCACTACATTTGCATCCTGCACCACTGCCACCTGGCGAGTCGGATTAAGACGTGATGTAGGCCACTGGTAGTTATTCTTCGCAATCTTCTCCAGAATCTCATAAGCATCATTGTATGTCTTCGACAACAATGCTCCTCCAACTGAGGTATCACCTACCATCCTCGTGTGGGTATTCAACCCATTATAGTAAGTCTGCATCTGGATGTCGTAGGGAATACCATGGTTCGAGCATTTACGAAGCAACTCTTTGAACCTCTCCCATGTTTCATACAGAGACTAATCATCCTATTGTTGAAATGAAGTAATTTCACTCCTGAGCTTTGCAGTCTTAGTGGGTGGGAAATATTTTATCAAGAACTGCTCCACCAACTCATTCCAGCTCGTGATAGCTCCAGGTGGTATTGTATTCAACCACTCTAGTGTTTTCCCTCTTAATGAATAATGGAAAAACGTAACCTAAGAGTATCCTCACTGACCCCTCTGATTACAAAAGATTTGTAGACGCCCATGAATAACTAGAGATGTAAGTGAGGATCGTCCATTGGCGTACCCCCAAACTGGCCTGTGTGCTGGAGCATCTGAAGCATGACCAGCTTCAGTTCAAAATGTTGTGCCTCTATTTTTGGTGGCATAATCCCCGAAATCAAAACTGGCACTGCATATTCCTGAATAACCCGATCTCTCTCATCTTCCACTACTCTAGCACCACCATTATTATCAATTCTTAGCGATGGTTCAACCATACCTTTAACTTCTACTCGTCCTCTTTGTTCCCTTCTTCTCCGGTGAAATGTACGTTCGATTTCGGGATCAAGAGGCTACAATTCAAGATCGTGCTCCTCATTCATAAAAGAAATTCAGCACCTAGCACGATACACAAGTAACCAATAAAAAATTTGAGTGAGTTAACTAAAACTAAAAACAACAAATAAAAGTACTCTATTTCACAAAATTCACAAACAAATAGTCCCCGACAATGGCGCCAAAAACTTGTTGTGCAAAAACTCACTACGCAAGCATACGCAATCGTAGGAAGTAATTGGTGAACAAGGTCGATCCCACGAGTACTAATGTTTGCAAGAATTTGTAAAGTTGAGTAATGTTAAACTAGTTTTAAAACTTCTAAATAACCCAAAAGCAACTAAAACGAGCTTGGCACAAGAGAGATAGAATCTAACTATCTAAGAGCGATGAACAACTCAAGAGAACAACAAACAAGTTGAGTCTTAAGTGATTAAAGCATTGGAATTTATGGAAATGAACTTCTAAATTCTGCTGTCTAATGTTGTAGCAATGCTACCACATTGCTGTCACATTGTTGTACTGTGTAGAAACGGAAAATTATGAAATAAAT
The DNA here is from genome assembly GCA_036507285.1 of Trichosanthes cucumerina. Taxonomy (NCBI): domain Eukaryota; kingdom Viridiplantae; phylum Streptophyta; class Magnoliopsida; order Cucurbitales; family Cucurbitaceae; genus Trichosanthes; species Trichosanthes cucumerina. The sequence goes on along the minus strand of CM071836.1, from coordinate 40,746,308 downwards.
TTCGAAAATTATTTCTAACCTTCGAATTGCAGCTTAAAAACAGAGTCTTACATATGTCTATGAAAACCCAGCTTTCAAACATAAAACTAACTGGAATTTCCCTAAGTTTACAAACCAAAAGTATATGTCTATACCTTTGGAACCTTTTCTTTTTCAAGACAAAGACCTACTTGCATTGCTTATGCTTTTTCCATTCATTTTAACCTTTTCAGAATTAAAACAAACTCATATTCAATCCTAAGGTGATAAATCTTAAGAAGAACTTCAAACAACAAACACCCATACGCAATCTACACAAATATAGCAATTCTCCAACAAAAGAACTTCAAAATTTAGAGTTTCACTCCATAAATTCCAACTTAAAATAGTTAGCCCATGGTTTTCACAGAAGAATCCAACAAAACAAGTCTAAAGATTATAAACATGCTGAAAGATGGAGCCAAGATTACAAGAAAAAGCTTAACTAAACAACTTTTAAATCAGTCTAGCTAGGTAAAGAAGAAAGCAAGCTATAAAAAGGAGAAGAAAAGAGGAAACAAAGATAGGTTAATATTGCAGCAGCTTTGGTCTCTCTCCTTCTGCAAATCGCGATGAAGAAGACCCCTTCTCTGCTCTCCTTCTTTCTCGATAAGATCCACCTCACGCCTTCATCGATCTCCCTTTTCAAATTAAGGTAGGATTTTTTTCTTTTGTTTTTGCACCCCAAGTCCTTCCATTCTTCTCTTTTCTCTAAAAAGCCAAAAGCCACTTGAAAAATAGAATTTTAGCCTAATGATTACGTCATCCCGAAAGGTGGGCCCCACATTTGACTAATCTGCCCCGAAGTCAATGTTGTGACATTGCTACCAAATCGATGAAATCATGTTGCAAAGAATGTTGTGACATTGTTGCCACAATGCGAATTCTTCTTCGCTCTTTAAAGCCAATGTTGCAAAGAATGTTGTAGCATTGTTGCCACAATATTCATTTTCCTCCTACACCACACAACAAAACAAAAGCAAAATTCAAAACACAACACACAAAAACAAGCAACACAACAAAACAACAAGGCACAAAACACTAAAATTAACCTAACAAAACAAGAAAATGAACAACTAACACTAAACTCACTAAACACAACACTCAGCAAACAACACACTAAGAAAAACGAACAAAACACGCACACAACTCAATTTTGAGTGAAAGAAAGCAATGGAAAATGCATCCAGATCCTTGAATAAAAGATTTGATACTTCGATTAAATCTTATGGGTTTGAATAGAATATTGGCGAGCCTTGTGTCTACAACAAGATAGTCAATACTACTGTAGCTTTCTTAGTTCTATACGTAGACGATATCTTGCTCATTGGGAACGATGCGAGATTCCTGACTGACGTTAAACAATGGCTAGCGACCCAATTCCAAATGAAAGATTTGGGAGAGGCTCAGTTTGTCCTTGGAATCCAAATTATTCGGAATCGCAAGAACAAAACGTTAGCGTTGTCTCAGGCATCTTATATTGACAAGATGTTGATTAGATATAAGATGCAAAATTCCAAGAAGGTTTTATTACCTTCGTGCATGGAATTCATCCGTCTAAGGAACAAAGTTGTCCTAAGACACCTCAAGAAGTTGAGGATATGAGACGCATTCCCTATGCATTAGATGTCGGTAGTCTAATGTATTACCTTTCAGGCATGGAATTCATCTGTCTAAGGAACAGTGCCATGCTATGTACTCAACCCGACATATGCTATGCAGTGGGAATTGTCAGCAGGTATCAATCCAATCCTGGATATGATCATTGGACTGTCGTTAAGAATATCTTCAAGTATCTAAGGAGAACGAGGGACTATATGCTTGTGTATGGCGCGAAGGATTTGATCCTTGCAGGATACACTGACCCTGATTTTCAGACTGATGTAGATTCGAGGAAATCCACATCGGGATCAGTGTTTACTATTAACAGAGGAACTATAGTATGGAGGAGTATAAAGCAAGATGTATTGCTGACTCTACCATGGAAGTTGACTATGTCGCAGCTTGCGAAGCAGCGAAGGGGGTTGTATGGCTTAGGAAGTTCTTGGCTGAGTTGGAAGTTGTTCGAAATATGAATTTGTCAATCACCCTTTATTGTGATAATAGTGGTGCAGTGGCAAATTCTAAAGAACCTAGAAGCCATAAGCGCGAAAAGCACATAGAGCACAAATATCATCTCATCAGGGAGATTGTGCAACGAGGGGACGTGATCGTCACGCAGATTGCTTCGGAGCACAACATTGTTGATCCGTTTACAAAGCCCCTCACGGTTAAAGTGTTTGAGGGACACCTAGAGAGTCTAGGACTACGGGTTGTACAGTAGGATAGTTTTCTTGCTCAGCATGTTTGACTCTACCGACGTTTTAGTCCAAGTAGGAGTTTGTTGGGTTTTTTGTCCTAAAACTCGTGAGTTTGTCAACTAAATGTATATTCTATTTTGCAATAAAGTTGTTATTGAGATTTATTCAGTAAATATGTTATTGAATAAAGTGAATTGAGTATTTTGAAACCCTAATCCAATAAAGAACCCATGGCTATAGGATGTATACTTCAACTTTATGTCTGACATAAAAGTGGATCAGGTTCAAGTTATAGCAAGAACAGTCTAGAGTTTAGGGATAGGACGGGGTACCTTTGTTGGGATTTGTGCCCTAAACTTATGTAATTTTGATCAAATAAATAAAGAGATATTTGTTTTGATAAAAATATATTCTTGCTTTATAAATCCAATAAACTAAAATCCTAGGTTAAAATGTATCTTGAACATTAGTGTAGTAGACACTATTTGGATTATGTTCAAGAGTATAACCTAAATGGTCTATGGTATAAGAATAAGGTTGGAAACCTTATTCTGGTAACACCATGGATGCGGCCCACTTTGTAATTAGTACAAATGAGGTAATCTAACTCATTCATGTGGTTGACATGCGAGTGGGGCATCCTGTATGAAGAGTTCATACAAGACCGGACTTTAAAATATTAGTTTAACCAGTATAACACCGTTAACAAGGTAAGACTGATAATTTAGAGATGGTCATTAGTGACTCGACCTGATTCCTGAGCAAGTTAAGAACTCCTGCTTATAGGGTTTTTCCTTAGACTAGTATGGGTGAGAGTGGCCTATGGTCGACTAAATAAGCCTACCTTCTCGGGCGACGTAACCTCGTGAGGTAGTCGGGAACTTAACTGTGCAAGATGGAATTCACTCATTCCTACCTAAGGAATTGGATAGGTTGTTCCCTTAAGAACTGACTCCAGGTCTTGAACAATGGGGCTCCGCCCTCTATGAGGGTATGAGTCTATGGTAGGAGTATAGGAATGTTGTTCATTAGAGGATCAGTGGTGCTTAAGGAACAAAGAGGTAATCACAAGGGTAAAACGGTAATTTGACCTAGCCGTGATTTCGAACAACCTGTGAAGGGTCGACTCATGGGTAATGATTATATCAGTGGACACAATATAATCTACAGTGAGGAGAGTGCAACTACAAGTCTATAGTGGAGTGACTTGTAGTTAATGAATATTGATTAACTGGATCAAAGAGTTTGATCGGTTAATCTCACATCATTAGAGCTCATGAACTGTAGGTCCATTAGGTCCCTCTGTTTGCTCAACATGGTTCTATTGAGGATATAAAGTTAGGAATGAAATTGAAGTGTTCTATATATGAGATGTCATATCAGCTATATGTGATATAATTGATATAATATATAGTTTTAATGTGAATTAGATTCACATATTAACTAAATACTAAAGAGAGAATAAAAGAGGGATATGATGGTAATTTCCACCTTCTTTCCCCATATATAGTTGCATGAGATGCAACTTTGACCCAAGCCTTGGAAAACCCTAGTGTGTAATTTTGTTGTGTTGTTGGAAAGGTTCCAAAATACAATCTCTCTCACAAACATCTCATCTCACCTAAAGGGAACCCACCTTCCTCCCTCACCTAAATAACAAAGGAGAAGATCCGGTGGTAGTGTTCGTGATGGCTTGGGTTCGTGTTGTTGAGATCGTGATCCTGGAGAGAAGGAGCACTCAAGAAACGCTCATCAAAGGTATTATTCTTGTTGTCCATCTCGCTTGTATATGCTTAATCTAGATAGATTAGTTCTTGAATGTAATCCATATAACTAAATTAAGAACGCAGTGGTTCACAATCGCTTCCGCTGCGGGATTTGATTCCCTTCAATTGGTATCGAGCCAAATTTGTTTCTTGATTTACGCTCGGATTTTTCAAGAACGAGGTGGGATTTACTGTTTTTCATGAGATGAGTAAACGGTTTGCAAATTAGATGGTTTCAATTTTGGCACTTAGATTTAAAATTTTTCATTGAATCGTTCAATGTAAGGGCCCGGTGTTTTGGAAAATTTTAATTGTAAATCGAGTCTATAAGTCCGTGTCGATCGAGGCAAAGTGGTTGCTAAGAAGAACGGAGCGAAAACAAGCAAGGAATGGAGATTCAACCATGTTGTCTGTGTGCAGCGTTGCAACGCTGTTCATTGGCGTTGCATCGCTGCGCTTGCGGAAGGAGGCGCGCATCAGAGGCAGCGTTGCAACGCTGCCATCAGTGTTGCAACGCCGAAGGCATTTCGCAACGCGCTCCAACGGGAAGAAACGGATAAGCTGCAGCGTTGCAACGTTGCCATCAGCGTTGCAACGCCTTACCTGGAAACTGACCTGGGAGTGAAATTTAATCAGAGAGTTTATAAATCATAGTAGCGTCAGCAGGTTTATTAAGGGGTTAATAAAATAGAAATCCTAGGCTTAATATAAAGAGTTATATTAGCAAACTTACGATATAATCAATATCAGAGTTATATTGATAACTTTAGGTAAAACCAATTAGTCGGGTTTAGCCTAAGTAAGATTCCTATAGATTTAAAGTATCCAGTAGGAGGAAAAGTGTATATGATACATATTTTTTCACCTACGTATCTCCGGAAAGTTCACACCGTGAGACTCATACTTGGCCTTGTGGCGCAAACGAGAGCGTCCCCCTTCGGATGGCGTTTGTATGAGTCAATATCAAGGTGAATGGAGAGGGTACTTATAGTGAGTGGGAGCAGGTTTAGTGATAAGAAAACTTATGGTCTCTTCAGTCGGTTTATACCGTAAGATCACTATGGTCAGCCTGCTAGTTTAGCCTGGACCAGAAAATCCTTTCGGAGGGCTTGATCATAGGGGAACAAACACAGTAGACAACCGAAAGGGATAAAGATTTCCTAAGTCCATTTTTTCAATCTAGTCCTCCTTTCGGCGGATTTTATTGGATGGGGACTCTGGGATCTAAAAACAGAGGGTTACACTCACAAGGTACATAAGAAGTGTATGTATCCTGATTGAAAAATGGTAACTTTTTCCTGACCGAAAAATGGTAACTTTTACCTCTCTTTCCCATCAAGCCTCACCAACGCGTTCACGTTCATTTGATTTACTCTTCATCTCAGACTGTAAAGCCTATAGGAATAAGAGTTATTCTTGCATTAGGATTTGGTCAAGAGTGTCTTGATCCAAAGGAGGAGTGTTTTTCATTACCCTTCGGTGTCATACATTCTAAACCTTTGGAGTATCATTGCAAATTATAAATGACCTAGGAATCATTTGATAATTAGCTAAAACATGATTGGATTAGACAATTGTAGGAAGAAACTTATACAAGTTTTATTTGTAAATTTTCAGCAAAATGACTAGCTCAATTATTTCCTTACTGGGTGTGGAAAAATTAACCGGACAAAACATAATGACTTGGAGGAATACACTCAACATTGTCTTGGTAGCACATGATCTTAAGGTCGTTCTCAATGAGGAGTGTCCTCAATTCCCTGCTCAAAGCACACCTCAAACTGTTGAGGATGCATATGACCGCTGAAAGCCTATATCCTTGCTAGCATACCTGATGTTTTAGCTAGGAGGCTTGAGGGCAAGGTCTCAGCTCGTGAGATCGTGGATTTTGTGCTAAATTTGTCTACAACAGTCCAAACAAATTCGGCATGAAGCCCTAAAGTTCGTTTACAACACGCACATGGAGGAGGGAACGTCACTGAGAGAACATGTTCTCAATGTGATTGCTCACTTCAACATAGCGGAATTAAATGGAGCGGTCATGGATGAGAAAAATCAGGTTTCGTTCATCCTATAATCTCTTCCGAAGAGTTTTCTGCAATTTCGTAGCAATGCAACGATGAACAACATGGAGTATGATCTGACTTCTCTGCTAAATGAGCTGTAGAATTATTAGTTTCTTATGGATGATAAGAGACAACAGAATGGAGAGGCAAATCTGTTTGCCCATTCCAAAAGTTCTCAGAAGGGTTCATCCTTTGGAACTAAGAACTGCAGTCATACTTCTGAACTTAAAAAGATGTAGAAGAAAAGGAAAATGAGCAAATAAAGAGCAATCGGCAAGAAAAAGCTGTTATTTGATAACATGTAGATTCGTGGTTTATTAGAAACCTTATTTCTATTTCTTACCTTAGCTTAACATTGTACTTCAATTTCTTTTGAATTGAATAAAGTGTTTATTTCTTTTGGAAAAGTATTGTACTATGTGTTCCTCTTCTTGAGAATTATTTGCAATGGTTTAATTCAGTTAAAATAGTTTTAAAGAGTGAATTATTTAAAATTGCAAGTACACGAACTAATTTCTCCTAAAGAAAATGATCATATTTGGCATCTTAGATTGGGTCACATTAATCTCAATCAGAGTTGAGAGATTGGTAAAGAATGGACTTCTAAATGAGTTAGAAGAAAATACTTTACCTATATGTGAATCATGCCTAGAAGGCAAACCGACTAAAAGACCTTTTAGTGGAAAAGGTTATAGAGGCAAAGAACCTCTTAAGCTTATACATTCAGACCTTTGTGGTCCAATGAGTGTTAAAGCCAGAGAAGGTTATGAATATTTCATCTCCTTTGTAGATGATTATTCTAGATTTTGGCATATTTACCTAATCAACATAAGTCTCAAGCACTTGAAAAGTTCAAGGAATTCAAGACTCAAGTTGAAAATCAATTGGGTAAAATAATTAAAACGCTCGATCATATCGAGGTGGAGAGTACATGGATTTAAAATTCCGTAACTATATGATAGAACATGGAATTACATCCCAACTCGGCCCAAAGACACCACAACAAAACGGTGTATCGAAAAGGAGAAATAGAACCTTGATGGACATGGTTCGATCAATTATTAGTTATGCTCATCTCCTTAGTTCCTTTTGGGGTTACGCAGTAGAGACTGCAGTATACATTTTGAACAATGTGCCGTCAAAAAGTGTTTCTGAAACACCTTTTGAACTCTGGAAAGGACGTAAAGGTAGTTTATGTCATTTCAGAATTTAGGGTTGTCCAACACATGTGCTTGAGACAAATCCAAAGAAGTTGGATTCACGTTCAAATTTGTGCCTATTCGTAGGATACCCAAAAGAAACAAGAGGTGGTTTATTCTATGATCCTAAGGAAGATAAGGTTGTTGTGTCGACAAATGCCATTTTCTTATAGGAGGACCACATAAGTGTCCACAAACCAAGAAGTAAAATTGTGTTAAGTGTGTTAGACGGAACAATAGCAAAGGTTGCTAATAAAACTAGTATGTCAACAAAAGTTGTTGATACTAGCTTGTCTAGTCAAGAGAGTCCACCTCAAGAGTTGAGTATGCCTCGACGTAGTGGGAGGGTTATAACGCAACCTGACCGTTAAATAGATTTATCTGAAACCCAAGTTGTTATACCAGATGATAGCTTCGAGGATCCATCAACTTATAATCAAGCGATGGTTGACAAAGACAAAGACAAATAGGTCATAGCCATGGACCAATAAATGGAGTCTATGCACTTCAATTCTGTTTGGGATCTTGTATATAAACCTGATGGGGTAAAACCTATAGGTTGTAAGTGGATCTACAAGAGAAAGCATGGTGTAGATGGGAAGGTGCAAACCTTTAAAGCTAGACTAGTAGCAAAGGGTTATACCTAGGTTGAAGGGGTTGACTATGAGGAAACCTTTTCACCTGTTGCTATGGTAAAGTCTATCTGTATCCTACTTGTCATTGTCGCATATTATGACTATGAGGTATGGCAAATGGATGTCAAGACAACCTTTTTGAATGACAATCTTGAGGAAAACATCTACATGGACTAACCCAAAGGGTTCATTGAACCAGGAAAAGAGCAAAAGGTTTGCAGGCTTAAAAGGTCAATTTTTGGACTGAAACAAGCCTCTAGGTCCTGGAATATAAGATTTGATGAGGCAATCAAATCTCATGGCTTTGATCAGAATGATGTTGAACCTTGTGTCTACAAGAAAATCATCAATAGTTCTGTCACATTCCTAGTTCTATATGTGGATGACATCCTACTCATTGGAAATGATGTAGGATATCTTACTGACATTATGAATTGGCTAGCTACGTAATTTCAAATGAAAGATTTGGGTGATGCACAGTTTGTTCTTGAGATGCAGATTGTCCGGAACCGTAAGAATAAAACACTAGCCTTGTCTTAAACATCTTACATAGACAGTGATGTCAAGGTTTAAGATGCAAGACTCCAAAAAGGGCTCATTGTCTTTTAGAAATGGAGTTCATTTGTCTAAGGAACAGTGTCCTAAGACACCTCAAGGAGTTGAGGATATGAGACGAATTCCTTATGCATCAGTTGTTGGGAGCCCGATGTACGCCATGTTGTGTACTAGGCCCGACATCCTGCTTTTTGCGATTGGAATGGTCAAGAGGTATCAATCCAATCCAGGACTTGAACAGTGGGTAACGGTTAAAACAATCCTTAAGTATCTACGGAGAACAAGGAACTACATGCTTGTGTATGAGGCTAAGGATTTGATCTTTACACGATACACAGATTCTGACTTTCAGACTGATAAAGATTCTCAAAAATCTACATCGTGGTCGTGATTTACTCTTAACGGAGGAGTTGTAGTATGGCGAAGCGTCAAGAAAGGATGCATCGCCGATTCCACCATAGAGGTCGAATATGTAGCAATGAAAGAGGTCATTTTGTTAAGGAAATTCATGCTAAATTTGGAAGTTGTTCCAAATATAACTTTGCCCATCACAATCGTGACATTGCGATAATAAAGGGTGTAGTGGCAAATTTGAGGGAACCCCGAAGTCACAAGAGGGGAAAGCACATTGAGCGAAAATATCATCTCATCCGGGAGATCGTGCATCGAGGAGACGTGATTCTCACGAAGATAGCCTCAGAGCACAACGTTATTGATCCTTTTACAAAGGCTCTCACGGCTAAAGTATTTGAGAGTCACCTAGAAAGACTAGGTTTACAAGTCTTCCCCAACTAGGGCAAGTGGGAGTATATTGTACAAAGGGTTTAAATGCCCTAGTTTATTGTATTTACATTACTGTAATGTTTTAATACTCTAAGTGACTATTTCTTCAAAGGTATTATTCTTGTTGTCCATCTTATTTGTATATGTTTAATCTAGATAGATTAGTTCTTGAATGTGATCGATATAACTAAATTAAGTACGCGCGATTCACAATCGCTTCTGCTGCGGGATTCGATTCCCTTCAACCTTATCCTGGGGACACTATGGATGGGCCCACTTTGTAAAGTACAAACGATGTGATCCTGAATCATTCATGTGGAGACATGCGAGTGGGGACGTCCTATGCAATGAGTTTGCATAAGACTGGACAGAGAAATAGTCACTTAGACTTTATAACTCTGTTTACTATCTTAACTGACTATATTAATACGATGACCTAGGTAACTCGATCTTAATCCTGAGTATGCCATGAACTCCTGCTTATCTCGGATTATCCTTAGATTTGCATGGGTGAGAGTGGCCCGAGATTGACGACACAATTAACCTCCCATTTTAGGGATAAGACCGGGTAGATAGCTGGGAACATAGTTCTGCAAGATGGAATTCACTCCTACCCGCTTAAGGGATTAGTAGAGAGATTGTTCCCTTAAGTGCTGACTTCGGGTCTTGAACAAAGGGTCCACCCCTCTCATTGGCCCGAGAGGGATTCATTTTGTTGGTTGGACCACAAACCAATTGTTCATTAGAGGATCATCGGACTTAAGGAACAAGAAGTAATTACACAGGGTAAAACGGTAATTTTGACTCAAATTGTAATTACGAACGACTCGTGAAAGATCGACTTACTAATCATGGTTATATCGAGTGGACGTAAATATATCTACAAATGAGAGGAGAGTGCAGCCACTAGGCTTTAGTGGAGTGTCGGTGGTTAACGAATGTTGATTAGCTAGGTTAAAGAGTTTGGCCTGTTATCTCGTATCGTTGGAGCTCATGATCCCAGAGGTCGATTATGTCCCCTTACTAGCTTGGACTAAGCCTTGTAACAATTTGAGAGAAAAGAATTTAAATTGTTCAAATTCGATTTTTGGGAGAAAACGTTAATTATATGTGATATACTTAACGTGTCACTTCGGTTTAATTATGAATTAAACTATAATAAAGAAGAGGTGGAAATGTTTAAATATGATTTAAATATTTGTTCGGTTTATAACATGAGTAGGGATTCATGTTCGAACGGTCGATTTAAGAAATCGGGATTGGTCCAATTATTTAATTTGATATTTGATATTAAATTAAATAATAAATTGATATTAATTTAAAATTAATTTTATATTAATTTTGAATTAAAATAAATAAAAATTCAAAATTGAATTTTAGTTTTCAATTGGACCAAAAATCAAAAGTGTGATTCATCTCTTTACTTTTCCAAATTCACACAAATTAAGCACCTCTTTCTTGCTAAATCCTCATCATCTTCATGCAGTCATCTTCTCCTAGCTTGAAGAAGCTTTTGGTTTGCTTTAATTGAAGAAGAAACACATGGATTTTCAAGGATTTATCGATTTTTTTCGATTCACGTTTTTCGACCTTTCTCCCATCTCTTCAAATTCTCTCTATCAAAGATCCCACAACTGTTCCAAGGCCCGAGGATAGTAGGGAAGACACTAGAGGTTGTCCACAAAGTGTTTGTGACAAGAAATTGCCCACGGATTAGGAGAATTTTGAACAACAAAGGTATGTGTTCATATTCTCTGTTTTTCCAGATTTGAGCATGCTTTTTATTTTGTAAAATTGATCAAGTTAGAGTGTTCAAGATCCAAAATTGCTTCCGCTTTCTTAATCTACACTCTTTCACCATTGACCTACGATCAAGCAATGACAGACGTTGACAAGGACGAATAGATTAAAGCTATGGACCAGGAAATGAAGCCGATGTACTTCAATTCTGTCTAGGAGCTCGTGGATCAACCAGATGGGGTAAAACCAACTGGTTGCAAATGGATCTACAAGCGTAAACGTGGCATAGATGGGAAGGTGCAAACCTTCAAAGCACGACTAGTGGCAAAGGATTTTACTCAAGTTGAAGGGTTAACTATGAGGAAACCTTTTCACCTGTTGCCATGGTCAAGTCGATCAGGATCCTTCTGGCCATTGTCGCATATTATGACTATGAGGTATGGCGATGGATGTCAAGACCGCCTTCGAATGGCAACCTTGATGAAACCATCTACATGTACCCAATTTCGGGGTTCATAACCCAACGCCAAGAGCAAAAGGTTTTCCGGCTTCATAGGTCCATTTATGGACTGAAACAAGCCTCAAGGTCTTGGAATATAAGGTTTGCGATCAAATCTTATGGCTTTTATCAGAACGTTGACGAGCCTTGTGTTTACAAGGAAATCGTCGACAAAAAAGCCGTCGCATTACTGATATTGTACGTGGATGATATCCTTCTCATTGGGAATGAGGTAGGATTTCTTACTAATGTAAAGAAATGGCTAGCTTCGCAATTTCAAATGAAAGATTTGGGAGAAGCTCAAGATGTTATAGGTATCGAGATAGTCGGAACCGTAAGAACGTAACGTTGGCCATGTCTCAAGCGTCTTATATTGACAAGATGTTGTCTATATATAAGATGCAGAACTCCAAGAAGGGTTTGTTGTCTTTCAGGCACGAGGTTCACATGTTTAAGGATCAGTATCCTAAGACTCCTCAAGTGGTTGAGGATATGAGACGGATCCCCTATGCTTGATGTATGCCATGTTGTGTACTAGGCCCGACATCTGTTATGCAGTAGGGATTGTCAGTAGGTATCAATCCAATCCAGGATTAGATGACTAGACAACCGTAAAGGCAATCCTCAAGTATCTTAGAAGAACAAGGAACTATAACTTAGTGTATGATAGTGGGGATTTGATCCTTATGGGATACACAGATTTTGACTTTCAGACCGATAAGGATTCTAGGAACTCCACTTCGGGGTTGGCCTTCATTCTGAATGGAGGAGCTGTAGTATGGCGAACCATCAAGCAGGGATGCATCGCTGATTCCACTATGGAAGCGGAGTACGTTGCGACTTGTGAAGCTGCAAAGGAAGTTGTTTGGCTTAGGAAGTTCATGACGGATTTGGAAGTTGTTCCAAATATGAACTTGTCGATCACACTGTTTTGTGACAACAATGGTGTTGTCGCTAACTCGAGAGAGCCTCAGAGCCATAAAAGAGGCAAACACATTGAGCGAATATCACCCGACACGGAGATTGTGCACCGCGGCGACGCGATGACCCACGTAAATAGCGCCGAGCACAATGTTGTCGATCAATTTACAAAGCCCTCACGGCTAACGTGTTTGAGGGTCACCTAGAGAGTCTATGTCTTCGAGTGCTTCCTGACTAGGGCAAGTGGGAGAATTTTAAACAGGTATTACTTCATTGTAATTATTGTACATTTGAGAAATGTATTTGCTCCACTAGCTTAGTCCAAGTGGGAGTTTGTTGGGTTGTATGTCCTAATCTCGTTTTGTTTGTAAATTTAACATTTGAAATTAATAAAAGTTATTTATTTCATCATTTTGTGTCTCGCAAATCTTACAAACTATATCCAATAAACTAAGCTCCAGGGTCATTGAATATATGAGAGAACTAGAACTTGAACGTTGTGTAGTGGAGACACAGGGAGGATCACGTTCGAGTTAATGACCCGAACGGTCTACTATATATGAATAGGGTTGGAGACCTAATCCTGGATACGTTGTGGATGCGGCCCGCTTTGCTATGTGGTTGACATGCGAGTGGGGGCATCATGTACAATGAGATTGTATAAGACCGGACCGTGAATTATTAGACCTACTGATGTAACACCATTAACAGTATGGACTACTAACTTCTTAGTTGACCATTAATGACTCGACCTGAATCCTAAGCGTGTTACGAACTTCTGTCTGTGGGGGTCTGTCATTTGACTAGTACGGGTGAGGGTGGTCACAGTTACTCGCCCAACATGCCTATCTTCTTATGGACAGGACCAAGTAGGGAGCTGGAAACTTAACTACGTGAGATGGAATTCACTCGTTCCCGCCATTAGGGAAACTAGAGGGGTTGTTCTCTTAAGTGTTGTCTCAAGGGCATGGACAACAGCGCCCACCCTTTCACTGGCACGAGAGGGGTGTTGTGTATGGTTGGACCATTACCACGTTGTTGTTCATTAGAGAAGCAATGGGGACTTAAGGAGCAAGAAGTAGACACAGTGGTAAAACGGTAATTTGACCCAACAAAGGTCTCTGAGCAACAAACTGTGGAGGATCGACTCATGGGCATTGGTTATATCAGTGGACACATCTTGTCTTACACTGATGGGAGTGCAACTACAAGCTTTAGTGGAGTGTTACTGTAGCTAATGAATGTTGATTAACCGGGTAAAAGAGTTTGACAGGTTAATCTCGGATCATGGAGCTCGCCAACGTAGGTCCATAAGGTACCTCTGCTATTTGAAACAAGATTAATAGAAGGTTTACACTTTTGGTGTAAATTTGTAGTGTTCAAGTTCACTAAAGGGTAATTATGTGATATATTATATAGTTTAATGTGAATGAGATTCATAATAAACTATAGGTTAGCCTAATTGTTGAATTAGGGTTAACTTGGAGAAATTAGATTGAGAGAAATTAAATTGAATGTGATTAAATTTAAAAATCCACAATAATACAAATGTGATTTGTAGAATGAGATATGAAATATCTTATTTTACGTGGTTATGCAAATATGATTTGCATAACCTATGGTCAATGGTAAAAATAGGTTGAGATTTCAACTCCAGCTATCACCATTATATAAATTCCTTTGCAAGAAGGGTTCATTAGGAATTTGCTCATTTTTTGGAATTCTCACCAAAAGAAGCAATAAACATTCTATCTCAAATCAACTCTCTCTCAAATTCTCCTCCCTTCACCAAAAACAAAGAATCCCACAATTCTCCTTCTACCTAAAGTAGAACAAATGAGAAATCGAGTGGAGGTGTCCGTTCGTTGGGATTGTTCGAGGAGTTCGAGATCATTGAGAAGAGCACGAAGAGTTCGTGATCGGAAGAAGGAAATTTGAAGTCGGTATTCAACAAGTAAGTACTTCAAACTTGCTTGTTTTCCTTCTTTAATTACATGTTTCGCCTATTACTATTAGTTAGTTTAATTTTAAGAAATCAAATTGCATAACAATACCACGACAATTCGATCGTCTTTCGCTGCGCGGGGATTCTCATTCCCTTTAGACCCACGGTCCCTTCTATCAATTCACACCATGAGACGCCTATGATCCGTCTGCTAGTTTGGCTTGGACAAGACAATCCCTTCGGAGGGCCTTGATCATGTCAGTCGGAACACCGTGAATTTCAAAAAGGGATACAATTTCCTTGTTGGTTTTCCTTCATAGTCCTCCCTTCGGCAGCTATTGTTTGGATGGATACTTGGAAATTTAAAGATAGAGGGTGACACTCACGAGATTCATTAAGAGTTAATAAATTCATACCAAAAAATGGTAACTTGATGCCTAATGGAATAAGTGTTATTCTGGTATTAAGGTCTGGTTGAGAAAGTCTCGTCCAAGAGGAGAAGTTATTCTGTATACCCTTTGGTAGCGGTCATTCTAAACTTTTGGGGGTATCATTGCAATTTTTAATGACCTAGGGATCATAGAATAAAAATTTGTTAAAACCTGTTGGTTTTTTCAAAGTTTTTGCAAGACTAATACAAAGTTTTCTATTTCAGCAAACAAAATGTCGAGTTCAATAATTGCTCTATTAGCTTGTGATAAGTTAGTTGGCGACAATTACCAAATGTGGAAGAACAATATTAACACTATACTAGTAACTGATGACCTTAAGTTCGTGCTCACTGAGGAGTGTTCTCATGTGCTAAGCTCGACCGCATCACGAAGTGTTCGTGATGTATACGATCGGTGGATCAAGGCTAACTAAAAAGTCAAGATCTACATAATTGTCGATTGTCTGAAGTCTTGGCAAAGAACCATGACGTTATGGTCACCGCGAAGAAGATCATGCAGCCATTGCAGGACATGTTTGGACAATAAATCCTTTTGTGTCCCGACACGATGCCCTCAAACACGTCTTCAATGCAAGGATGAAGGAGGGAACGCTACCCAGAACATGTTCTCGACATAATGCCCCACTTTAACCTGGCGAAGATGAACGGGGCTTCGATCGATGAGTCAAGCCAGGTCAGCTTTATCATAGAGACTCTTCCGAAGAGTTTCCTTTAGTTTCGTAGCAACACTGTTATGAACAAGATTAGCTACACTCTGACCTTCTTACTCAATGAATCGCAAAACTTCGGTCTACGATGCGATTTGAGGACCGTAACTTCGAGGCAAATGTTGTCTTGTGTTCTTTTTCACAGAGTTAAATCCTTTTGGACTAAATCTGGAGTTCTTGAGCCCAAAAGGAAGAAGAAGAAATTGAGGAAGGGTAAAGTTGATGGCACGCCGCCGAGGAAGGACAAAAAGGTTAAGGAGGTTGTGGAGAAAGGAGTGTTCCCACCGCAACGTCCCTGGCCATCGAACAGAATTGTCCCTAGTTCCTTGCCGACAAGAAGAAAGAAGGTAAATGTGATTTACTTGTAATCAAAACTCACATGGAGAGTAGTGACTCTATCTTGATATTGGATTGAGCGCCACTAACCATGTTTGTTCTTCTCTTCAGGAATTAGTTCCGGCAAATTTCTGCAAGAGGGCGAGATAATGCTACTGAGTTGAATTTGGGGAGGTTGTCTCATTTGCTGCATGATCAACACATGATGAAGCTTATTTTTTGCAGTGAAGTACATATTATTAGATAATTTGTACAAAGTACTAGGGTTTACTAGAAACCTAGTTTCCATTTCTTGCCTATTAGAACATTGTATTTTCGTTTCTTTCTCTGGTAATAAAGTGTTTATTTTCCGAAATGGAAACATGTTATGTTCAACTTCACTTGAGAGTTATTGTTCATTATTTACTACATTGCCTTCAATTAACCTTAAATCCAATAAACTAACATCCAAGATTGTTATATGTCCCTCTAACTCAATGTAGTGTACATATAAGGATCTCGATTCGAGTTATTCTGACCAAAAGGGTCTATAATAAAGGGATAAGGTTTGGGTACCTTACCCTGGTAATACTATGGATATAGCCCACTTTGTATGTGATACAAACACAGTGATCCTAACGTGTTCGTGTAGACGACATGTGAGTGGTGATATCCTATGTAATGAGATTGCATAAAACCGGACCGCAAATTAGTAACCACTAGATGTAACTTCGTTGACTAGTTAGGTTTCTAATTCAATAGGATGACCTAGGCAACTTGATCTCAATCTTGAGCAGGTTATGAACTTCTATAAGCGAGGGATTGTCTTTGACTAGTATGGGTGAGAGGGACCAGATTCGCCGACTCAATAAGCCTACCTTCTTGGGGACAAGACCGAGCAGGCAGCTGAGGACTTAACCTAGCAAGAAGGAATTCACTTCTTCCCTCCTATTAGGATAAGTAGATGAATGTTCCCTTAAGTGGTGTCTTAGGGACTTGAACAAAGGGTTCGACCCTCCCATTGGCCCGAGAAGGTCTTCTGTTTGGTAGGACCACAAACAGGTTGTTTATTAGAGGAGCACTGAGACTTAAGGTAAAGATGTAAACCAGGGATAAAACGGTAATTTGACCCAACTGGTTTTACGAACATTCGTGAAGGATTGACTTGTTGTTATTGGTAAATATCTATGGACACATAAATATTTCTACAGTGAGAACAGTCTTAGTAAATCATAGGACTTTAGTGGAGTGTTCCCACAGTTAACAAATGTTGATTAGGAGTTAATGAGATTAACCGAATAATCTCGTATCGTTGGAGCTTCTGATTTGTAGATCCATTAGGTCCACCTTCTAGCTCCTAAAGGGTTCTTAGATCATTTGAATTTTAAATGTTCAAATTCAATTAGGGAATAAACATTAATGTATATAGATACATTATAGTATAAAGTTTTAGAACTTTATATTAATTTTTTTAATATGATTCATATTAAATTATGTGAGAGAATTAAATATTTGAAAGAGTTCAAATATTTATTAAATGTGAATGAGATTCATATTTAAAAACTATAGGTTAAAATTTAATGTGCATAAGATATACGTTAAAACTATAGGTTAAAAGGGAGTGTGATTAAATATGATTTAATCATATATATATATAACCTAAATGAAATATAAGATTTTTGGATTAATTAATTAAGAATTAATTAATTGATTTTATTAATTTATATTTAATTAAATTAATAGGTTATATATATAAATATATTTAATTATTATTTAATTAATTATTAAATTAAATAAAGGGGAACTTGTAGATGACAAGTTCCTCACTTCCCTGCTTTATCTCCACTCCCTATCGTTAAGTATAGGGAGTTGGGAGATGAATTTTGATCGATGCATTTTTTGCAAAATTATTTTTTGCAAAAGCTCTCAATTTTTCTCTCAACATCTATTCCCTTCCTCTTCTAATTTGTTGGAGTCCTTCCCACCAAGGAAAAGATCTAAGTGGAACTCAAAGACATATGAGGTTCTCACTTTTGGTAGTGTCTGTTGGAATAGAGAGGAAAACTTTGTTGTTGTCAACTTTCTATGTAGATTTCATGAAACGAGGAGTTGGTGGGAAAGTGAAACTACAAAGGTAAATTGTGTTATTCTTTTCTAGTTAGGTACTTACAAAGATGACTAATTTTATGTTTAATCCATGCTTAATTTTTTCATTGCTTATCTCTGTATTTTATTTGTCAACGTATGGGTTTTTGGAGTAAACCAAAACAAATCAAGTTAATACGATTTAATATCACGTTTCCACTGCTCAAGAGGATTCGATTCCCTTCATGATCTTCCTCAAGGAATGTGGAGTTTGTCGACACAAGCACCCTATTTTCCTTAGGATCGTAAAACATACCACCTCTCGTTTCCTTTAAGTAACCTACATAGAGGCACAACTTCGAACGAGGTTCCAGTTTCTTCGGGTTTGATACCAACACATGGGTTGGGCATCCCCCAGTCCTGAAATGGCGTAAACTACCTTTACGACCATTCCAGAATTTGAAAGTTGTTTCAGAAACACTCTTCGATGGAACATTGTTCAAAATGTATATCGTAGTCTCCACAGCGTAACCCCAAAATGAATCGGGAGATGAGCGTAACTCATCATTGACCGAACCATGTCCAATAACATTTGGTTCCTCCTCTCCGATACACCATTCTGCTGTGGCATACCAGGTGTTGAGAGTTGGGACGTAATTCCATGTTCTATCATATAGTCTTGGAATTCAAGGTCCATATACTCTCCACCTTGATCTGATCGAAGCGTTTTGATTGTTTTACCTAATTTGTTCTCAACCTCGATCTTGTACTCCTTGAACTTTTTAAGAGCTTGGACTTGTGATGCATTAGGTAAAGGTACTCATATCTTGAATAATCATCAATAAATGAGACGAAATATTCATAGCCTCCTTGGGATTTAACACTCATCGGACCACAAAGGTCTGAGTGTATAAGCTCATAAGGCTCTTTGGCTCTAAACCTTTTCCACTAAAAGGTCGTTTGGTCATTTTGTCTTTCAGGAATGACTCACCTACCGGTAAAGAATTTTCTTCTAACTCGCTTAGAAGTCCATTCTTCACTAGTCTCCCAATCCTATTGAGATTAATGTAGCCTAACCTTAAATGCTAAAGATGGGCATTTTCTTTAGGAGAAACCTTTAATCATTTCGTTCACGTTTTAGCTATTTGAAACAATTCAATATTCAAAACACTTTTGACCGAATTGGGCCTTAAAACATATAAATTATTCTCAAGTCAAGCAGAACAGATCTCAATACCTTTGAAAGAAATAAACGCTTTATTAAATTCAAAAGACACTGAAATACAACGTTCAATAAAGCAAGAATAGAAACAATGTTTCTAGTAAACCCTAGCACTATGTACATATTTTCCAGCAAAAGATGCTTCCTGCCAAAATGCAGCTTCAGTGTGCCCACTGTTGCAGGTGAGACAACCTCCCCAGATCCAACCCTGAGTGTTATCTCCTTTTCCTATAGTCGCTGCCAGGAACTAATTCCCTAAAAAGAAGAGCAAACATGATTAGTGGTGCCTAAATCAAGTATCCAAACAAAGTCACTACTCTCCACTAAACAAGTTTCTATAACAAGTAAATCACATTTACCTTGCTTCTTCTTGTCGGCAAGGAATTTTGGGCAGTTGCATTTAAATTTCCAATGCCTGTCACAATTGCAGTAGAAACACTTTCTCTTGTCTGCAACCTCGTCGACCTTTTTTCCCTTCTCGGCGGCACCGTGGTAAGCTTTCCCAATCTTCTTCATTTTCTTCTTCTTCCCTTTCGGGCCTTAAGAGGATGAAGCTGCAGACTTGGTCCCCGAGGTTGACTGATGGGGATCTGATCCCTTTGAGTAGCGGAAACGTGTTTTAAAGAACGAAATTGCTTGATTGTTTTTGGTTAAACACAAATACCAATACATTGGTAAAATACAGAGATAACCATACAATTTCTAATCTAATTAAGCATGGAAAATAAACATGCAAATATGCTATAAGTAAAATAAACTAAAAGAAAAAGTTTAGTTACATTTGTAGATCAAATCAACAACCACTCCTTGCTCTAATTGCACAGCAACAACAAATAAGAATTTCCTCTGTTTTTCTAAGAAGGACACTACAAAAATGGAAAACCATCTATATCTCTGAGTATCTACTTAGATCAACCTTTGGTGGGAAGGATTCCAACAGTTGGAAAACAAGAGGGAAATTGAGAGAGGAGAGATCTTTTAGCAATTTCACAATTGCAAAGAATGCATCGATCAACCATTTCTTCTCCATTGGAAAAGAATTAAACGAGAGATAACTTCCCCCACTCCCTATCGATAGGGAGTTGGAGGGAAGTGGGGTACGTGTCCACCTGACACGTTCCCATTTTTTTAATATTAAATTTAAATAAAATAAATTCATCTAATTAATTATATTAATTAAATAAAATTTAATTAATCAAATTAAATATCTTATATTTAATTAAGATTTAATCATATTTAATCATATCTTTCCCTCTAAAACCTATAGTTTTAATGTACATCTTATGCACATTAAATTATAACATATAGTTTTCAAATATGAATCACATTCACATTTAAATTTAACATTTGAATTCTTTCAAATATATAATTCTCTCATATAATTTAATATGAATCATATTCACATTAAATTTATAATATATAGTTCCAAAACTTTATATTATATCGTATCTATATACATTAAATTTATTCCCTAATGAATTTGAACATTTCAAATTCAAACGATCTAAGAACCTTTACGAGCTACAAGGTGGACCTAATGGACGTCTGATCGTAAGCTCTAACGACACGAGATTATCTTGTTAATCTCATTAACCTCCTAATCTTCATTCGTTAATCATGCGGGAACAATCCACTAAAGTCCCACATTGCACTCTTCTCACTGCAGATATATTTCTGTGTCCACGGATATTGACCAATAATAACAAGTCAATCCTTCACGAATGTTCATAACACCAGCTGGGTCCAATTACCGTTTTACCCCTAGGGTACATCTTGTACCTTAAGTACCAGTGTTCCTCTAATGAACAGTTTGTTCGTGGTCCTACCAAAAAACAGAAGTCCCTCTTGGGCCAATGAGAGGGTCGGGCCCTTTATATATGTCCCGGAGACACCACTTAAGGGAACATTCATCTACTTACCCTAGTAGGCGTGAATGAGTGAATTTCATCTTGTTATGCTAAGTCCCCAGCTGCTCACTCGGTCTTGTCCCCAAGAAGGTAGGCATATTGAGTCGACGAATCTGGCCACTCTCACCCATACTAGTCAAAGGACAATCCCTTGCAAACAGGAGTTCGTAACCTGCTCAAGATTGAGATCAAGTTGCCTAAGTCATCCTAGTGAAATAGAAACTTAGCTAGTCAACGGAGTTACATCTAGTGGTTACTATTTCGCAGTTCGGTCTTATGTAATCTCATTACATAGGATATCCCCACTCACATGTCATCTACACGAACACGTTAGGATCACAGTGTTTGTATCATTTACAAAGTGGGCAACATCCATAGTGTTACCAAGGTAAGGTACCCAAACCTTATCCCCTTACTATATACCCTTTAGGTTGTATCTCGAACCGAGATCCTTTATATGTATACTACGTTTAGTTCAAGATACATTTTACAGCCTTGGATGTTTAGTTTATTGGATTTAGGGTTAAAACAAGGGCAATATCGTAAATAACGAATAATAACTCTTTATTGAAATAATAACACTTTATTACAATAATTAGAACATAATTACAAACTACGAGTTTTAGGGTACAAACCCCAACAAACTCCCACTTGGACTAAAACTCTAGTAGGGTACATTACAATCTAAAACTTTGGTTATTGAGATACAAATACTATTGCCTATGGCATCCATATACCCATTACATATCTCCCTCTTGCCCTAGATTAGCCTATGTACATATCTCGTAGACCTAGACTTTCAAGATCACCCTCGAACACTTTGGCCGTGAGAGTTTTTGTAAACGGATCAGCAATGTTGTGCTCCGAAGAGATCTTCATGACTGTCACATCTCCTCGTTGCACTATTTCTTGTATCAGGTGATACTTCCTCTCGAGGTTCCTTTGAATTGGCTACCGCACCACTGTTGTCACAGTAAAAGGTGGTGGGAAATTCCATATTTGGAACAACTTCCAAATCAGTAAGGAATTTCCTTAGCCAAACAACCTCTTTAGCTGCTTCACAAGCAGTGACATACTCAACCTCCATCGTGGAGTCAACGATGCATCCCTGCTTGATGCTTCGCCATACTATAGCTCCCCCGTTATGAGTGAAAACTGATCCCGATGTGGATTTCCTAGAATCCTTATCGGTCTTAAAATCAGAATCGGTGTATCCAATAAGGATCAAATCCTTAGTCCCATACACAAGCGTATAATCCCTCGTTCTCCTAAGATACTTGAGGATATTTTTAACTACGATCCAATGGTCTAACCTTGGATTGGATTGGTACCTACTGACTATTCCCACTGCATAACAAATGTCTGGACTTGTGCACAGCATAACATACATTAAGCTACCTACTGCAGAGGCATAGGGAATATGTCTCATATCTTCAACTTTTTGAGGTGTCATCGGACATTGTTCCTTAGACAAATGAACTCCATGCTTGAAGGGTAATAAGCCCCTCTTGGAATTCTGCATCGAATATCGGACCAATATTTTATCGATATAAGATGTTTGAGACAGAGCTAGCGTTCTGTTCTTGCGATTCTTGAAAATCTGAATCCCAAGAACATATTGCGCCCCTCCCAAATCTTTCATTTGGAATTGGGTCGCCAGCCAATTCTTTATGTCAACTAGGTATCCTACATCATTCCCAATGAGTAGGATATCATCCACATAAAGTACTAAGAAAGCTACATTGTCGTTGATGATCCTCTTGTAAACACAAGGCTCATCAACGTTTTGATTAAAGCCGTAAGACTTGATCGTCATATCAAATCTTATGTTCCAAGATCTGGATGCTTGTTTCAACCCATAAATGGATCGATTGAGCTTGCAAACATTTTGCTCCTGACCTTGGGTTATGAAGCCTTCGGGCTGAGACATATAGATGCTCTTGTTAAGATTACCATTCAAAAAGGCAGTCTTAACGTCCATTTGCCAAATCTCATAATCATAAAATGCGGCTATGGACAAGAGTATCCTAATAGACTTAAGCATAGCAACAGGGGAAAAGTTTTCTCACAGTCAACTCCTTCCCTTTGGGTAAACCCCTTTGCTACAAATCTATCCTTAAAGGTTTGTACCTTTCCGGTTGCATCTCTCTTTCTCTTATAGATCCATTTACACCCTATGGGTCTTACCCCTTCAGGGTTGTCTACAAGTTCTCATACTGAATCGAAGTACATTGCCTCCATTTCAAGGTTCATAGCTTTGATCCATTGGTCCTTATCTACGTCATTCATTGCCTGTTTATAAGACAATGAATCCTCTACACCGTCATCAGATATGACAACTTGAGTTTCGGCTAAACCCAAGCAATGTACAAAGTTGAGAAACAACCCTCCCACTGCGTCGAGGAATTTCCAACGATTGAGAAGGACAAGACTGACTTGATGTGCTGGCTTCTTCATCAACTCTTGATGAAGGTCCAGTTTGATCAACAACTCTTGTTGACTCATTTGAAGCTTTATTTAATACTAATTTACTACGTGGTTTATGGTTCCTCATGTGATCTTCCTCCAAGAAAGTGGTGTTTGTTGATACAATCACCTTGTTTTCTTGTGGGTCTTATAAAATAGCACCTCTCGATTCTTTGGGATAACCAACAAATTGACATAATCTTGAACGAGGTTCCAGCTTTCTTTGGGTTTGTCACCAAAGACGTGTGTCCGGACAACCCCAAATCCTAAAGTGTTGTAAACTAGGTTTACGCCCCTTTCATAATTCAAAAGGTGTTTCGAAAACACTCTTTGATGGAACAATGTTCAAGATTTGAACCGCAATACCATCTGCGTAACCCCAAAACGAGGTAGGCAAATCGAGCATAGCTCATCATAGATCAAACCATGTCTAACAAGGTTCTATTTCTCCTTTTTTACACACCATTTTTTTGTGGTGTATTAGGTGTTGAGAGTTGAGATTTAATTCCATGTTCTATCAAATAGTCCTGGAATCTCAAATCCATATACTCTCCACCTCGATCGAATCGAAGTGTTTTAGTAGTTTTCCCTAACGCATTCTCTACTTCAGCTTTATACTCTTTGAACTTTTTAAGAGCCTCAGACTTATGATGCATTAGGTATTGATAACCATACCTCGAATAATCATCTATGAAAGAGATGAAATATTAGTACCCTCCTCGAGCTTTAACATTCACCGGACCACAAAGATCCAAATGTATAAGCTCAATGGGTTATTTGGCTCTATAACCTTTTCCAATAAAAAGTCGCTTAGTCATTTTACCTTCCAAGCAAGATTCGCAAGGAGGTAAAAAATCATCTTCTAACTTGTTTAGAAGCCCATTCTTAGATAATCTCTCAATCCGGTTGAGATTTATATGATCAAGTCTAAGGTGCCAAAGATAGGTATTATTAGGAGAAAATCTTTGCCTTTTACATTGAGTATTAGCAGATTTTAAACATCTCATGATTTAAAATTGTTTTAGTTTAGTTAGGTTTAAGTACATATAAGCCGTTTTCTATCTTAGCAGAACAAATATTGGCACCTTTCTTTGAAATGAACGCTTCATTACTTGAAAAGGAAATACAATAATTAAGTTCAATTAGACAAGAGATAGAAATCAAGTTCCTCTTAATCTTAGGAACTATGTACAAATTTTTTATATATAAAAATCTATCTCAAAAAAACTGAAGGGATTAGGAATTCCCGCAGTGGAAGACATTGTGAAACGTCGTTGTTTCGTTGTGTAAACGTATCTTAAAATCGAACCTATCTCATAGATTCCTAGGCTAAATATGCATATAGAGAAGAAAAACATAAAGTAACTTGTTACTTACTTGTTAAAGAACTCTTCTTCAAACCTTCCTCCTCCGGTCCACGATCTCTCTCGAACCAACAATCTCTATTTAACTCGATCCTCAAACCCAACGGTGAGAGACACTGTAAAGGGTCTTCTCGGTTGTTCTCGGGAGGTTGAGGGGAGAGTATGTGGGGCTCCCTTTGGTTTTGGGTGAGGAGAATTCTAGAGAGAGAATGAGAGAAGTGTTTTTTGCTCTCTTTGGATGAAAATCCAAAAATGGCAAAAGCTTTTTTTAGATGCCTTTGAATGCACCTATTTATAATGGTGTATTTCACCACAACTATATGATATGCAAATCATATTAGCATATCATATAATATAAGGTATCTCAACCTTATTATATAAATCTCACTTGCATAAATGGGGAATTTTAAATTGAATCACATTCAATTTAATTTCTCTCAATTCAATTTCTCCAATGTAGCACTAATTTATCAATTAGGCTATACTATAGTTTATTATGAATCTCATTCACATCGAACTATATATTATATCATCTATATCACATATAAATGACATAAATACCCAAATAATGAATTTGAACACTTCAAAATCACACCAAATCGTAAACTCTCAATTTGTCCAATTTGATCCAATCGAGGACCTAATGGACTCTACAGGATGACGAGCTCCAATGATCTCGAGATTAACCTATCAAATTCTTTTGACCTTGGTTATTCAACATTCATTAGCTACTGTAACACTCCACTAAAGCTCGTAGTTGCACTCTCATCACTGTAGGACAAGTTGTCTCCATCAATATAACCAATGCCCGTGAGTCGACCCTTCACAAGTTGTTTATAGACACCGCTGGGTCAAATTACCGTTTTACCCCTGTGTCTACCTCTTTCTCCTTAAGTCCCACTGCTCCTCTAATGAACAACTACGTTGCATGGTCCTACCATAAACAACAACCCTCTCGAGCTAGTGAGAGGGTGGGGCCCCGTTGTTCAAGTCCTGGAGACAACACTCAAGGGAAAAACTCCTCTAATTTCCCCAAATCGGGAACGAGTGAATTCCTTCTCGCGTAGTCAAGTTCTCAGCTCCCCACGTGGTCCTATCCCTGAGAAGATAAGCATATTGGGCGAGCAACTGTTGCCACCCTCACCAGTACTAGTCAAAGGACAGACCCCCGCAGACAGGAGTTTGTAACACGCTCAGGATTAAGGTCGAGTCACTAATGGTCATCTACGAATTTATTAGCTCTATACTGTTAACGGTGTTACATCAGTAAGTCTAATAATTCACGGTCCGGTCTTGTACAATTTCATTGCACAAGATGCCCGCACTCGCATGTCAACCACATGAACGAGTTGGATCACCTCATTTGTATCTAATACAAAGCGGGTCGCATCCACTGCGTATATCAGATTAGGTCTCCAACCCTATCCGTATACTGTAGACCATTCGGGTCATTAACTCGAACGTGATCCTCCCTGCGTGTCCACTACACACCGTTCAAGTTCTAGTTCTCTCATAATACAATGACCCTGGAGTTTAGTTTATTGGATTGTTTATGAAATATGCGAGACACAAAGCATTGGAAAAATAACTATTATTTATTTCAACTTGGTATATTACAAACTTATACGAGATTAGGACATACATCCCAACAAACTCCCACTTGGACTAAGATAGTGGAATACATAATACATTTCTCAAATGTACATTATAGTAATACAATAAAGTAATACAATAAACTAGGGCATTGAATACCCCTTTAGAATACTCCCACTTGCCCTAGTCAGAAGCACTCAAGACCTAGACTTCTAGGTGACCTCAAACACATTAGCCGTGAGGGCCTTTGTAAATGGATCAACAACGTTGTGCTCGACGCTTATCAACGTGGATATCACGTCTCCGCGGTGCATAATCTCCCGTATTAGGTGATACTTACGCTCAATATGCTTGCCCTCTTATGACTCGAGGTTCTCTCGAGTTGGCTATCGCACCACTATTGTCGCAAAATAGGGTAATTTGCAAGTTCATATGTGGAACAACATCGAAATCCATCATGAACATCCTAAGCCAAACAGCTTCCTTTGCAGCTTCACAAGCCGCAACATACTCGACATCCATCGTGGAATCAGCGATGCATCCTTGCTTGATGCTTCACCACACTACAGCTCCTCCATTCAGAATGAAGGTTGACCACGAACTGGATTTCCTAGAATCTTTATCACTGAAAGTCGAATCTGTGTATATCGTAAGGATCAAAACCCCACTTTTAGTTTAGAACCCCAAGTGGAGTTGTTGTCAATTTGTGGAACTACAAAGTTAATTATCGAACACGTTTTAGTTTAGAACCTCTACAACATGCCCATTTTATGTTTAATCCATGCTTAATTTATATTGCTTATCTCTCTGTTTTATTGCCAATATATGGGTTTTGGGAGTAAACCAAAATAAATAAGCAATTATGATTTTAAACCACGTTTCCGCTACTCAAGGGGATTCGATTCCGTTCAATTGGTATCAAAACATTGCTTGTGTTTATTTTGATTGAAACAAAGTTGCATTGGTTAGTAGGAAATTGCATATTGTGTTGCTTTTGAATTGCTTAGCAAAATTTGACCATAGTTTAATTTTAATTTGATCAAGTTAATGTAAAGGCCCCTTCGTTTTTGGACAATTAAGTGCAATATCGAGTTTGTATTCATGTTTATGAGTCGTTCATGAAAGTTTGGGACAATTCGGATGTGATTCGGTGTAAAATTATTGTTGTTTTGTTGTTGTTCTCGAAGAAGTCTATTGGTGTTGCACTAGCAGCGTTGATACCCTGTGTGTGGCGTTGGAACGCCATTCATTAGCGTTGCAACGCTGAAGAGTTGCGTTGCAATGTTGTCCATCCCTATCGACAAGGAATTTGACGGGTAGCAGCGGTGCAACGCCGTTTCATGGCGTTGCAATGCCAACCCGATACTGGACGCGAGCACGAGGGTGGCGCAACGCCATGGCATTAGCGCGTAATGAAGTCGGTTCGCCTCAACATGGTTCGGATGGTTCGGTTTGTTTCTGGTCCGGTTCGAGCGGTTTGGCTCCGGTTCAAGGGGTTATTGGACCGATTTAGTGATAAAATTATTGTAGTTTTATTATTTTTGCACTTTAGGGGCCAAGATTTTCTGCTTTACAAATTGCTTTTTCTTTATGAATGTCATTTAGAATTATTCCCACCTTTAGGATAAGCATGCCCATGCATTTTATTTGTATAAGTGTTATATGAGTATGATAAAATGCATGAGTTATTTTTCATGAGTAATTAGTTATAAGTGTTATAATTTAATTATACGAAAAATGAAGAAACATGGTGTATGAAATTACTTAGTATAATATAAAATGTTATATTATGTAAGTGGTATGCATGATTCAATTAGTTCAATGACAGTTATTTTCAATTTGAGTTTGATTGTTGGAAATAACATATAATTCCTTGTCATAGGTTAATCATTAAAATTTTTAAAAGTTATAAATTGGTTTTAGAAACTATAACCTATAACAAAGAGATGCATGCAAACATAGGAACTTGGGTAGGATGGATTTAATTTTAAAATGTTTAAAATTAATTAGACCTAAATGTAATTTCTAATAGGATAGAATCTAGTCTTACACAGTATTTTAAATAGTTTAAAGTATAGTAGGACAATAGAACTTTGGTTATAGGGGAACTCTACCGGTGATGTTATGTCTAAGGTTGGGGGTACTTAAGCTGACGGTTAACGGAGCACCTCCTACCTGGGAACTGACCCGAAACATGAGTTGAATTAACCATAGTCTTGTTAGCATGCATTATATCTAGGTTATTAAAATGTTTATTCACCTAGACATAAGCTTAAAAGACCTAGTTATAATAGGCATAGACTAGTCTTGTCTCAAGGGCTTGGACAACGGACGCCCACTCTCTCACTGGCACGAGAGAGTTGTTGTATATGATTGGACCATTACAATGTTGTTGTTCATTAGAGAAGCAGTGGAGACTTAAGGAGCAAGAAGTAGACATAAGGGTAAAACGGTGATTTGACCTAGCAGTGTCTACGAACAACCTGGGAATGGTCGACTCATGGGTATTGGTTATATTAGTGGACACGTAATATTCTGCACTGACGAGAATGCAGCTACGGGCTTTAGTGGAGTGTTACCGTAGCTAATGAATGTTGATTAACCGGGTCAAAGAGTTTGATAGGTTAATCTCGGATCATTGGAGCTTGTCACTGTAGGTCCATTAGGTCCCTTGGTTGGCTCAATCTGGGTTAAAAGAAGGGTTAATGTTTTGGAGTAAATTGAAGTGTTCAATTTCACTAAAAGGGCATTTATGTAATTTATATGAGATATGAATGATATAATATATAGTTTGATGTGAATGAGATTTATAATTAACTATAGGTTAGCCTAATTGTTGAATTAGAGCTAATTGGAGAAATTAGGTTGAAAGATATTAAATTGGATGTGATTCAATTTAATAGATCCATACTATTGCAAATGTGATTTGTGATATGAGATATGAGATATCTTATAATATATGGTTATGCAAATATGATTTGCATAACCTATAGTTGTGGTAAAATGGTAAATAGGTAGAGTCACCTATCTCCATATTTAAACCCTTCTTGTAAGAAGGAAGTTAAGTCATTCTCTCATTTTTTGGAATTCCCACCAAAAAGAAGAGAACAATTCTCTCTAAATTCTCTCAACATTTCTCCTCTCTTCTCCAAAACACCAAGTTCCCACAAACTTCCTTCTTCCAAAAGAAGAACAACCGAGAAGTCTTTGGTGGTGTTCTTGTTCGTGAGAAGTGTTTGGGTTCGTAGAGATCGAGAAGCACACGAAGAGTTCGTGATTTGTTGGAAAGGAATCCTTGAAGAAGGTCTTCAACAAGTAAGTAACTTGAACTTACTGTTTTTCTTTCCATTTTATGTATGTTTAGCCTAGATTTAAGAGTTAAGTCATTTTAATGAAATTCAATTGCACAACTTCACTATGACGATTCAATCATCTTCCGCTGCGTGGGAGTTTAATTCCCTTCAAAGGTATCCAAACCTTATCCCCTCACTATAAACCCTTTAGGTTGTATCTCGAACTAAGATACTTATATGTCCACTATATTCAGTTCAAAAGACATACAACAACCCTGATGTTAGTTTATTGGATTTAGGGTTAACTTAAGGCAATACATAAAATAATGATAAACAATAACTCTTTATTGATTTAATTAGAACATTATTTACAAACTACTTAGATTTATGGCATAAAACCCAACAAAGACTCTACCTCTTGAAGAACACTTCTTCGTGATTCCTTCTCCCGATCACGATCTCAACGATCTCTCAGACAAACTACTTAACCGAACACGATCCAAGTGACACCTCCACTTGATCTTCTCGGTTGTTCTTCAAGGATGAGGGAGAGTATGTAAGACTCCATTTGGATTCGATTTTGGAGAATTGTAGAGAAACTAGAGAGAATTTGTGAGAGGGCTTTTGGAGTGAAAACCAAAAATTGACATAATCATCTCTCAAGTGCTTCTACATGCACCCATTTATAATGGTATGTGGTGGAGGTAAAATCTCCACCAATTTACCACTTTACTATTAACTATATAATATGTAAATCATATTTACATATCATATAATATAAGGTATCACATACCTTATTATACAAATCTCATTTGCATAATTGTGGAATTAAAATTGAATCACATTCAATTTAATTTCTCTAAATTTAATATGAATCTCATTCACATTAAACTATATATTATGTCAATTACATCTCATATAAATGACATAAATACCGTTTATATGAATTTGAACACTTCAAATTCACTTCAAACTGTATACACTCATTGAACCATAATTGAGTCAAACGAGTGACCTAATCGACCTACAAATCATGAGCTCCAATGATCCAAGATTAACTGACCAAACTCTTTGATCCCGTTAATCAACATTTATTAACTACGAGGACACTCCACTGTAGCCTCGTAGCTACACTCTCCTCACTGTAGGACAAGTTGTGCCCATCGATATAACCAATACCTATGAGTCGACCCTTCACAGGTTGTTCGTAGTCACAACTGGGTAAAATTATCATTTTACCCATGTGCCTACCTCTTGCTCTTTAAATCCCACCGATCCGCTTAATGAACAACTTTGTTTATGGTTCTACCATAAACAACACCCTCTCGAGCCGCTGAGAGAGGGTGGGGCCCCGTTGTTCAAGCCTTGGAGTCAACACTTAAGGAAACAACCCTCTAGTTTTCCTAGCTCAGAACGAGTGAATTCCATCTTGCGTAGTCGGGTTCCCAACTCCCCACGTGGTTCTTCCCCGAGACAAGAGGGCTTATGGGGCGAGCAACACAGGCCACCCTCACCCGTACTTGCCAAAGGACAAACCCCCGGAGACAAGAGTCTGTAACACGCTCAGGATTAAGATCGAGTCATTAATGGTCATCTACGAATTTATTAGTCATAAACTTTTTAATGTTGTTACACCGGCTTGGTGTAATAATTCACCGCCCGGCCTTTGTACAATCTCATTGCACATGATGTCCCCACTCGCATGTCAACTACATGAACGAATTGGATTGTCTAGTTTGTATCCAATACAAAGTGGGTCGATCTCGCAGTTGTTGCTAGGATGAGGTTCCCAACTCTATCCATATATTGTAGACTATTCGAGTCACTAACTCGAACGTGATCCTACCTGTGTGTCCATTACACACCGTTCAAGTTCTCATAAGTATGACCCTGGAGTTTAGTTTATTGGATTAAGTTTAAAATGCGAGATACAAGGTTTGATTAACAAATAACTTTTTATTTATTAATACAACAACTATTACAAACGACACGAGGTTAGGACATACACCCCAACACCAATACAGTCCTTTTAACATGCTTTGTCCTCACTCACATTCACCCTTCTTCTTCTCGCCTCATTCAACCCCCTCTCCTCAATCCATTGCTCCCTCTCCCCTCGCCGAAGCTCTCTTTCGCTACCGCCTCTCCCCATCAATCTCTTTCTCTCTCGCCGCTCGTCGAATTTCTCCTTCCCCATCATCGCTTTCGCTCGTGTCGCGCGCTGGATGAGTCGTCACCGCCATTCAGGTTCTCCGTCACTCTTGATTTACTTTCTCCCTCTCTTAACCGATCCCTCTCTTTCCCTCACTCTCGGCTTCCTCTCTCTTTCATCACTATCTCTCTCTCTCCCTCTCGCTTTCTCTATCTAATATTAATCTGTAACACCCTAAAAATTAAAGTCATCCCAAGTGGAATGGCTTTTTGAAGCGTTATAATAAAGGAACAATAAAAAAATAATACTCAAATTATAAAGGAATAGTAAAAATTAGTAAATAAAGAATCCAAAGATCCTAGATATACACTCATTTCATAAAAAAAATAATACAGTAATATACCACTAAAATATATGCAACCCTTACATATGAATATGCCACCAACATCTTGAGATATTTTGGAGATGGAAGAATCTTGGAGAAAAATAGAACAAAGAGAACAAAAATAAATAAAGAATGAAACACTAAGTGTTGGGGAAGAAAATGTTTGAAGAAAACACATTTTATAGTAATAGAAATGAGAGTTATAAAAACTTTTGAATTCTATAACTCCTAAAATTCATCTATGAATTATAATTAAAGAAAGTTGTAGGAAATTTTTTTTATACTCCAACCTATTATTGATAATTAATTTACTATTTATATTTAATCATTAATAACAATTTTGTAAATGAGTAAATGGAAAAAATAGTAAAAGTGTCAAAAAAAAAATTCAAACATCGTCACTTTTTAATATAGTATAGACATAGATAAGATAAGAAGCAATTATCAAAAGTTTACATTATCTAATACAAATAAGTCCCACTGAACTTCTCAAAAAAAAAAAAGTCTGTCAAAAAATATTTTTGACCTACAATCTTATATTTCACTCCCATGATCCCATTTCACCATAAAAATGCAGGGAGTGGCTTCAAACTGTATAAGTATAACTTCAGCACCAAACTGACCAATAAAGTTAAAAGGATAAGTTAAAACTAAAAACGGAACAGAGAAACTGCTTTTAATACATGCTCAAATTCAGCCCTAAAGTGAGATAATTATCAAAAGTCTGTTCCTAAAAAAATGAAAAACGGAAACAGGAAATGGAAAGGATACTTGATCTCATGCTCTCCGAAGTCTGAACTATCCTCCTGCTTCGAGAGGCTCCGCTGTGTGTTTTCGTGTTTGCTGCATTTGTGGTGGTTCACCTGCCTTCCTTCCACGCCTTCTCTATTCTCAATTTAAAGAAAACCATGTTTCTTATCTCAAGCTCCTTTCAATTCTG
This sequence comes from Trichosanthes cucumerina, assembly GCA_036507285.1. Lineage (NCBI taxonomy): Eukaryota > Viridiplantae > Streptophyta > Magnoliopsida > Cucurbitales > Cucurbitaceae > Trichosanthes > Trichosanthes cucumerina. The sequence continues at coordinate 40,713,001 of CM071836.1, read as the reverse complement.
TTTCTGTTTCTGTTTCAAACATTCCTCGTTTTCAATTTCCATGTTCCATGCCTCCTAAACCATCAGAATATTTTCTCTTCATTATTCTATACAACAGTCGAGTTCTTTCTCTTTCTCTCTCCTCTCTTCTTGTAGCCGTTTCTTTCTGTATTCTATTCGCCGCACTTCCTCTCTCAACTCCTCGGTATTCACTTCAACAATGCTCTTATTACAAATTTGAGCCCTCTGCTTATGGATCTCGAAAGTGGGGTTTATCCCAACTATGCTAAGGTGAGCTCAAAATCTCTCAATTCTCCACTAATTTGTAATCTCCGCAGATTCCGTCTTAGTTTCTAATTTAGCTTCCCTTACTTACAGAAGGATTCATGGAAGACAGTTCTGACCCTAGCTTTTCAGAGTCTTGGTGTCGTCTATGGTGATTTAAGCACTTCACCTCTTTACGTGTATAGGAACACTTTTGCTGAAGAAGACATTGAACATTCAAAGACCAACGAAGAGATTTATGGCGTTTTGTCATTCGTTTTCTGGACCCTTACCATTATCCCTTTGCTCAAATATGTATTTATTGTGCTCAAAGCTGACGATAATGGCGAGGGTGGGACTTTTGCTCTCTACTCGTTGTTGTGTCGACATGCCCGAATCAGCTCGTTGCCCAATGTTCAAGCGGCAGATGAGGAGCTAGCTGAGTACAACAAGGGAAGCATAATTTTACCACCCACAAAAAGCTTTGCCTCCAAGCTGAAATCTACGTTAGAAACGCATAAGGTATTGCAGAGATTTTTGCTCACTCTGGCCTTGATTGGGACGTGTATGGTCATTGGCGACGGCATCCTAACGCCTGCTATTTCTGGTAATTATAGATTTTCCTTTATTAGTTGAAATTTAGGAAAGAAACAAACAACGGAAAGGTATTTGTCTGTAACTAATTGGCCTTGTTTGGGATTTTGATAGTTTTTTCTGCTGTTTCTGGACTGGAGTTTACGATGTCAAAAGAGCATCACAAGTGTAAGATTTTAAACCTTGCTCCATTTTTTCTACGATCATGACTTTGTTTGGTATTAAAAGTGTGTTTGAAAGATGGTGGCAATTTAGGCTTTGCTGCAAACATCTCTGACAAAGTAAAAGCTATTTGTAGTTTACTGTGTATTTGATTTTGAATTCCAATGCACCAGATTCCCTTCTTTTGGAAAATTTTGTTAATGCCTGAACTACTTTTGTCTTTTTTTCTTCGACAACTTTCACTGTACATTATATCTAAATTCACCAACCCTTATGATGACTGGGTTTGTCATTCATTCATTCATCCTTATTTAAGAATATTACATAACAATACAAATAGGAGGAAACGATTCAAATCTATCACTTCCGAGGAAGGCACTTGCTTAACCACTTGAGCTATACTCATATTGGCATGTCATTCTTTCTCTTTACTTTTTAGGAGTTGCAATAATATATTACTTTGACATGATTCAACATATTGTTGATGATTATCACCTAAACTCAATTATATATTGTACAGTCCACATCATTGCTTTTCATCTCAGGTAGCATATTTGTTCTAATAAATGTTACGATATGTTAGTGTTAGTGTAAGTTGTAACTATCACATTTTCTTCAGTTTCTTTTTCAATCACACCCACACCGAGGAAGAAACTAAAAAGTAGTGTCAATTGCAGTAGGTTATGATTTTGTGTAATCTAGTTTTTATTATGACCATGCAAACCTGACAGAAAAGAACTGCTTTGATTTGGTAGATTGGCACCATATGAATTAATGTTTAAAGTTTTATGTTTGATGAGCTATCTTTTTATGTATTCTTTATCAACATACCAACTTGAATGCTTCGGATGAAATCTTGCACGAAACAAATTTCAATATTATATGCTAACAAACGTTACTTTGATGCATGTGAAATAGTACAATTTTGAGTCAAAACAAAAGATGTCTTGGATATCCATAATTTTGTAAGATTTATTCAGTTTAGCTACTTTTCTTACATCCAATGAAGTTTTTGCTACTTAAGGAGTAGCCTGGCTGCAATGTCTAAGAAAGAGCTGTGTTCTCAAGAATCAAATGCTCGTAGAGATATTTGTTACACTCGAGTCCAAAACATTGAACCTTCATTAGTGGAGGATTTCATAAGTAATCCTGTCTGACAAACTTTTATGAACTCATACAGTTTCTTAAAGTGTCTCAGAATCCTCAAACCCCCAGAAAGTTGAGTAGGAAGCTTGTGGGCTAGATTTTTTTTAGTTGAGCTCCATCTCCTGAACTTTGCATTATAACTGGGTTTTCATCTTGGTGAGGTGTCTACGGGTATTTTAAAATTCTGAAAAATTCAGAAGTGATCACTACTAGTTGGACATACATGCTTCATCCTTCAAGTTAATAGACAGTTCTAACCTAAAAAACATGTGGAGCCTTGAAATCAGACGGTGCCTACTTAAAGTAGCAGAATATATAATCTTTATATTATCTTTCAAGTTAATGCCCTCAGTGAAATGCATGGGATCTCGCTTTTGGGGACTACAAAATTAAGGATGTCCTACAGGGTTGTAGACTGGATTCAGATAGAGGCTAATTTAAAAGGCCTCTGATGGTTCAATCTTAAATTTTCATCCATGTTTTTGTTGAGGTTCCTCCTGCAGCCATGCATATGTAAAAAATTATTCCATGTTTGTTAGAACATGCTTGAGCGGTGCTAAAGTTTCTATTCAAGCGTTGATAATATTGCAGATGTGGAAGTTCCAGCTGCATGCATCATACTGATAGGCCTGTTCGCCCTTCAACATTATGGAACCCACAGGGTTGGATTCTTGTTTGCTCCTATAGTTACAACATGGCTTTTGTGCATTAGTGCAATTGGTTTATACAATGTTATCCACTGGAACCCTCATGTTTATCAAGCACTTTCACCTTATTATATGTTCCAATTCTTGAAGAAAACACAGAGAGGAGGTTGGATGTCACTAGGAGGGATTCTACTTTGTATAACTGGTAAGTGAATAGTGCTACAACTTTTGAAATTTATCCTTGTAGAAGCAAAGTGATCCGTTAGTTTATGAAACGCTCTTTGACCCTTCCAGGTTCAGAGGCTATGTTTGCTGATCTTGGACACTTTTCACAATCATCCATCCAGGTATGGCATTTTGTTTTAAATGAATCTAATTCTGATCTATATTGGTCTAACATGATAACGGTTGTTTCTTGGCTTCTTATCATAAAAAAGGGCACACATTTTCTTAATGACTTTGTATGTTTAGGTAGTGTTAATATAATTTAATTTACCATAACTCATTTGCTTAAACTTTTGGGGTGATTGGTAATTTAACATTGATATCAAACCAAGATGTCTTGTGTTCGAGCTCCTATAATGTTATTTTCTCTCCAATTAATATTGATTTCCACTTGTTGGGCTTTCTACAAATTTTCAAACCCACAAGTGAGGGCGAGTGTTAAAATATTGTGGATATAGTTAAATTTACGATAACCCATCAGCTTAAGCATTTAGGTTGATTGGTGATTTAACACTCTATCTACACTAGTTCATCATCAATATGTTTGTAACTATTCCTGTATATCTCTGCTCTGAAGAAGCTTCCTTTGTCAAATAATTTGTGACAGATTGCATTTAGCTTTATGGTCTATCCATCTTTGGTTTTGGCATATATGGGGCAGGCTGCTTATCTATCTCAACATCATTCAATACCAAATGATTATCGAATTGGATTCTATATATCTGTTCCAGGTACTATTAGTTGCTTTACATGATATTTATAGAGTATGGTTGGCTTTCGGTTGATCTTAGGTGCTCCTTATTTATTGTTCAGAGAAGTTACGTTGGCCTGTTCTAGTAATTGCCATACTTGCTGCTGTAGTAGGAAGCCAGGCCATCATCACTGGAACTTTCTCGATCATTAAGCAATGCTCTGCTTTGAATTGCTTCCCTAGAGTCAAAATAGTTCATACATCATCTAAAATTCATGGTCAAATTTATATCCCTGAGATTAATTGGATCTTGATGCTGTTATGCTTAGCTGTTACAATTGGTTTCCGAGACACAAAGCGTTTGGGAAATGCATCAGGTATGAAACAACTAAACATTATTTGTCTTGTCCTTTTTGGAGGCATCCAACATATTTTCAACTTGCCAACAGTGATATATCTGAGAATGCATGTTGGTCCTAGTCATAAATATCTTTTAGCTTAACCATGCATCTGTCAATTGCCTTTCCTTGTTAAAATTCAGCTGTTTTATGGGAGGAGGAAAAAAAAAACTGAAACAGTATCACGAACAAAAATATTCTCATTTCCTCGCGATAGATCAAGTGCTTTAAGATCGATTGGATGATCCACATTGCCATTAATAAAAATTTTCTCATGTACAAACTCCATTCAAGTCTGTCATGTGATGCAACAGATCATGATGCTAAGCTTATAACCAATACGCTTGTTCCATGATCTTTAGGACTAAATAAGCCTGCTGGTTTTATATATTTATTTGTTTTTGTCAAACAGGCTTGGCAGTAATCACAGTGATGTTAGTCACTACCTGCTTAATGTCTTTAGTCATTGTCCTTTGCTGGCACCAGAGTGTTGTCTTGGCAATTTGCTTTGTGCTCTTCTTTGGGTCAATTGAAGCCATGTATTTTTCAGCTTCTCTCATTAAGTTTCTAGAAGGAGCATGGGTTCCCATTGTGCTTGCGATGGTGTTCATGATTATAATGTCTGTCTGGCACTACGGAACGCTGAAGAAGTACGAATTCGATTTTCAAAATAAGGTGTCAATTAATTGGTTGCTTAGTGTGGGATCCAGTCTAGGCATTGTACGAGTGCGGGGGATTGGCATTGTGCACACTGAACTTGTGTCAGGAATCCCAGCAATTTTTCCACATTTCATTACGAACCTTCCTGCCTTTCACCAGGTGGTTGTTTTTCTTTGCATCAAATCTGTCCCAGTTCCACACGTTAAAGCTGAAGAGCGGTTCCTAGTTAGTCGAATTGGACCTGGTGAGTTTAGGTTGTATAGGTGCATTGTGCGATATGGATACAGAGATGTGCACAAGGATGATACAGAGTTTGAAAAAGATCTTGTATGTAGTATAGCTGAGTTCATAAGATGGGAGAAAATGGAATCCAGAGGTTGTAATGCAGCAGCAGATGATCCAGTGGTTGTAGTTGGAACGTGTTGTACACATAGAGATGGAATTCAAATGCAAGAGGAAGAGTTGGGTGACAACGACGCATCGGATTCGGAGCAGAGGGAAATAAGGTCACCAGGTATTGTCGAACCACTGAGAACGAGGAAAAGGGTGAGGTTCGTTGTGCCAGAGAGTCCAAAAATTGAGCAGACAGCAATGGAGGAACTGCAGGAGTTGATGGAAGCAAGGGAAGCAGGAGTTGCTTACATATTGGGTCACGCGCATACGAAATCAAAGCGGGGATCGAGCATGCTAAGAAAGCTTGTTATTAATTATGGTTATGAATTGTTTAGGAGAAATAGCAGGGAGCCCAGCTATCCCCTCAATTTACCACATGCGTCCACTCTTGAGGTAGGAATGATGTATCATATCTGAATATACAAACACCCACCTAAAATCTCTATCAATTATACTTCTTGTATAGTATCATCTTAATCTTACACTAAATAAATATTTACACTTGTATATGTATCTTGTGTTGTTTATGTTTTGAATCAACCCAATTACCATTTAGTTCATTCTCACACATTCTCACAAGCCCTATATATTTAAGGGCTTTCTACCTAAGTAACCTACTTATGAGCCATAATTTACATAATCAATCCACATTCACTATATTTTATACAATTGGACAATTGAGCCTATTTTTAACACAAATGTCGTAGTCCTTTTATTTTTATACCCTTAACTTCGATTTGATAGTTTTTAAACAAAAATAAAAACAATATATGGAAACTCCATGATTTATCAAATGTCTTGTTAGGAATAAATTAAAAAAAAAAAACTAAAATAGTATCATTATATTAGATTTTGAGATTTCTAGATAGATAACTTATTTATGAAGCTCAATTTACATACAAACCAAACATCATTTTTTTTTACATAAAGGGATAATTAAGTCTAATTTTTTATAAAAATGTTGTGTATATTTTATTATTGCAATCACAACTTCAATTTGATAATTTTTTAAAAAAAAATAAAAACAATATATGGAAAAAGTAAATTGTTTCTCAAATCTCTTATTTAGAGGAAATTCAAATAAGAAAATGAGATTTGACACATAATTGAAAAAACAAATGGAAAAAACAAGATTGATTTAGACCAAAAGAAAAGTCTCTCCTATTGCAATGGGAAGAAGAAGAAGAAAATACATACATGAATCGGAAGAAGAAAAAGAAAATTTGTTCGTAGACGAAGATATAAGCGGTATGACATCTATATTATTTGTTTTGTATCGAGTATATACAAGTTTTGCTCTAGATTTTTTCATAATTTTCTTAGTTTATATGAGTTCTTTATGAAATATATTGGTATTAATGAACTGAGTATGATTTTTGTTTTGTTCGAATAATATGAGTCAAAACCCACATATTTGATTTTGAAAAAAAAAAAACTAGTTTTTGTTTTTGTTAAATCGTTTTCTAGATACCAAATGAATAAGACAGAACCATGATTATGGTTGAATTCATTTTTAACTTGCTTTTATTTTTATTACAATTATATATTGTATTCTCATAGGATTTCTTGTAAAATGAAGGAAGAAGATGACTCTGCTTTTCTCATTTTCTTACACTTTACTACTTGAAACACATAAACAATCATATATATGGACATTATAAACATCTAAACGACTAGAGTAAAATATACTGGGAAGTGAGACGAAAAGGCCAAAAGACAAAAATGAGGTCATCACACTTTGATATAAGGTATATCTATATCTATCTATATATATATATATCTATATTACAATGATATATATTTTTGGAATTGTAGGATGGGGGTAAAATGTCAAGATAATTTATTTAGGCAAGGACATTAGTGTGTCAATTAACTCGATATTTTTTGTCTTCTATTTTGTTGACAAATATGTGAAGTTTGTGATGCACTGAATAACCCATTAGAAGAAATTAAAACATTGAATAAGAGATTGTGTAATAGTGGAAAAAGCACGACCAATTTCCTATACAACATATATATGTTAAAAGATATATGATACATACTTGTTAAGTATATAATATATTAAACTATATTTGAAAAATATGTGAATATAATGTGATATATTAATAATATATTGAAGGAAATGGATTTCCCACAACAGAAGCGATGCGAATCGTCGTTGATTCGTTGTAGTTCTAATTTTCTTAAAATTGAAAGTATCACATACATTTCTAGGATAAGCATGCTTTAATTGAGAAGAAAACAGAAAGTAATCGTTACTAACCTCTTGAATAACAATTCTTCGATGTTTTCTCCGATGGTCACGATCTCTCTCGATCCAACGATCTCTCGAACTCGTACCACAAACGGATCAAGCCAGACGCTTCAACTTGATTTTCTCGGTTGTTCTCGGGAGGTAGAGGGAGAGTTGTGGGGCTCCCTTTAGAATTGGGTTGGAGAAGGTAGAGAGAATTGAGAGAGAGGTAGAGAGAGTTCTTTCTTTCTCTTTTGGTTCAAAATCCAAAAAATGAGAGAATGTACTAATAAGTGCTTCTCCAAGCACCTGTATATAATAGTGTGTGGTGGAGTTAAAATCTCCACCAATTTACAATTTTACCACAACCATATGATATGCAAATCATATTTTGATATCATATGATATAAGGTATCTCATACCTTATTCTACGAGTCACATTTACATAATTATGAAATTTTAAATTGAGTAATATTCAATTTAATTTCTCTCAATTCAATTTCTCCAAATTAACCCTAATTAAATAATTAGGCTAGACTATAGTTTATTATGAATCTCATTCATATTAAACTATATATTATGTATATTATATCACATATAAATGACATAAATACCCTTTTAATGAATTTGAACACTTCAAACCCACTCCAAACTATAAACCCTCATTTTGTCGAATTTGAGCCAATCGAGGGACCTAATGGACCTACAAGTGACAAGCACCAATGATAAGAGATTAACCGATCAAACTCTTTGACCCGGTTAATCAACATTCATTAACTACGGTAACACTCCACTAAAACCCGTAGCTGCACTCTCATCACTGTAGGACAAGTTGTGTTCATCGATATAACCAATGCCCATGGGTCGACCCTTCACAGGTTGTTCGTAGTCACAACTGTGTCAAATTACCGCTTTTTACCCTCGTGTCTCACCTGTTGCTCCTTAAGTCCCCCACTGCTCCTCTAATGAACAAATTTGTTGCATGGTCCGACCATAAACAACATCCTCTCGTACAATGAGAGGGTGGGCACCGTTGTCCAAGCTTTGGAGACAACACTTTAGGGAACAACCCCTCTACTTTTCCTAGCTCGGGAACGAGTGAATTGCTAAATGTGTAGTTAAGTTCCCAGCTTCCCACGAGGTCCTACCCCTAAGAACATAGGCATATTGGGCGTACTCTGGCCACCCTCACCCGTACTAGTCAAAAGACGGACTCCACTGGACATGAGTCCGTAACACACTTAGGATTAAGGACGAGTCACTAATGCTCATTTACGAAGTCATTAGTTCTATACTATTACAGGCGTTACATCAGTAGGTCTGATAATTCACGGTCCGGTCTTGTACACTCTCATTGCACATGATGCCCCCACTCGCATGCCAACCACATGATCTGCAAACCCGAGATCTCTTTTTGGATTTTCCTAAAAAAAAAAAAATAATAACAAAAGAAAAGAAAAAAGAAAATGTTTAATATAATTGGTTGCTTTATTTTTTTTAAAAAAAGAAAATAAAAGGAAATTGTTTTAAAAAAAAAAGAAAAGAAAAACGGATGGTGGAAACCCACCACCGCCAATGACTTTTTTTAGATTATTTAACTCACCTTCTTTTCATTTTCATCACATTCTCAACAAAGAAAAGCACAGCTTCGATGGAGAGATTGAGAGGAAGAAGAAAGTGAACTTCTAAAGTTGAAATTGAAGAGGAAAGGGGGAAGGTTCAATTCAATGTTCCATGGCAATTCTATGATCAATCCAGACCAGTTCTGATGTTTAGATCGTTTTGAGCTCCACAAGAAGAGGTAAGAGGTGAGGTTTGATTTTCTTGAAAGTTAACGCATATTTGAACAAAAGTCGTGGAGGAAACTTGAGCAAATTCTTACCATAAGTTACTGATTTGTGAAGAGGAAGGCAAAGGACAGAATTTGCTGTCAAATCCGAGAAACCTCTAGTTTTTCGGTCGTGCTAATCTGTAGAGTTGGAATCAAAAGCTGTAATAGGTATGGTTGGAAAGATTATTAAATTTTTTACAACTTTCATGAAAAACTCGTAGGTAGAAAAGGACTGGAAGATGCTTTACATTTCAGGTGAAGTTCGGGGTGCAACAGGGAAACGAATCTGGAAATAGCAGAAGTTTGTTTTTAGGAAAAAAGCTTTCGAGGTATTTACGAATAAATCCGTTTGGAATTTCAATTTCATTTCTTTAGATGCGTTTTAGGGGGTTTAAAAAGGAAGAGTTTGGTATAAAGTACATCCTTTTTGGCTAAGTAATGAAGAAGTTATGAGAGTATGAAATTAGGCCACGAAATGTGTAAAATGCAGGAAAAATAGATGAGTGTTTTTTTTTTTAATTTTAAGGTTGAAATTCATGAGCTTAGGTTCTAATGCTTGTTTTTGGTTTGTTTGACAGGCCAATAGGAAATAGGTCGAGTGTACGGACCAAGGTTCTAGTTCTAACGCTGTAAGTGACAAAACGATTTAAATGTTTGTATTATGCTTATGAAAATACAAGATTTTGCTAGAACGAAATGGTTTCAATGCTTATTGTTCTCCTTTGAACACATATTTATGAGTATTCATGTTTTCCTAGAAATGATTTTAAGTGCTCGTTGTGAGCCTAGATTTCCCGATGAAATTTATGAAGCGAATCGAAGTCCCCGCAGCGGAAGCGATTGCGAATCGCGCGCTCTTGATTTAGTTACAATAGAAATTTCAAGAATGTAAAACATGGATTAAGCATAAAATAAGAGTTTGGACGGCAAGAAGTTACCTTTGAAGAACCTTTCTTCAAGTGCTCCTCTCTCCACGGTCACGATCTCAGCAACAAAAACTCCAATGTGCGAAGACACGAACACCAGATCTTCTCCGTTGTTCTCTAGGTGAGGGAGGAAGGTGGGTTCCCTTTAGGAGATGTGAGGTATTTTGAGAGAGATGTATGTTTTTGGAACTCTTCCAACAACACAACAAGGAGGCTAGTAATTCTATAAAAAATCCTTAACCTAGTTGCATCTCATGCAACCATATATATAGAGAATTGGGATGGAAATGACCATCCTACCCCTCATTTAATCTCTCTTTAATATATAGTTTAAATCACATTAAAACTATATATATTATATCAATTATATCATATATAATTGATATAACTCCTCATGTATGAAATTGAACACTTCAATTTCACTCCTAACTTTATACCCTCTATATTACCATGTTGAGCCAACGGAGGATCTAATGGACCTACTGGATCATGAGCTCCAATGATGTGAAATTAACTGATCAAACTCTTTGATCCAGCTTAATCAATATTCATTAACTACAAGTCACTCCACTATAGACTTGTAGTGCACTCTCTCACACAGAGATATTTTTGTGTCCACCGATATAGTCATTACCCATGATTCGACCCTTCACGGGTTGTTCGTAATCACGGTGGTCAAGTTATCATTTTACCCCTGTGATTACCTCTTTGCTCCTTAAGCACCACTAATCCTCTAATGAACAACAAGTCTAAGGTCCCACCTTAGAATCATACCTCATAAAGGGCGGGACCCCGTTGTTTAAGACACTGGAGTCGGTTCTTAAGGGAACAACCTATCTAATTCCTCGGTAGAGGAATGAGTGCATTCCATCTTGCACAGCTTAAGTTCCCACTACCTACGAGGTTTCTGTCCCTTAGAAGGTAGGCTTATTGAGTCGACATGTGCCACTCTCACCCATACTAGTCTAAGGACAAACCCCTATAAGCGGGAGTTCTTAACTTGCTCAGATTCAGTCGAGTCACTAATGACCATCTATAAATTACTAGTCTTATCCTCGTTAGCGGTGTTATCATTTGGTTAGACTAATAATTTGCGATCCATCTTGTATGAACTCTTCATACAGATGCCCCCACTCACATGTCAACTACATGAATGAGTTGGATTACCTCATTTGTACTAATTACAAAGTGTGCCGCATCCATGGTGTTACCAGAATTAGGTTTCCAACCTTATTCTTCTACCATAGACTATTTAGGTTATAATCTTGAACTCAACCCAAATAGTGTCCACTACACTGATTTCAAGATAAGCGTTATAACCTTGGAGCTTAGTTTATTGGATTTATAAAATCAAGATCATGTAATCTTATCAAAATAAATAACACTTTATTTAATTGATCAAGATTACACAAGTTTAGGGCAAATCCCAACAATCTCCCACTTGACCTAAAGCTTGTGGAGTACTAAACATTACATTAATGTAAATACAATAAACTAGGGCATTTAAACCGTTTGTACAAAATACTCCTACTTGCCCTAGTTGGGAAGACTTGTAAACCTAGACCTTCTAGGTGACTCTCAAATACTTTAGCCGTGAGAGCCTTTGTAAAAGGATCAACAATGTTGTGCTCGAGGCTATCTTCGTGACAATCACGTCTCTCCTCCGTACGATCTCCGGATGAGATGATACTTCCACTCTATGTGCTTTCCCTCTTGTGACTTTGGAGTTTCTCGATTTACACGCAACATCAAGTATAGCAATACAAAGGTGTGTCGGGCAAAGTCATATTTGGAACAACTTCCAAATTTAGCATAAATTTCTTAACCAAACGGCCTCCTTAGCCGCTTTCACAAGTCGCTACATATTCGGCCTCCATGGTGGAATCTGCGATGCATCCTTGCTTGACGCCGCCATACTACTGACTCCTCCATTAAGAGTGAAAATCGACCACGATGTAGATTTCCGAGAATCTTTATCACCGAAAGTCGTAATCAGTGTATCCTGTAAGGATCAAATCATAGCCCCACACAAGCATGTAATTCCTTGTTCTCCAAGATACTTAAGGATCGTTTTAAGCGTTGTCCAGTGTTCAAGTCTCCGGATTGGATTGATACCTCATCGACCATCCCAATCTGTAAAGCAGATGTCGGGCCTAGTACACAACATGGCGTACATCGGGCTCCCAATAGGCGATGCGTAAGGAATCCGTCTCATATCCTCAACTTCTTGAGGTGTCTTAGGACACTTTGTTCCTTAGACAAATAGATTCCATGTCTAAAAGGCAACAAGTTCTTTTTGGAATCTTGCATCTTAAACCTTGACAACACATTGTCTATGTATGATGCTTGAGACAAGGCTTGTTCTATTCTTGCGGTGCGCTCGGATAACTGATCCCAAGAACAAAATGCGCATCACCCAAATCTTTCATTTGGAATTGCGTTGCTAGCCATTCCTTGATATAAGTAAGATAACGTACATCATTCCCAATGAGTAAGATATCATCCACATAGAGAATTAGGAAAGCGACAGAACTATTGATGATTTCCTTGTAGACACAAGGTTCATCATCATTCTGGTCAAAACTATAAGATCTGATAGCCTCATCAAATCTTATATTCCAGGACCTAGAGGCTTGTTCAGTCCATAAATCGACCTTTTAAGCCTGCAAACCTTTGCTCTTGTCCTGAGTCAATGAACCCTTTGGGTTGGTCCATGTAGATGGTTTCCTCAAGATTGCCATTCAAAAAGGCTGTCTTGACATCCATTTGCCATACCTCATAGTCATAATATGCGACAATGGCAAGAAGGATACGAATAAACTTTACCATAGCAATAGGTGAAAATGTTTCCTCAAAGTCAACCCCTTCAACCTAGGTATAACCCTTTGCTACTAGTCTAGCTTTAAAGGTTTGCACCTTCCCATCAACACCACGTTTTCTCTTGTAGATCCACTTACAAGCTATAGGTTTACCCCATCAGGTTTATCTACAAAACCACAAACAGAATTGAAGTGCATAGACTCCATTTCTTGGTCCATGGCTATGATCCATTTGTCTTTGTCAATATCAACCATTGCTTGATTATAAGTCAATGGATCCTCATGAGTTGTCATCCGGTATAACAACTTGGGTTTCACTAAACCCATGTAACAGGCCAGTCAGATCACAACCCTCCCACTACGTCGAGGCATACTCAAATCTTGAGATGGACCCTCTTGACTAGACAAACTAGTATCAACAACTCTTGTTGACGTACTAGTGTTCTTATTAGCAACCTTTGCTATTGTTCCGTCTAACTCACTCAACACTACCTTACTTTTTGGTTTGTGGTCCCTTATGTGGTCCTCCTCCAAGAAAGTGGCATTTGTCGACACAAAGACCTTATCTTCCTTAGGATCATAGAATAAACCACCTCTTGTTTCTTTTGGGTGTCCTACGAATAGGCACAACTTTGAACGTGAATCCAACTTCTTTGGATTTGTCACAAGCACATGTGCTGGACAATCCCATATTCTAAAGTGACATAAAGTACCTTTACGTCCTTTCCAGAGTTCAAAAGGTGTTTCAGAAACACTTTTGAAGGGCACACTATTCAAAATGTATATTGCAGTCTCTACTACATAACCCCAAAAGGAACTAGGGAGATGAACACAACTCATCATTGATCGAACCATGTTCAACAAGGTTCTATTTCTCCTTTCCGATACACCATTTTGCTGTGGTGTGCCGGGAGCTGAGAGTTGGGATGTAATTCCATGTTCTATTATATAGTTCTAGAATTTTAAATCCATGTACTCTCCACCTCGATCCGATCGAAGTGTTTTAATTCTTTTACCTAATTGATTTTCAACCTTAGCCTTGAATTCCTTGAACTTTTCAAGTGCTTCAGACTTGTGGTGCATTAGGTAAATATGTCCATATCTGGAATAATCATCTATAAAAGAGATGAAATATTCATATCCTCCCCTGACTTTAACATTCATCGGACCACAAAGGTCTGAATGTATAAGCTCTAGAGTATCTTTGGCTATGACCTTTTCCACTAAAAGGTCTTTTAGTCATCTTGCCTTTTAGGCAGGATTCACATACTGGCAAAGAATTTTCTTCTAACTCGTTTAGAAGTCCTCTTTTTACCAATCTCTCAATCCCATTGAGATTAATGTGACCCAATCTTAGATGCCAAAGATGAGCATTTTAGGAGAAATTAGTTCGTGTACTTGCAATTTTGTAAAATTCACTTGTTAAAACTATTTTAACTGAATTAAACCATTTGCAAATAATTCTCAAGAAGAGCAACACATAGTACAATACTTTTCCAATGAAATAAATACTTTATTTAATTGAAAAGTAAAAGAGGTACAATGTTCTCTAAGGCAAGAAATAAGGTTTCTAATAAACCCTTAAGCTACATGTTATCAAATAATGCCTTTTCTTTGCAGATAGCTTGCTCTTTCTTCGCTGCTCATTTTCCTCTTCTTACGTATCTTCTTAAGTCCAGAAGTATGGGTGCAGTTCTTTTTCCCAGAGGATGAATCCTCCTGAGAACTTTTGGAATGAGAAAACAAATTTGCCTCTCCATTTTGTTGTCTCTTATCATCCATAAGAAACTGATAATTCTGCAGCTCATGTAGCAGAGAAGTCAAATCATACTCTATGTTGTTCATCATTTGCATTGCTACTTTAATCATTTGAAAACTCTTGGAAGAGATTCTAGGATGAAAAAATCGACATTTCTCATCTATGATCGCCCGTTTAATTCCACTATATTGAAGTGGGCAATCAGATTGAGAACATGTTCTCTCACCGATGTTCCTTCCTTCATACGTGCGTTATAAACGAACTTTAGGGCTTCATGCCGAATTTGTGTGGACGGTTGTCTAGACAAATTTAGCACAAAATCCATGATCTCTCGAGCTGAGACCTTGCCCTCCAGCCTCCTGGCTAAAACATCAGGTATGCTAGCCAGGATATAGGCTTTCGCCTTTTCGTTGGCATTAATCCAGCGGTCATACGCATCCTCAACAACTTGAGATGCATTTTGAGCAGGAAATTGAGGACACTCCTCATTGAGAACGAATATAAGATCATGTGTAACCAAGATTATGTTGAGTCCATCCCTCCAAGTCACTATGTTCTTTCCGTTTAACTTTTTTGCACCCAATAAGGAAATCATAGAGTTAGACATTTTTGCTGAAATATTTACAAACAAACTTGTACGAGGTTTCTTGCTATAACTCTAATCCAATCATGTTTTAGCTAATTATCAAATGATTCCTAGGCCATTTATAATTTGCAATGATTCTCCAAAGGCTTAGAATGTATGACACCGAAGGGTAATAAAAAACACTCCTCCTCTAGATCAAGACACTCTTGACCAAAACCTAACACCAGAATAACTCTTATTCCTATAGGTTTTAGTTACCATTTTTCGGTCTGGATACATACACAACTTATGTACCCCGTGAGTGTAATCCTTTGTCTTTAGATCCCAGAGTCTCGATCCAATAAAATCCGCCGAAGGGAGGACTGGATTGGAAAATAGTCTAAGGAAATCTTTATCCCTTTCGAGTGTCTCATCGTGTGTTAGATCCCTATGATCAAGCCCTCCAGAAGGGATTGTCCAGTCCAAGCCAAACTATCACTGACCATAGTGGTCTAACTGTAAACCGACAAAAGAGACCATAGGTTTTGTTTTCACTAAACCTGCTCCCACTCACTATAAGTACCCTCTCCATTCACCTTGGTATTGACTCATACAAACACCATTCGAAGGGGGACGCTCCCGTTTGCGCCACGAGGCCAAGTATGAGTCTCACGGTGTGAACTTCCGGAGATAGCGTAGGTAGAAAAATATGTATCTCATACACTTTTTCCCTCCCTTTGAATACTTTAAGTCTATAGGAATCTTTCTTAGGCTAAAACCCGGCTAATGGTTTTACCTAACTCTATCAACATAACTCTTATATTGATAATCAATATAACTCTTATATTGATTTTATCCTAAGTTTGTTAATATAACTCCTTATATTAAACCTAGGATTTCTAGTTTATTAACCCCTTAATAAAACCCAGCCTTCATTGTAATTTATAAGACTCTCGATTAAATTTCACTCCCCGGTCGAGTTCGGTGTAGGGGTGTTAGTTCCAAGTCAAACTTAAATACCCAGCCTAGACAAAACTTTCCTTAGACAGAGTTCCTCTTTTAATCATAGCTTATAAATTACTTGGTTCTCAATTCTAATCTAATTAGAACTAGATAACCTAAGGTCTATTATTTCTAAGTTCTAAACACTTTAAAACTAATAATTAACCTTAGGTGACATGCATACTATGTTATAGTGCTTGATCATTCATCACATGAATAATAAAACATACATAGCATATTCATCTCATGAAATAATGCATGTCAATGCTATCCAAAAATAAATATAGCAACCTTATATTAATTAATCATGCAAACTATATAATATAACTCCTTATATTATAAATGATGCATGAAAATGCTTAACCTAAGGTGGGATTTCTAAAATACAAGCATACACTATGCATGACAATAATTACACAACAATTGCATAATTAAAATAGCAAAATTAGACCAATTTTGGCACCCTAAAATTAATTTTAAATAATATAATCTAATTATATTAATTAAAAGTAATTAATTAAATATAAATTAAATACAAAATATTTTTATATTTAATATATAATAAAATTAACGTTTCTGCCCGTTGCTTCCTTCCGTGAAGCGTCTTGGCGTTACAGCAGACGACGAGCAGCGACATTGCAATCTTTGCTTTTGTCATTTTCTGCCGAGCTTTGCGCAACGCCCACGCAGCGTAACGCGTTGTCGTCTTCTCTCCACGCGGGCCTCCGCGATGGCGTTAACGTCAAGGCAAAGCGGCGTTAGTAACGTGATAACTCACCATAGGAGAGTTGTTGTACTAGAATTTCAGTGTTTAATCGACTTGAATCGCATATAATAATAAGATGAGTTTCATGTTATTTTATCACTAATTTGTCGCAGTGTTAGCTAGGAAACCTTGAGATCAAGCATTAGATTTTAAAAGAGTTAATTTTGATATTTTTCATGCTTTAATTTAAGAAATTTGGAAGAAATTAGCTAACATGGAAAGATTGGGATTTGAGACTATTCTTAACTATTACATATGATTTTTTTTTTTGACAATGAATATGAGGATTGTCTTATATGCCTTGTGCAGGATTTGTGTACAAATTACAAGAGCCCTTAAGGGCATTTTAGACATTTCCCCGGAAGGTTATCCTTAAGGGCGTTTTTGTAATTGTCAATGTAGGGCAACACACATTGGGAAAAGAGAGAAAAATTGGAGGCTGCCGCATAGGAGGAAAAGAAGGCTTTGCTTCAGCATTTTGGGGGGAGACCGAAAAGAGGGTTTTTGCTTTAGCATTTTGAGGAAGACCGAGAGAAAGAAGGCGGAAGCGATCGTGTGAGGTAGACCCAACATGGATTGCTACAAACAAAGTAGAAGGAAAAGAATTTTTTTTTCTTTAAAAGCGAAGAGAAACTAGGGCGTGCTAGGCCATTTTTTGCCGTAGCAATTCTGGCGTGCTAAAGCATTCGGGAGAAGGCGTCAAGCATTGCTGTAGAAATTCGAGGGGCGGCATCGGGAGAGCTGACCCATCCTATTCTTTGTGGACAATCGGGCGTGATTGTTGCTGCGTGTGCATTTGCCGAAGCAAGGCCGTGGACAATCGGAAAGCGCCGCGCGCGTGCGCGATGTATGATTCTTTGAAGCAAAGTTATTCGCTTTATTGCGCTGCCGCTGGCGCGGCGTGATTGTTGCTGCGTGTGCATTTGCCGAAGCAAGGCCATGGACAATCGGGAAGCGCCGGCCACGCGTCGGCGCGATTGCCGGCAAAGCCGCTGCGCATTATTGCCGTTGCCGCTGGCGGCGTGATTTTTGTTGTGCTCGTGTTTTTGAAGCAAAGCCGTGGGGACCTTGGGCGTTCTTTGCTGCTGCTGCGCAGCATTTTCTTTGAAGCAAAGTACCGATAGGCAAATTGCTCGATAGGCAAATTCTTTGAAGCAATCAGGGAAAATCTTCTTTGAAACCAGTGGGTAAAAAATTGTTGTTTAGGAAATTTTTGCTTACTGTTTAGGTCGATTTTGGGATTGTTCTTGGTGTACTATTGCTATACATGATTAGTAAGAGCAAGCTTAACTTAAGGATGTGTAATTTAACTCCAAGCATGAGCTAAACTCTTCTAGGCATGGGTTAGGTTGTTTTTCACCGTATACATTGTAATAAATTTATGGTTGATGCCGTGGTTGGATTTATGAGATTTTAATGTTTATAACGATGCATGAGGATTAAAACTTGGCCACTTTGACTCTCTAAAATTCACGAACTTGGAAAAGCTAGTGAGTTAGGAAATTAGAATTTCATTCTAGGATCATGAGTTAATTAGGGATAATTAATCCACCTAGAACCTTAAAATTATGAGCGTAATTTAGATCTCAATTGGGAAATTGTTGGTTTTAAAATTTAGTGACTTTGGAAAAATTCACTTGATCACATGCGTAGGTAAATTCAAGGCATCAACCACACATTTGTTAATCTAATTATACATGGAACTTCAACTTAACCTAGCCTATCTCTTAATCTAAAAGCCCCGATTTTCTCTCGTTTAGTTTATGTTTAATGTTTTCACATATTTTGATTTATTGCATTAGTCTTAATTATATTTAACTCATTCAAACAACAAAACAATCGAATTCTTATTTTTGCATTCATTTATTCCTAACAAAAATTTGCATGCCCATGCATTGCACCAAAAAAAATAAGGAGAAAAATTTCTAGGACACTCATTGGTTTAGATTCTACTAGTCCTCGTGGGATCGATACTTTTCTTATCACTTGCTGCACTTGACCGTGTATACTTGCACGTCACAGAAGAGTCAGAGTCTCATCCTAATTTGCATTAGTTTAGGGCACTGACATTTTCACATCACAACGCCATTCACAGAACAGCCATAGGAATCTCCATTCCTTGATCGTTTCGCTCCGATCTTCTCAGCAACGACTTTGCCTCGATCGTCACAGACTCTCGATTTACAATTAAACTTGCCCAAAACACCGGGCCCTTACATTGAACATTTCAATGAAATTGTAAATCTAAGTGCCAAAATTGAAAACATCTAATTTTGTAAAAATCGTTCATACATCTCATGCACAAAAACAGTAAATCCCACCTTGTTCTTGAAAAATCCAGAACATAAATCAAGAACGCAGTTGGGCTCTGATACCAATTGAAGGGAATCGAAGTCCCTGCAGCGGAAGCGATTGCAAATCGCGCGCTCTTGATTTAGTTACAATGGAAATTTAAAGAATGTAAAACATGGATTAAGCATAAAATAAGAGTTTGGACAGCAAGAAGTTACCTTTGAAGAACCTTTCTTCAAGTGCTCCTCTCTCCACGGTCACGATCTCAGCAACAAGAACTCCAACGTGCGAAGACACGACCACCGGATCTTCTCCGTTGTTCTCTAGGTGAAGGAGGAAGGTGAGTTCCCTTTAGGAGATGTGAGGTATTTTGAGAGAGATGTATGTTTTTAGAACTCTTCCAACAACACAACAAGGAGGCTAGTGATTATATGAAAAACCCTTAACCTAGTTGCATCTCATGCAACCATATATATAGAGAATTGGGATGGAAATGACCATCCTACCCCTTCTTTAATCTCTCTTTAGTATATAGTCTAAATCACATTAAAACTATATATATTATATCAATTATATCAGATATAATTGATATAACTCCTCATGTATGAAATTGAACACTTCAATTTCACTCCTAACTTTATACCTCTATATTACCATGTTGAGCCACGGGAGGATCTAATGGACCTACAGATCATGAGCTCTAATGATGTGAAATTAACTCGATCAAACTCTTTGATCCAATTAATCAATATTCATTGACTACAAGTCACTCCACTATAAACTTGTAGCTGCACTCTCCTCACTGTAGATATTATTGTGTCCACCGATATAGTCATTACCCATGATTCGACCCTTCACGGGTTGTTCGTAATCACGGTGGTCAAATTATCATTTTACCCACGTGATTACCTCTTTGCTCCTTAAGCACCACTAATCCTCTAATGAACAACTAGTCTAAGGTCCCACCTTAGACTCATACCCTCATAGAGGCGGGGCCCCGTTGTTCAAGGCACCGGAGTCGATTCTAAGGGAACAACCTATCTAATTCCTCGAAGAGAGGAATGAGTGAATTCCATCTTGCATGATTAAGTTCCCACTACTTACGAGATTCTCATCACGAAAAGGTAGGCTTATTGAGTCGGCCATGTGCCACTCTCACCCATACTAGTCTAAGGACAAACCCCTATAAGCGGGGAGTTCTTAACTTGCTCAGATCCAGTCGAGTCACTAATGACCATCTATAAATTACTAGTCATATCCACGTTAGCGGTGTTATCTTTGGTTAGACTAATAATTTGCGATCCGATCTTGTATGAACTCTTCATACGGGATGCCCCCACTCGCATGTCAACTACATGAATGAGTTGGATTACCTTATTTGTACTAATTACAAAGTGGGCCGCATCCATGGTGTTACCAGAATTAGGTTTCCAACCTTATGCTTATACCATAGACTATTTAGGTTATAATCTTGAACTCAACCCAAATAGTGTCCACTACACTGATTTGAAGATAAGCGTTATAACCTTAGAGCTTAGTTTATTGGATTTATAAAATCAAGACTGTAATCTTATCGAAACAAATAACACTTTATTTAATTGATCAAGATTACACAAGTTAGGGCATAAATCCCAACAATTTATATGTGAGCATATGTTTGTTTGTTACCTGAAAATGTTATGATTTCAAGGAAGCATGTAATAGCAAATATTATTTAAAGATTTCCAGTTTTTATGAACAAGCTGAGTAAGCTTGAGTTTTACGAAAGAAAGATAAGCAGGCATGTTCAGGTATTTTTATGTGTTTTTCTGAGACTCGAATGAGTAAATGACTGAGATATTGAGTCCGAGGTTGTATAATACCGTGTGCACATAGATTATTTTCTGTTGTCGACGTTGAGTGTACTCCGTGACAACAATGCTGTCGTGAGTGCTGGGCGGGCCCACTACGACAAAGACGATGAGAGTGTTGGGCGGGCTCCACTACATCGTAGAGTAAACGTTGGTTGTACTGGGTGTATCCTATACAACGTAGATTGTCATACATTTTTAAATGGTTAGTGGTATCGATATGCCTTGCGAGATTTTAATGACGTACTTGCTGGATTTCTGAAAAGTTATTATGATAACACATGTATTTTTTAACGCTTGATTACAGATGCATATGCTCATAGGTTTCAAGGTGATATGATTTATGAGTTATTAAATCTTAAACTCAATCACTCACTGAGCTTCATAGCTCATTCTTTCAGTGTTTTCAAACTTTTCAGGTAGAGATTGAGCTCCCGGTGCCTGATAACCTGCCATAGTTTGCTGGAAGCTCCACAAGTTTGATATTTTGCACGTGGGTGGAGTTGTATATCAAGTCTATATGTATTGTAGGAGGACTATGTAGTTATGTTTGTGTGTACATTCTAGGTCATGGTTGTGTAAACCATGGTTGGGTATGTTTTTGGTTGTGATGCTCATACTCGTTTCAGTTTTCAAGAGAGTCTTAACTAGGGTTACTCCTTACGTAGGTTTCGTAATAGTCAATATTTCGTTGTGTTATGTTTAAAGTGTTTCTTATACAAGTATAGTATGCTTATAAGGTAAAACAGGGTCAACATGTATCGTTAGAGAGGTGAACGATGTCGTTGGCTTCACGTCGTCTGCCGGGCTAAGTTAGCAGGTAATTCAGGAAGGGTTGTGATATGAACGAGCTGGAACACCTCGTTTGTATCTAATACAAAGCGGGCCACATCCACAATGTCACAAGGATGAGGTTTCAAACCCTATCCATATACTGTAGACCGTTCGAGTCATTAACTCGAACGTGATCCTCCCCATGTGTCATCTACACACCGTTCATGTTTTAGTTCTCTCATATAATAGGACCCTGGAGCTTAGTTTATTGGATTAAGTTTATAAAATGCGAGATACAAAGTTTGATAATGAAGGGAATGAAATCCCATGCAGCGGAAGGACGATTGAATCGTCGTGGTATCGTTGTGAAATTCGTTTTCTTAAAATTAAACTATCACATAGAATAAGGCAAAACATATAATTGAGAAGGAAAAACAGTAAATAAACTTGCTTGTTGAAGAACCTTTCTTCACGTTTTCCTCCTCTGATCACGAACCCTTTGTGTACTCGTTCTCAACGATCTCGATCTCCTCGAACAAGCGATTTGGACACTTCCACTCAGCTTCTCGGTTGTTCTACTTTTGGTAGAAGGAGAATGGTGGGATTCTCTTCTTTGGTGTAGGGAGGAGAGTTTGAGAGAGAGAGGTGTTTGAGAGAGAATTTGGCAATTGCTTTTGGTGAGAAATCCAAAAATGAGCAATCAACCTTACCACCCCTTCTTGCAAAGGGGTTTATATAATGGTGATAGGTGGAGTTGAAATCTCCACCTATTTACCATTTTAGCACAACCATAGGTTATGCAAATCATATTTGCACAACCACATATAATAAGATATCTCATATCTCATTTTACAAATCACATTTGTATAATTGTAGATTTTTAAATTGAATCATATTCAATTTAATTTTTCTCAATCTAATTTCTCCAAATTACCCCTAATTCAACAATTAGGCTAACCTATAGTTTATTATGAATCTCATTCACATTAAATTATATAATATGTCATTCATATCTCATATAAATGACATAATTACCCTTTCAGTGAACTTGAACACTTCAAATTCACACCAAAACTGTATACCTTCTATTAATCAAGTTTGATCAACTAAGGGACCTAATGGGCCTACAGTGACAAGCTCCAATGATCCGAGATTAACCTGTGAAACTCTTTGACCGGTTAATCAACATTCATTAGCTATGGTAACACTCCACTAAAGCCCGTAGTCGCACTCTCATGTCGAGTGTAAGACAAGATGTGTCCACCGATATAACCAATGCCTGTGAGCCGATCCGTCACAGGTTTTTCGTAGACACTGATGGGTCAAATTACAGTTTTACCCTTGTGTCTACTTCTTGCTCCTTAAGTCCCCACTACTCCTCTAATGAAAAATAACGTTGTAATGACCCAACAATACACAACACCCCTCTCGGACAAGTGAGAGGGTGGGCTCCCGTTGTTCAAGCCCTGGAGACAACACTTAAGGGAACAACTCCTCTAGTTTCCCTAAAGGCAGGAACGTGTGAATTTCATCTCGCGTAGTTAAGTTCCCATCTCCCTACTTGGTCCTGTCCCTAAGAAGATAACCATATTGGGTGAGTAACTGTGACCACCCTCACCCGTACTAGTCAAAGGACAGACCCCCGCAGAAAGGAGTACGTAATACGCTCAGGATTTAGGTCGAGTCACTAATGGTCATCTACGAAGTTATTAGTCCCATACTGTTAACTGTGTTACATCAGTAGGTCTAATAGATCACAGTCCGGTCTTGTACAATTTCATTGCACAAGATGTCCCCACTCGTATGTCAACCACATGAACGAGTCAGATCACCTCGTTTGTATCTAATACAAAGCGGGCCGCATACACAACGTATCCAGGATTTGGTCTCCAACCCTATCCATATACTATAGACCGTTCGAGTCATTAACTCGAATGTGATCCTCCCTGTGTCTCCACTACACACCGTTCAAGTTCTAGTTCTCTCATAAAATCAATGATCTTGGAGCTTAGTTTATTGTGACAAAGTTTGTAAAATTTGCGAGACACAAAATGATGAAATAAATAACTCTTATTAATTTCAAATGGTAAATAACAAAGTAAACGATATTAGGACATTCATCCCAACAAACTCCCACTTGGACTAAGCTAGTGGAGCAAATATACATCTAACTAGGGCATTGAATTACTCCCACTTGCCCTAGTGAGGAAGCACTCGAAGACCTAGACTCTCTAGGTGACCCTCAAACACCTTAGTCGTGAGGGGCTTTGTAAATGGATCAGCAACGTTGTGCTCCGACGCTATCTGCGTGACTGTCACGTCGCCGCGGTGCACAATCTCCCGTATTATGTGATAGTTTCTATCAATGTGTTTGCCTCTCTTATGGCTCTGAGGCTCTCTGGAGTTGGCTACAACACCACTGTTGTCACTAAACAGCGTTATCGACAAGTTCATATTTGGAACAACTTCCAAATCTTTCATGAACTTCCTAAGCCAAACAACTTTCTTTGCAGCTTCATAAGCCGCAACGTACCCAACTTCCATAGTGGAATCAAAGATGCATCCCTTCTTGATGCTTCGCGATACTACAGCTCCTCCATTCAGAATGAAGGTTGAACCCGAAGTGGATTTTGTAGAATCCTTATCGGTCTGAAAGTCAGAGTTTGTGTATCCCGTAAGGATCAAATCCCCACTGCCATACACTAAGCTGTAGTTCCACATTCTCCTAAGATACTTGAGGATTCTTTTTACGGATCGTCTAGTGATCTAATCTTGGATTGGATTGATACCTACTAACAATCCCTATTGCATAGCAGATGTCGGGCCTAGTACACAGCATGGCATGAAGGGAATGAGAATCTCCGAGCAGCGGAAGACGATCGAATCATCGTGGTATCATTATGCAATTTGATTTCTTAAAATTAAACTATCTAATAGTATAAGCTTGAACATGCTAAAATAGAAGGAAAAACAACAAGGATAATGCTACTTACTTGTTGAATACCGTCTTCAAATTTCCTTCTTCCGATCACGAACTCTTCGTGTTCTTCTCAACGATCTCAAACTCTTCGAACAATCCCAACGACGGACACCTCCACTCGATTTCTCGGTTGTTCTACTTTAGGTAGAAGGAGAATGGTGAGATTCTTCTTTTGGTGTATGGAGGAGACTTTGAGAGAGTGAGAATTTGAGAGACAATTCAATATGCTTCTTTTGGTGAGAATTCAATAAATGAGCAAAACCTGAATGAACCCTTCTTGCAAAGGGGTTTATATAATGGTGATAGGTGGAGTTGAAATCTCCACCTATTTACCATTTTACCACAACCATAGGTTATGCAAATTATATTTGCATAACCACATATAATAAGATATCTCATATCTCATTTTACAAATCACATTTGTAATATTGTGAATTTATAAATTGAATCACATTGAATTTAATTTCTCTCAATCTAATTTCTCCAAATTAGCCCTAATTCAACAATTAGGCTAACCTATAGTATATTATGAATCTCATTCACATTAAACTATATAATATATCATTCATATCTCATATAAATCACATAATTACCCTTTAGTGAACTTGAACACTTCAAATTCACACCAAAAAATGTAAACCTTCTATTAATCCAGTTTGAGCCAACTGAGGGACCTTATGGACCTAAAGTGACGAGTTCCAATGATCCGAGATTAACCTATCAAACTCTTAGACTCGGTTAATCAACATTCAATAGCTACGGTAACACTCCACTAAAGCCTGTAGCTGCACTCCTGTCAGTGTATGACAAGATGGTCCACTGATATAACCAATACCCATGAGTCGACCCTTCACAGGGTGTTCGTAGACACTGCTAGGTCCAATTACCGTTTTACCCCTGTGTCTACTTCTTGCTCCTTAAGTCCCCACTGCTCCTCTAATGAACAACAACGTTGTAATGGTCCAACCATACACAACACCACTCTCGTGCCAGTGAGAGGGTGGGCGCCCGTTGTCCAAGCCTTGGAGACAACACTTAAGGGAACAACCCCTCTAGTTTCCCTAAAGGCGGGAACAAGTGATTTCCATCTCGCATAGTTAAGTTCCCAGCTCCCTACTTGGTCCTGTCCCTGAGAAGATAGGCATATTGGGCGAGTAACTGTGACCACCCTCACCCGTACTAAGCAAAGGACAGACCCCGCAGACAGGAGTCCGTAACACGCTCTGGATTCAGATCGAGTCACTAATGGTCATCTACGAGGGTATTAGTCCATACTGGTAACGGTGTTACATCAGTAGGTCTAATAATTTACGATCTGGTCTTGTACAATCTCATTGTACAGGATGCCCCCACTCGCATGCTAACCACATGAACGAGTCAGATCACCTCGTTTGTATCTAATACAAAGTGGGCCGCATCCACAACGTATCCAGGATTAGGTCTCCAACCCTATCCAAATACTGTAGACCATTCAGGTCATTAACTCGAACGTGATCCTCCCTGTGTGTCCTCTACACACCGTTCAAGCTCTAGTTCTCTCATATATTCAATCACCGTGGAGATTAGATTATTGGACAAAGTTTGTAACATTTGCGAGACACAAAATGATGAAATAAATAACTTTTATTAATTTCTAATGTTAAAACTTACAAACTAAACGAGATTAGGACATACATCCCAACAAACTCCCACATGGACTAAGCTTAGTGGAGCAAATACATTTTTGAAATGTACAATAATTACAATGAAGTAATATAATAAACTAGGGCATTGAATGCCATTTTACAATTCTCCCACTTGCCCTAGTTAGGAAGCACTCGAAGACCTAGACTCTCTAGGTGACCCTCAAACACCTTAGCCGTGAGGGACTTTGTAAATGGATCAACAACATTGTGCTCCAACGCTATATCTGTGGTGGATCGTATCACGTCGCGCGGTGCACAATCTCCCGTATCGTGATATACGCGCCAATGTGTTTGCCTCTCTTATGGCTCCGAGGCTCTGCGAGTTGGCTACAACACCACTGTTGTCACAAAACAGTGTGATTGACAAGTTCATATTTGGAAGAACTTCCAAATCCGTCATGAACTTCTTAAGCCAAACGGTTTCCTTTGCAGCTTCACAAGCCGCAATGTACTCAGCTTCCATAGTGGAATCAGCAATGCATCCTTGCTTGATGTTTCGACATACTACAACTCCTCCATTCAAAATGAAGGCTGACCCCGAAGTGGATTTCCTAGAATCCTTATTGGTCTGAAAGTCAGAATCTGTATATCCCGTAAGGATGAAATCCTCACTGCTATATACTAAGTTGTAGTTCCTCGTTCTCCTAAGAAACTTGAGGATTGCCTTTACGGTTGTCCAGTGATCTAATCTTTGATTGGATTGATACGTACTGACAATCACTACTGCATAACAGAAGTCGGGGCTAGTACACAACATGGCATACATCAGACTCCCTACAGCTGAAGCATAGGGGTTCCGTCTCATATCCTCAACCACTTAAGAAGTCTTAGGACATTGATCCTTAGACAAGTGAACCCCGTGCCTGAAAGGCAACAAGCCCTTCTTGGAGTTCTGCATCTTATATCTAGGCAACATCTTGTGAATATAAGAAACTTGAGACATGGTCAAGATTCGGTCTCCTGGTTAGGACAACTGGACACCTAGAACATATTGAGCTTCTCCCAATGAAGGGAATCGAATCCCGCAGTGGAAGCGATGGTGAATCGCGCGTTCTTAATTTCATTACATGGATTACATTCAAGAACTAACTTAACTAGATTAAGTATTGATTAACAATATGGACAACGAGAGATTATCTTTGAAGAACTTTTCTTCGAGTGCTCATTTTTCCTACGATCACGATCTCAGCAACTGGAACAAAAACGTATGAAGACACTACCACCGGATCTTTTCCAGTGTTCTCTAGGTGACGGAGGAATGTGGGTTCCCTTTAGGTGAGATGAGATGTTTTTGAGAGAGTGTGTTTTGGAACATTTCTAACAACACAACAAAGCCATAGGTTATCTTGAATCACCTGACCTAGTTTCATCTTATGCAACTATATATATAAGGAGATAGGAATGAAAATTACCATCCTATCCCTGTTTCATTCTCTTTTTAGTATATAGTTAATATGTGAATCTAATTCACATTAAAACTGTATATTATATCAATTATATCATATATAACTTATATGACATCTCATATATGAAATTAAACACTTCAATTTCATTCCTAACTTTATACCCTCAATATAACCATGTTGAGCCAACGGAGGGACCTAATGGACCTACGGTTCATGAGCTCCAATGATGTGAGATTAACTTGTCAAACTCTTTCATCCAGTTATGAAGGGAATGAGAATCCCACGCAGCGGAAGACGGTTGAATCGTCGTGGTATCAATTTGCAACATGGTTTTATTAAAATTGATCTAACACTAGATCTAGGCTAAACATGCTTAAAAGAAGAAGAAAATTACAGCAAGATGAGTTTTTACTTACTTGTTGTAGACTTTCTTCAAAAATTCTTCTTCAAAACACGAACTCTTCGTGCTCCTCGAACTCAACGAACGCTCCCACAAAAGAAACTCGAACACAACCAAATAGCCTTCTCGGTTGTTCTCTTTTGGAGAAAGGAAGATGGTGGGATCTTGTAAGAGTTTTGGAGAGGGAGGAGAAATGAGAGATTAGAGAGAATTCTCTTCTTCTATTTTGTGAAAATCTAAAAAAATGAAAGAAGTGATTACAAATCCCTTCTTGCAAAGGGTTTAAATAGTGGAATGAAAGAGTTAATATCTCCTCATTATTACCACTTTACCACAACCATAGGTTATGCAAATCTCATTTGCATAACCACATAATATAAGATATCTCATATCTCATATTGCAAATCTCATTTGCAATAATTGTGGATTAATTAAATTGAATCACATCCAATTTAATTTCTCTCAATTAATTTCTCCAATTAGTCCTAATTCAACAATTAGGCTAACCTATAGTTTATTATGAATCTCATTCACATTAAACTATATATTATATCACTCATATCTCATATAAATGACATAAATGCCCTTAAGGTGAAATTGAACACTTTAATTTCATACAAAAACATTAACCCTTCTTTTAACCGAGGTGGAGCCAACCGAGGGAGCTAATGGACCTACAGTGACGGGCACCAATGATCCGAGATTAACCTGTCAAACTCTTTGATCCGGTTAACCAACATTCATTAGCTACGGTAACACTCCACTATAGCCCGTAGTTGCACTCCCGCCGCTGCGTAATATTACGTGTCCACCGATATAACCAATACCTATGAGTCGACCCTTCAAAGTTGTTCGTAGACACGCATGGATCAAATTACCGTTTTACCCGTGTCTACCTCTTGTTCCTTAAGTCCCCACTTTGCTCCTCTAATGAACAACATATTGTGATGGTCCAAACATACACAACACCCTTCTCGGCCGGTGAGAAGGTGGGCGCTCGTTGTCCAAGCCACCGAGACAAGACTCAAGGGAACAACCCCTCTAGTTTCCCTAAAGCGGGAACGAGTGAATTCCATCTCGTGTAGTTAAGTTCCCGCTCCCTACTTGGTTCTGTCGTCCCCGAGAAGATAGGCATATTGGGCGAGTAATCGTGACCACCTCACCCGCACTAGTCAAAGAATGCACTTTGCAAAACAGGAGTCCGTAACACGCTCGGGATTCGTGTCGAGTCACTAATGGTCATTTACGGTTATTAGTCCCTCGCATCAGCGGTGTTACATCGCATGAGGTCTAATAAATCACGGTCCGGTCTTGTACAATCTCATTTGCGCAGGATGCCCCCCACTCGCATGTCAACTACATGAACGAGTCCGATCACCTCGTTTGTATCTAATACAAAGCGGGCGCATCCACAGTGTATCCAGGATTAGGTCTCCGGATTAGGTCTCCAACCCTATCCATATATCAGAGACCGTTCGGGTCATTAACTCGAACGTGATCCTCCCGTGTGTCCACTACACACCGCTCAAGTTCTAGTTCTCTCATAAATACAATGACCCCAGAGCTTAGTTTATTGGAAAAGTTTGTAAATATTGCGAGACAAAAAGTGATGAAATGAATAACTCTTATTAATTTCAAACAATATATTACAAACACGAGATTAGGACAAAAATCCCAACAAGTTAATCAATATTCATTAACTACAAGTCACTCCACTATAGACTTGTAGTTGCACTCTCTCATCAGTAGATTATATTGTGTCCATTGATATAATCATTACCCATGAGTCAACCCTTCACAGTTGTTCAGTAAACACTGTTGGGTCAAATTACCGCTTTACCCCTTTGATTACCTTTTTGTTCCTTAAGCACCACTGATTCTCTAATGAACAACAACTCAAAGGTCCTACCATAGACTCATACACTCATAGAGGGCGGGGCCGCGTTGTTCAAGACATGGAGTCAGTTCTTAAGGGAACAACCTAGTTAATTCCTTAGTGTAGGAATGAATGAATTCCATCTTGCACAGTTAAGTCCCCAGCTACCTACGAGGTTCTATTCCTGAGAAGGTAGGCTTATTGAGTCAGCTACTGGCCACTCTCACCCATACTAGTCTAAGGACAAACCCATATAGCAGGGAGTTCTTAACTTTCTCGAGATACAGTCGAGCCACTAATGACCATCTATAAATTATCGGGTCTTACCCTCGTTAATGGTGTTATAATTGGTTAGACTAATAATTTGCAAATCCTGGCCTTGTATGAACTCTTCATACAGGATGCCCCCACTCGCATGTCAACTACATGAGTGAGTTGGATTACCTCATTGTACTAATTACAAAGTGGGTCGAATCCATGGTGGAAACCTTATACCATAGATCATTTTGGTTATATTTTTTAACACAATCCAAATAGTGTCCACTTCAATCGATGTTCAAGATATATTATAACCTTGGAGCTTGGTTTATTGGATTTATAAAGTAAGAATTATAATTTCATCAAAACAAATAACCCTTTCTTTATTTGATCAAAATTACACAAGTTTAGGGCATAAATCCCAACAATCTTCCACTTGACCTAAAGCTTGTGGAGTACTAAAACATTACAGTAATGTAAATACAATAAACTAGGGCATTTAAACCCTTTGTACAAAATACTCCCACTTGCTCTAGTTGGGGAAGACTTGTAAACCTAGACCTTCTAGGTGACTCTAAAATACTTTAGCCGTGAGAGCCTTTGTAAAAGGATCAACAACGTTGTGCTCTGAGGCTATCTTCGTGACAATCACGTCTCCTCTATGCACGATCTCCCGGCTGAGATGATACTTCCGCCAATGTGCTTTCCCCTCTTGTGACTTCTTGGGGTTCCTCGAATTTGCCATCGCACCATCAATTATCGCAATACAGCGTGATGGGCAAAGTCATATTTGGAACAACTTCCAAATTTAGCATGAATTTCCTTAACCAAACGACCTCTTTAGCTGCTTCACAAGCTGCTACATATTCGACCTCCATGGTGGAATCAACGATGCATCCTTGCTTGACGCTTCGCCATACTACAACTCCTCCGCTGAGAGTAACATCGACCTCGATGTAGATTTTGCGCAATCTTTATCACCAAAGTTAGAATCAGTGTATCCCGTAAGGATCAAATCCTTAGCCCCATGCACAAGCATGTAGTTCCTTGTTCTCCAAGATACTTAAGGATTGTTTTAACCGTTGTCCAAAGATTCAAGTCCTCGGATTGGATTGATACCTATTGACCATTCCAATCGCAAAAGCAGATGTCGGGCCTAGTACACAACATGGCGTACATCGTGCTCCCCAACACGGTGATGCATAAGGAATCCGTCTCATGTCCTCAACTCCTTGAGGTGTCTTAGGACATTGTTCCTTAGAAAAACAAACTCCATGTCTAAAAGACAATAATCCCTTTTTGGAGTCTTGCATCTTAAACTTTGACAACACTTTGTCTATGTAAGATGTTTGAGACAAGGCCAGTGTTTTATTCTTGCGGTTCCGGACAATCTGGAACCCAAGAACAAACTGCACATCACCCAAATCTTTCATTTGGAATTACGTAGTTAGTCAGTTTTTAATGTCAGTAAGATATCCTACATCATTCTCAATGAGTAGGATATCATCCACATATAGAACTAGGAATGCGATAGAACTATTGATGATTTTCTTGTTGACACAAGGTTCATCATCATTCTGGTAAAAACCATAACATTTGATTGCCTCATCAAATCTTATATTCCAGGACCTAGAGGCTTGTTTCAGTCCATAAATTGACCTTTTAAGCCTGCAAACCTTTTGCTCTTGTCCTGGTTCAATGAACCATTTGAGTTGGTCCATGTAGATGTTTTCCTCAAGATTGTCATTCAAAAAGGCTGTCTTGACATCTATTTGCCATACCTCATAGTCATAATATGCGGTAATGGCAAGTAGGATACGGATATACTTTACCATAGCAACAGGTGAAAAGGTTTCCTCATAGTCAACCCCTTCAACCTGGGTATAACCCTTTGCTACTAGTCTAGCTTTAAAGGTTTGCACCTTCCCATCTACATAACGCTTTCTCTTGTAGATCCACTTACAACCTATAGGTTTTACCCCATCAGGCTTATCTACAAGATCCCAAACAGAATTGAAGTGCATAGACTCCATTTCTTGGTCCATGCCTATGACCCATTTGTATTTGTCTTCGTCAACCATCGCTGATTATAAGTTAATGGATCCTCGTAGTTGTCATTTGGAATAACAACTTGGGTTTCAGATAAACCCATGTAACGATCAGGTTGTGTTATAACCCTCCCACTACGTCGAGACATACTCAACTCTTGAGATGGGCTCTCTTGACTGGACAAGCTAGTATCAACAACTTTTGTTGACGTACTAGTTTTATCAGCAACCTTTGCTATTCTTCTGTCTAACTCACTCAACACAATTTTACTTCTTGATTTGTGGTCCCTTATGTGGTCCTCCTCTAAGAAAGTGGCATTTGTCGACACAAAACCATATCATCCTTATGATCATAGAATAAACCACCTCTTCGTTTCTTTTGGGTAGCCTACAAATAGGCACAATTTTGAACGTTAATCCAAATTCTTTGGATCTGTCACAAGCACATGTGCTAGACAAACCCCAAATTCTGAAATGGCATAAACTACCTTTACGTCCTTTCTAGAGTTCAAAAGATGTTACAGAAACACTCTTTGAGGGCACACTGTTCAAAATTTATACTGTGATCTCTCATCACTGCGAACCCCAAAATGAACTAGGAGATGAGCATAACTCATCATTGATCTAACCATGTCCAACAAGGTTCTATTTCTCCTTTCCGATACACCGTTTTGTTGTGGTGTACTGGGAGCGAAGAGAGTTGGGATGTAATTCCATGTTCTATCATATAGTTCTGGAATTTTAAATCCATATACTCTCCATCTCGATTTGATCGAAGCGTTTTAATTGTTTTACCCAATTGACTTTCAACCTCAGTCTTGAATTCCTTGAACTTTTCATGTGTTTCAGACTTATGTTGTATTAGGTAAATATGCCCAAATCTTGAATAGTCATCTACAAAAGAGATGAAATATTCATAACCTCCTCTGGCTTTAACACTCATCGGACCACAAAGGTCTAAATGTATAAGCGCAAGAGGTTCTTTGGCTCTATAACCTTTTCCACTAAAAGGTCTTTTAGTCATTTTGCCTTCTAGGCAAGATTCACATACAGGTAAAGTATTTTCTTCTAACTTATTTAGAAGTCCATTTCAAGGGTTGTCCAAACATACTCTGCACGGAATCCATGATTTCCTTCGCGATTATCATGCCCTTATGCTTCTTGGCTAATATGTCAGACATACTTGCCAGCATGTAGACCTTGGCCTTAGCATTGGCCTTGATCCATCGATCATATGCATCACGAACATTTCGTGATGCATTCGAGCCTGGCACCTGAGGAAACTCCTCAGTTAGCAAAAACTTCAGATCATCCACTACCAATATAGTGTTGAGTTTATTTTTTCAAGTCATCATATTCTCCCCGGTTAACTTTTCCGCACCCAATAAGGAAATAATAGAGTTAGACATTTTTGCTGAAAAATTTACAAACAAACTTGTATGAGTTTCTTGCTATAATTATCTAATCCAATCATGTTTTAGCTAATTATCAAATGAATCCTACGTCATTTATAATTTGCAATGATACTCCAAAGGTTTAGAATGTATGACACCGAAGGGTAATCAAAAGCACTCCTCCTCTGGATCAAGACATTCTTGACCAAAACCTAATGCCAGAATAACTCTTATTCCTATAGGCTTTAGTTACCATTTTCCGGTCAGAATACATATACATCTTATGTACCTGGTGAGTGTAACCCTCTTTCTTTAGATCCCAGAGTCCTCATCCAATAAAATCCGTCGAAGGGAGGACTAGATTGAAAAACAGACTAAGGAAATCTTTATCCCTTTTGGGTGTCTACTGTGTTTGATCCCCTATGATCAAGCCCTCCGAAGGAATTGTCTGGTCCAGGCCAAACTAACAGGCTGACCATAGTGATCTTACGGTGTAAACCGACTTAAGAGACCATAGGTTTTGTTTTCACTAAACCTGCTCCCACTCACTATAAGTACCCTTTCCATTCACCTTGATATTGACTCATACAAACACCATTCGAAGGGGGACGCTCCGTTTGCGCCACGAGGCCAAGTATGATTCTCACGGTGTGAACTTTCCGAAGATACGTAGGTGGAAAAATATGTATCATATACACTTTTCCTCCCACTGGATACTTTATATCTATACGAATCTTACTTAGGCTAAACCCGGCTAATTGTTTTACCTAAAGTAATCAATATAACTCTTATATCGATAATCAATATAACTCTTATATTGATTTTATCCTAAGTTTGCTAATATAACTTTTATATTAAGCCTAAGATTTCTAGTTTATTAACACCTTAATAAACCCGTTGACGCTACTATGATTTATAAACCCTTGATTAAATTTCACTCCTAGGTCATTTCCCGGTAGGGTGTTAGTTTTCACACCTTAAATATCCCAACCAAGACGTAACGTTCCTTAGACTGAGTTCCTCTTTTAATCATTGTTTATAAATCACTTGGTTCCTAATTCTAATCTAATTAGAACTAGATAACCTAGGGATTATTATTTCCAAATTCTAAACATTTTAAAACTAGTAATTAACTTTAGGTGACATGCATACTATGTTATAGTGCTTGATCATTCATCTCATGAATAATAAGACATACATAGCATAATCATCTCATGATATATAATACATGTCAATGTTGTCCATAAATTAATATAACACTTTATATTAATTAATCATGCAAACTATATAATATAACTCTTTATATTATAAATGATGCATGAAAATGCTTAATCTAAGGTGGGATATCTAAATTAAAAGCATACACTATGTATGGCAATAATTACACAACAATTGCATAATTGAAATATCAATATTAGACCAATTTTCGAAACCTAAATTGAATTTTAATTAATATAATCTAATTATATTAATTAAAATTAAATAAATTAAATATATATTAAATATAAAACGTTTTTATATTTAATATATAATAAAAAATCCGTTTCGGCCCGTTGCTTCTTCGCGTGAAACGTCTGTGGCGTTGCAACGCTGCTCTTTGTCCTCTTCGGCCCGTTGAAGCGCGCCTCAATAGAACGCCTCAACGTTGCAATGCTGCCGTCTTTCCAGCCATGCGCCTGCCGCAGTGGCGTTGCAACGCAATAGAACAACATTGCAACGCCATTCACAGAACAACATGTGGAATCTCCATTCCTTGCTCGTTTTCGATCCGATCTTCTCAGCAACCACCTTGCCTCGATCGACACGGACTTACAGACTCGATTTACAATTAAAATTGCCCAAAACACCGGGCCCTTATATTGAACAATTCAATGAAAATTGTAAATCTAAGTGCCAAAATTTAAAATATCTAAATTGAAAATGGTTCATACATCTCATGCAAAACAACAAATCCCACCTCGTTCTTGAAAAATCCAGAACATAAACTAAGAACGCAATTGGGTTCTGATACAAATTGAAAGGAATCGAATCCCGCTGTGGAAGAGATGGTGAATCGCGCGTTCTTAATTTCATTACATGGATTACATTCAAGAACTAACTTAACTAGATTAAGCATATATTAACAATATGGACAACGAGAAATTACCTTTGAAGAACTTTTCTTCGAGTGCTCCTTTCTCCTACGATCATGATCTCAGCAACTGGAACCCAAACGTATGAAGACACTACCACCGGATCTTCTCTGGTGTTCTCTAGGTGAGGGAGGAATGTGGGTTCCCTTTAGGTGAGATGAGATGTTTTTGAGAGAGAGTGTGTTTTTGGAACGTTTCCAACAACACAACAAAACCTTAGGTTATCTTGAATCACCTGACCTAGTTGCATCTTATGCAACCATAATAAGGATAGAAATTACCATCCTATCCCTCCTTCATTCTCTGTTCAGTATATAGTTAATATGTGAATCTAATTCACATTAAAACTATATATTATATCAATTATATCATATATAACTGATATGACATCTCATATAAGAAATTGAACACTTCAATTTCATTCCCTAACTTTATACCCTCAATATAACCATGTTGAGCCAACGGAGGGACCTGATGAACCTACAGTTCATGAGCTCCAATGATGTGAGGTTAACTGATCAAACTGTTTGATCTAGTTAATCAATATTGATTAACTTCAAGTCACTCCACTATAGACTTGTAGTTGCACTCTCCTCACTGTAGATTATATTGTGTCCACTGATATAATCATTACCCATGAGTTTACCCTTCACAGGTTGTTCGTAATCACTGCTGGGTCAAATTACCGTTTTACCCCTGTGATTACCTCTTTGTTTCTTAAGCACCACTGATCCTCTAATGAACAACAAGTCTAAGGTCCTACCATAGACTCATACCCTCATAGAGGGCGGGGCCTCATTTTTCAAGACCTGGAGTCAGTTCTTAAGGGAACAACCTATCTAATTCCTTAGTGTAGGAATGAGTGAATTCCATCTTGCACAGTTAAGTCCCCAGCTACCTACGAGGTTCTGTCCCTGAGAAGGTAGGCTTATTGAGTCTCTCACAGTCGCTCTCTCACCCATACTAGTCTAAGGACAAACCCCTATAAGGGGAGTTCTTAACTTGCTCAGATTCAGTCGAGTCGCTTTTGACCATCTATAAATTATCGTCTTACTCATTAATCTGTGTTATCTTTGGTTAGACTAATAATTTCTTGATCGAGTCTTGTATGAACTCTTCATACAGGATGCCCCCACTCGCATGTCAACTACATGAATGAGTTGGATTACCTCATTTGTACTAATTACAAAGTGGGCCGCATCCATGGTGTTACCAGAATAAGGTTTCCAACCTTATTCTTATACCATAGACCATTTAGGTTATATTCTTGAACACAATCCAATTATTGTCCACTACACTGATGTTCAAGATATATTATAACCTTGGAGCTTGGTTTATTGGATTTATAAAGTAAGAATTATAATTTCATCAAAACAAATAACCCTTTATTTATTTGATCAAAATTACACAAGTTTAGGGCATAAATCCCAAAACCCAAATCATTCATTTGGAATTGCGAAGCTAGCCATTTCTTTACGTCAGTAAAAAATGCTACCTCATTCCCAATGAGAAGGATATCATCCACGTACAATATCAGAAATGCGACAATTTTGTCGACGATTTTCTTTTAGTCACAAGGCTCGTCAACATTCTGATCAAAGCCATAAGATTTGATTGCCTCATCAAACCTTATATTCCAAGACGTCGAGGCTTGTTTCAGCAAACCTTTTGCTCTTGGCCTTGGGTTATGAAACCTTTGGGCTGGTCCATGTAGATTGTTTCGTCAAGGTTGCCATTCAGAAAGGCGGTCTTGACATCCATCTTCCATACCTCATAGTCATAATATGCTGCAATGGCTAGAAGGATCTTGATCGACTTTACCATGGCAACAGGTGAAAACGTTTCCTCATAGTCAACCCCTTCAACCTGGGTAAAACGCTTTGCCACTAGTCGTGTTTTGAACGTATGCACCTTCCCATCTACGCCACGTTTACGCTTGTAGATCCATTTGCACCCAATAGGTTTAACCCCATTTGGTTGATCCATAAGCTCCCAGACAGAGTTGAAGTACATCGACTCCATTTCCTGGTCCATAGCTTTAATCCATTCGTCCTTGTCAACGTCTTCCATTGCCTGATCGTAGGTCAATGGATCCTTGTTGTCATCATCAGGAGTGCCGACTTGGGTTTTAGCTAAACTCATGTAACGTTCAGGCTGTCTCACAACCCTCCCCATACGTCGAGGCATTTCCAACTCTTGGGAACGGACTTGACTAGACGTGCTAGGATCAACAACACTTGTTGACATACTAGCCCCATCAATAACTCTTGCTGATGTACTGCCCATTTCGTTCAACACAATTTTGCTCCTAGGAAAATGATCTCTGACGTGGTCTTCCTCAAGGAAAGTGACGTTTGTCGACACAAATACCCTAGTTTCCTTAGGTTCATAAAATAGACCACCTCTACTCTCTTTTGGTTAACCTACGAATAGGCACAATTTTGAACGGGGTTCCAACGTTTTCGGGTTTGACACCAACACATGGATCGAGCATCCCCAGAGTTCGACAGGTGTTTCAAAAATACTCTTCGACGGAACGTTGTTCAAAATATACACTGCAGTCTTCACTGCGTAACCCCAAAAAGAATCGGGAGACGAGCATAGCTCATCATCGATCGAACCATGTCCAACAGGTTCTATTTCTCCTCTCCGATACACCATTCTCATTTGTTGCATACCAGTCTTTGAGAGTTGAGACGTAATTCCATGTTCTATCATATAGTCCTTGAATTCTGTATCCATGTACTCTCCACCTCCATCCGATCGAAGTGTTTTTATCGTTTTACCTAACAGGTTATCAACCTCAATCTTGTACTCCTTGAACTTTTCAAGAGTTTCAAACTTCCTATGCATTATGTAAATATACCCATACTTTGAATAGTCATCTATAAAAGATACAAAGTATTCATAACCTCCTCGTGCTTTAACACTCCTCAGACCATAGAGGCCAGAATGTATAAGCTCAAGGGGTTCTTTGGCTCTATATCCTTTTCCACTAAAAGGACGTTTGGTCATTTTGCTTTCAAGGCATGACTCACACACCAGTAAAGAGTTTTCTTCCAACTCGCTTAGAAGTCTACTCTTCACTAGTCTCTCAATCCTATTGAGATTAATGTGGCCTAACCTTAGATGCCAAAGATGGGCATTTTATTTTGGAGAAACTTTTACTCTTTTAGTTCGTGTTTCTGCAGTTTTAAATGATTCAGTGTTTAAAACGCTTTTGACCCAACTAGGTTTCAAAACATACAAATTAGACTTAAGTGAAGCATAACCCAAGAAATTTCCATTTCTAGAATAAACGCTTTATTACTAGAAAAATTTACAGAAATTGAGTGTTCTAGAAAACAAGGAAATAGAAACGAGGTTTCTAGTAAATCTGTTGGGATTGTTGGAGTGCAACCAAAGTACCACATTGGCTAGATAAGGGGATAATCATGGGTATATAAGTGGAGGCACTATCTCCATTGGTATGAGGCCTTTTTGTGGGAACCAAAAACAAAACCATGAGGGTTAATGGCCAAAGTGGACAATATCATACCATTGTGGAGATCTATCGAAGTAAGTTGCCCCTATCAAGTGGTATTGAGCTGGGCCCCTGACTTAGCCATGCCGGTAGAATTCCAGGTGTCAAACAAACAAGGCGAGCCATCAACATAGTCATAGTGAATCTGTGGTCGAGCTTCCGGATGCTTTGTGCTCCAGTGAGGAGTTGACAATGTAGTTTACTCCAGTGAGGAGTATCAGTGACTTCAGTGTGAAGTCGTCTGAAACTATATATAAATTGTCTAACAATAAGTAATTCCTGCCGAAGTAAGGCTTCACTTTGTCGATTGCTGCAACAGAGAAAATCTCCCCGGATCTAACCCGTAGAGTCACCTCACCCTTTCGCAGCTGCTGCCAAGAATAAATTCCCTGAAAAGAAGAACAAACGTGGTTAGTGGCGCCCGAATCCAATATCCAGACAGAGTCACTACTCTTCACTATACAAGTTTCAGTCAGTAGTAAATCACATTTACCTTGATTGTTCCTCTCGGTAAGGAACTTGGGACAGTTTCTCTTCCAGTGGCCGTCTCCTTTGCATTGGAAACACTTTCCTTTCTCTGCAACTTCCTTGACCTTCTTGCCCTTTTGGGTGGCAACTCGGTCAGCTTTACCCTTCGTCATTTTCTTCTTCCCTTTCAGGCGAGAAGGAGCCACATACTTTGTCCTAGAGGTCGAACCCCTGTGATAGGACCTGTAGGCAACATTTGCCTTAGCTTCCGGTGTCTTGATCCTCATCAAGGACTGGACGTTCTGTGGCTCGTTCAGAAGAGTGGTCAGAGTGTAGCTTATCTTGTTCATAACAACATTACTACGAAACTGAAGGAAACTCTTCGGAAGAGTCTCCAAGATAAAGCTGACCTGGCTCGACTCATCGATCGAAGCCCCGTTCATCTCCTCCAGATTAAAGTGGGTCATCATGTCTAGAACGTGTTCACAGACAGACGTCCCTTCTTTCATCCTGGCGTTGAAGACTTGTTTGAGCGAGTCATGCCTGACCTGAAAGAACTGTTGTCCAAACATGTCTTGCAGTGACTCCATGATCTCCTAAGCGTTGATCATCAAGTCGTGCTTCTTTGCCAAAACTTCAGATAAGCTGGCAATGATGTAGACCTTGGCATTTTCATTGGCCCTGATCCATCGATCGTATGCATCACGAACACTTCGTGATGCAGTCGAGGTTTGCAACTGAGGACACTCCTTAGTAAGCACGAACTTAAGGTCGTCGATTACAAGTATCGTGTTTATATTGTTCTTCCACGTTTGGAAGTTATCTCCCACTAACTTATCCGAAGCGAAAAAAGTTATTATCGAGCTGGACATTTTGCTGAAAAATCAAATTAAAATTTGTGTCAGTCTCGCAAAAAAAAACATTTTTAATTCCAATCAAGTTTTAGCAAAAATTAATCATATGATCCCTAGGTCATTCAAAATTTGGCATGATATCCGAAAGGTTTAGAATGACTGCCACCGAAGTGTGAACAGAAACACTCATCCTCTAGGACGAGACTTTCTCGACCAGACCCTAATCCCAGAATAACTCTTATTCCGTTAGACCTCCAATTACCATTATTTGGTCGTATTCACTAACACTTAACGAATCCCATGAGTGTCACCCTCAATCTTTAAGTTTCCAAGTATCCGTCTAAACAATAGCTAACGAAGGGTGAACCAATAAGGAAAACCAACAAGGAAACTGTATTCCTTTCGGGAATTCACGGTGTTCTGACTCCCATGATCAAGGCCCTCCGAAGGGATTGTCTGGTCGAGGCCAAACTAGCAGGCATATCATAGGGGTCCCACGGTGTGAATCGAAAGAAGAGACCGTGGGTCCCGTTTTCACAGGTCCCACTCCCACTCACTATAAGTACTCTCTCCATCCACTATGATATTGATCCATACAAATACCATCCGAAGGGGGACGCTCCCATTTGCGCCACGAGGCCGAGTATGGATCTTAGGGTGCAGACTTTACGGAGATTTGTTGTCGAAAAATTAAATGTATCTTATACACTATATTTCCTCCCACTCAGCACTTTATAAATTTCGGGTTTGACCTAGATAAATCGGCTAAAATTTACCTATGTCTACAAATATAAGTCTTATATTGTATTTAGCCTAAGTTTATAATCACATTATTAACTTAGGTCTATGTGAGTAAATTAATCAAGTTTTAATTAACGACATTCACAATAATATAACCTAAGAATCTCTTGACCGAATTCACTCCCAGGTCGGTTTCCAGGTAGGGGTGTTCCACAAAGCGTCAGCTTAAATACCCCAGCATTAGACAAAACCTTCCTTAGATAGAGTTACTTATCAGTCACCATTCAAAGGTCATATTTTGATTTCCTAATTCGAATCTTATTAGAACTAGAAAACCTAAGTCTAATTATTCTGAAGGAAATCGAATCCCGCAGTGGAAGCGATGGTGAATCACACGTTCTTAATTTCGTTACATGGATTACTGTTGCATAAAATAATATTGCAATACCGCAGTGTACGGGTCATGTTTTAGTATAGTGATTTAAGAGTCAAAGTATCGTTCTTGGGAATGAGTTTCTAGATTAATTAATTACTGAGATACTAATTCTCAATTTTAGCTAAAGCAACAAAACATGGATAGGTGATTACAGAAAAGACAAACAACAGACTAACATATGGAGACACGAATTGATAGATTTGAAGAAATTGAATTTACAAGTTAATGACTTAACTAAAATATGGAATGAACCAATGAGATGAATTTAAAAACAAGAAGCAAAATACTCAAGAAAACCTCTCGATTCTTAG
The DNA here is from genome assembly GCA_036507285.1 of Trichosanthes cucumerina. Taxonomy (NCBI): domain Eukaryota; kingdom Viridiplantae; phylum Streptophyta; class Magnoliopsida; order Cucurbitales; family Cucurbitaceae; genus Trichosanthes; species Trichosanthes cucumerina. Next base: position 40,670,513 of record CM071836.1, on the reverse strand, counting down.
TGTGACTCACACATGCAATAAACTCCATAGTGTCCTTATGAACCTACGACATGCATGGCATTAAGCAACTTCTTTATATGTTTCCCTTATGTTTCTTAGTCATTCTCATGCCAGATTCCTAAGGGTTTTGACAACTTTGCTATAATTCAAGTTTTATCTCTCGAGTCCACTTAAACAAACAGAATTAAGAGTTAAAGAACGATTTGCCAAAAATAAAAACAAAACATGCTTCAATACATAGCAATTTAGTCTTAACAAGTAAATCAAATCCTAACTACAATGTCTAGATACTCTAAATCACATGAAAACCAAGCTAAATAAGTAGAAAACGTCTCAAATGGAGTTACAATCTGAAAGAAAATGAAATTAAACTTATGTGTCGATGTCTGTCCTTCGTCTCCGAGCTCCCATCTTCGATCTCGAACCTCCACGAATTCTTTGGCTCCAAAAAATGCTATTTTCTCTCTTCTTACAAAGTGTATTTCGAAATTAGGGTGGATTGTCTACCGAATTCGGCTCCCCTTGCAAGAAGAATTAAGGTTGTATTTATAGGCATCAACGGTACAGCGTTGCAACGCAGTACCCTAACCGCGTGGTAAATAAGGAAACACTGGGCAGCGTTGCAACGCTGCTACCCTAACGTGTGCGCCCCTTATCGATCTTGCGTTGCGACGCTGCAAGGCAGCGTTGCAACGCCCTATGTACGGCTCCTCATGCATTCTTTCTTATCGAGATAGCGTTGCGACGCTGCAAGGTAGCGTTGCAACGCTATCGTCGGGGGTCTTTAAAGCCTCTAAACAGCAAGCACGACGTTGAAACGCTCTGCTTGGCGTTGCAATGCCATCACCTCGGGTCTTCAAGCTTGGATTAATCTTTCTTCTTCTAAATGATGTTATTTTTAGCTCCAAATAGCCTTTTTTCGATCCCGAGTGATCCAAAATGTCTCCAATTGTTCTGTTTACGCTCTTATCCTGAAATTGAATGATTTAAACACGTAAAAGCCCTGAAATCATCATAAAACTAGCAATAATTAAGCTTAAGGATAGCACATTTTGTGTGCAATCAAACACCCCCAAACTTAAACTTTTGCTAGTCCCGAGCAAAAATAGAGTTAAACATTAGATTGTCCTTAAACATACATTTGACTCAAGCCTTAAAAATTTAAGGGAAAATCTAGTAACCACAGGAAACACTCAAACATAACACTTTAGCAAGCAATTTAAAACTTTTCCTAAGTGCTCAAATGCGTGTGTGTGTGATTAGCCTATGTTCCCTTCATTTTTACTAAGCCCGGATCAAATTTATTAGGCTCTCCATTCAACTTCCGCGTACACTGGTCTTAATTACTAATCTTTGAGTCTCCCCACATTCAAGAATTAAATAACCCTACTCAGTACTTACTCACTTTTTATCAATTTTTTCTATTTTCTTCTTTTTTTTGTGCAAGGACACTAGCTTTCACACATCCACTGCAGGGACCCTTACCCAGAGCACTCGCTCAATGAGTGGCCTAACTGATCACAATGAAGGTAGCTCTTTTTGCCCTCACGAATTTTTTTTTCTTTAGCAAACAATCAACAAAAACAATTTATACTGGTCATGCACTTCATATTGTTATTCACCCTATCCTGCAGTTTAACTCTCAAATCAGTTCTTAGACCTATCCAGGTGACATCAATCTTCTAAACCTAATAACTTTGTTCTAAGCATTTTAAAACTACAGGAACACAGACTATGTGCATAATAGTGTAGGAAAAACTCAAGAAAATTTTTAAATTAACTCGAATTCATGTCATGCTCCCAAGTTTCAGCAGAATCACAAGAATTTTCAATTAAATCTCATCCTAGGCTATCATGATCATACTTATGTAAAAGATCAATCAACAATTTAGCACATACTCACGACAGTCACAACAAATAAACAACATCCCACCCCCAAACTTAAACTAAACATTGTCCCCAATGTTTGCAGGAATAAGCACAAATTAAGTATAAGGGTAAAAGTGAACAATACTTTCTTGGGTGATGGAGATCTTTCTGAGTTCCTTAGATAGCCAAAACATGAGTGCTGGAGTTCCTCAGAGTGGGAGCATGGATTTCAAGGAAGAAAGGCATCGTCACAACCTACAAGGCAAAACACAAATAGTAAAAAACTAAGAACTGAAAAACAACTAAAACAAACTAAAGCAAGCTAAAGACAGAAAAAAAAAAAGTAAATAAAGCTTGGGTTGCCTCCCAAGAAGCGCTTTGTTTAACGTCTTTAGCTAAAATGTACTCCCTCAAGGTGTTTCTTTCCTTGCTTGCAATGCCTGGAGTGATGTGTTCATTTGGCCAATCTGGGTCTCAATATTCTTTATTGCACTCCATGACTAGTCACAATACCCGATGGATCGGTGATTGCATTTTTCAATTTGGTTGGACCAACTTCTAGATTCAGCTATGAAGGAGTGCAATGTCTCTTCCAGCGATGGTTTCCTCTCTGATGTAGAAGCATGCCCCGTAGGAGGATTCAACACATTTTTGTTGTTAGCATAAGAGAAATTCTCATGATACCTCAAACCTGGATTGTAATGTGTTGGGAGGTTATTCTGAGTCTGATTTCCTCCATAGTTGTTGCGTCTATTATCCAGTAGTGCAATTGCTCCATAGTGGATGCTCCATTTGGTGGTAGCATTGAGAGGACATCACATGCGTGGTGATCCCCGCAAAATTATCCAATGCATGAGTGAGAGATGCCATATGAGATCTAAGAGAGGTTACCTCATCCATTTTATACAATCCAGCTACTGACTTAGATCTGTCATTGTCCGTAGGCCACTGGTAGCTGGCAGTTGAGACTTCCTCTAGGAGGGCACGTGCTTCTGGCAAAGTCTTCGCCATGAAAGCCCCTCCAGCAGTGGCATTTAGAATGATCCTGGTCTTACCTTCCAGTCCATTATAAAAAAGTTGTACCTTGAGCCAACTGGGTAGCCATCTTTGTAGGCACCTCCCGAGCATGTCCTTATACCTTTCCCATGCCTCGAATAGTTTGCTCTCCTCCCTCTTTTCTCGAATGTTCCTATCTCCGTCCTTAACTGCGGCTTTCACGGGTGGAAAGAATTTGGTCATGAAGGCTTGGGCCAACTCCTCCCAGGAAGTGATACTACCTTAGGGAAGAGACCCTAGCCATTATTTGCCTCTACCCTGCAAAGAGAAAGGAAAGAGACGTAAGCGAATATTATCAGTAGAAATACCGTTCATTTTAACTGTACCACAGGATTTCAAAGAAATTCGTAAGTGTGAGTTAGGATCTTCTGGTGGCTAATCCTCAAAGCAACCTTCCCTAACCATCTGTATCACCTCTGTCTTGAGTTCAAAATTATTAGCATTTATAGGGGCATGGACTATTCCGGCTGCTCGAGTAATTAAACACAAAGTTGGAAATACTCCCGATAGGTTTAAGGTTATTGAGGAGCTCTGATCGACCATAGTATGAGTTTCTGCTTTTTCTTCTCTTAGGAGTCTCCTACAGGTCCTCTCGATCTCAGGATCAAAATGGTGCAAGTCTGCAGCTCTCCCCTTGGGCATACACCTGGAGGTACAAAAAAGAAAGAAATTAAACAAAAACACAAAAAGAACTAGAAAATAAAATATAAAAGAAAAATAAATACAAAAAATAAAGATATGAAACATAAAGCTTGGGTTGCCTCCCAAGAAGCGATTTCTCTAACGTCTTTAGCTAGACGGTGACTTATCATGGCACATAAAACTGCTCATATTTCTTTGGGCCCTTCTTGCTTGAATTGATATAGCCTTCTAAGTCTAAAATGCTATTTTGCTTTTCTTGAGCACTAGAAAAAAATTATTTTTGGTATTTTTGTTTAATAACATACAAGAACAGAAATAAAAACAAGACTCGTGAGTGTAGGACAAAGGGTTACCAAGAATAAAAGAAATTTCTGGGGATAAAAGGGAAAAGTACTTCTCAGCCTCTACTTCTATCACCCGAATCTCCCCTGTGGAAATGATTATCCCATCATTGTCTAACTCACTAACTGTTTATGGTGTGCCTCTGTCTCCCCCAAACTATCCTCACTATCATATGAACAAATCCTCCTAGGTGGAACCTCCTGAGTGGTAAGGATAAAAAATTGTTCCTGTAAGGCCTTAAGGGAAATTACTATTTGGTTAAGATATTGAGCTCTATCCTGTATTATTTCCCAAAGTCCTACCACCTCGGTTTCTAACATATTCAACCTTTCTAATTCATTATGAACCAAATTTTTAATTTTCAATTCTAAGTTATATTCTATCAATTGGTCCACAAGAGAAGATTTTTCTATGGGTTGGTCAAGGTACGAAAAACTATGGTTCTAAGTGCCTAGATAACTACCATTACATGAATGTTTATCAATCTCAGGTACAGAATGGTAAAAATTAGACAGATGAAATTCAGAGAAATCATGATGCACATACCTAGGGTCCTGGGAGAGACAAAAGAAAGATGGAGAATCAAAATCATGCAAAGTCATGCTTGAAAAATTAATAATTCAGATCAAGACTTCTACACAATATCAACACAACCAAAAACAGGGGACAAAAACTCAAAAACACACAAAACTAAAATAAAACAAATAAGGAAACAAACAAACACACAAAAACAAATAAGGAAAGACAAACAAACAAACTTTAGTCTAACATTTCAAATTTTCACCTAATATTAATTAATCTAAATAATCCCCATTCCCCGACAACGACGTCAAAAACTTGGTGAGTAAAATAATATTGCAATACCGCAGTGTACGAGTCAAGTTTTAGTATAGTGATTTAAGAGTCCAAGTATCGTTCTCGGGAATGGGTTTCTAGATTAATTAATTACTAAGATACTAATTCTCAATTTTAGCTAAAGCAACAAAATATGGATAGGTGATGATAGAAAAGACAAACAACAGACTAACATGTGGAGACACGAATTGATAGATTTGTGGAAATTGAATTTACAAGTTAATGACTTAACTAACATATGCAATGAACCAATGAGATGACTTTATAAACAAGAAGCAAAATACTCAAGAAAACCTCTTGATTCTTAGTGAGCCTCACACATGAAATAAACTCCATAGTCTCCATATAAATCTACGACATGCATGGCATTAAGAACCTTCTTTATATGTTTCCCTTAAGTTTCTTAGTCATTCTCATGCCAGATTCCTAAGGGTTTTGACAACTTTGCTCTAATTCAACTTTTATCTCTCGAGTCCACTTAAACCAACAGAATTGAGAGTTAAAGAACGAATTGCCAAAACTAACAACAAAACATGCTCCAATACATAGCAATTTAGTCTTAACAAGTAAATCAAATTCTAACTACAACGTCTAGATACTCTAAATCACATGAAAACATAGCTAAACAAGTAGAAAACGTCTCAAACGGAGTTACAATCTGAAAGAAAAGGAAATTAAACTTATGTGTCGATGTCGGTCCTTCGTCTTCGAGCTCCCGTCTTTGATCTCGAATTTCCACGAATGCTTTGGCTCCCAAAAACGCTCTTTCTCTCTTCTAACAAAGTGTATTTCGAAATTAGGGTGGATTGTCTACCGAATTCGACTCCCATAGCAAGAAGAATTAAGGTTGTATTTATAGGCATCAACCGCATCGATCTTTGCGTTCAGAGAGAGAAACAGCGTTAACGTGTACTACCTAACCGCATGGTAAATAAAGAAACAGTCGGCAGCGTTGAAACACTGAGGACAGCGTTGCAACGCTGCTACCCTAACGCGCGCCCCCTTATCGATCTGGCGTTGTGACGCGCAAGGCAGCGTTGCAACGCTATCGTCTGGGGTCTTCAAAGCCTCTAAAAAGAAAGCACAACGTTGCAACGCTCTGTTTGGCATTGCAACGCCATCACCTCGGGTCTTCAAGCTTGGATTAATCTTTCTTCTTCTAAATGATGTTATTTTTAGCTCCAAATAGCCTTATTTCAATTCCGAGTGATCGAAAATGTCTCCAATTGTTCTGTTTACGCCCTTATCGTAAAATTGAATGATTTAAACACGTAAAAGCCATGAAATCATCATAAAACTAGCAATAATTAAGCCTAAGGATAACACATTTTCTGTGCTATCAATTACATTCAAGAACAATTTAACAAAGATTAAGCATATATCAACTAGCTGGACAACAAGATTTAGACCTTTGAAGAACTCTTTCTTCAAGTGCTCCTTCTCTCACGTTCACGATCTCAGCAACACGAACCCGAACGATCACCGACACTACCACCATCGGATCTCCGTTGTTCTCTAGGTGAGGGAGGAAGGTGGGTTCCCTTTAGGTGAGATGAGATGTTTTTGTGAAATTCTAATTGGAACTCTTTCCAACACAATGTGGGAGAATTCTCTAGGGTTTCTCAAAGAGAAGGAATCACTTAACCTAGTTGCATCTTATGCAACTATATATATAGGAGAATGGAAATTACCATCCTATCCCTCTTATATTCTCCCATATTATATGGTTTATATGTGAATCTAATTCACATTAAAATCATATATCATATCAATTATATCATATATAATTGATGTATCATCTCATGCATGAAATTGAACACTTCAATTTCATTCCTAACTTTATACCCTCAATATTACCATGTTGAGCCAACGGAGGGACCTAATGGACCTACAGTTCATGAGCTCCAATGATGTGAGATTAACTCATCAAACTCTTTGATCTAGTTAATCAATATTCATTAGCTACAAGTCACTCCACTATAGACTTGTAGTTGCACTCTCTTCACTCTAGATTATATTGTATCCACTGATATAATCATTACCCATGAGTCGACTCTTCACAGGTTGTTCGTAATCACTGCTGGGTCAAATTACCGTTTTACCCCTGTGATTACCTCTTTGTTCCTTAAGCACCATTGATCCTCTAATGAACAACAAGTCTAAGGTCGCACCATAGACTCATACCCTCATAGAGGGCGGGGCCCCGTTGTTCATGACTTGGAGTCAGTTCTTAAGGGAACAACTTATCTAATTCCTTAGTGTAAGAATGAGTGAATTTCATCTTGCACAGTTAAGTTCCCAGCTACCTACGAGGTTCTCGCAGTTGTCATGTAGTATAACAACTTGGGTTTCAGATAAACCCATGTAACTGTCAGGTTGCGTTATAACCCTCCCACTACGTCGAGACATACTCAACTCTTGAGATGGGCTCTCTTGACTAGACAAGCTAGTATCAACAACTTTTGTTGACGTACTAGTTTTATCAGCAACCTTATCTATTGTTCTGTTAACTCACTCAACACAATTTTACTTCTTGGTTTGTGGTCCCTTATGTGGTCCTCCTCTAAGAAAGTGACATTTGTCGACACAAAAACCTTATCATCTTTAGAATAAACCACCTCCTCGTTTATTTTGGGTAGCCTACGAATAGGCACAATTTTGAACGTGAATCCAACTTCTTTGGATCTGTCACAAGCACATGTGCTGGACAACCCCGAATTCTGAAATGGCATAAACTATCTCTACGTCCTTTCCAGAGTTCAAAAGGTGTTTCAGAAACACTTTTTGGGGGCATTGTTCAAAATGTATACCGCAGTCTCTACTGCGTAACCCCAAAATCAATTAGGGAGAAGAGCATAACTCATCATTGATCGAACCATGTCCAACAAGGTTCTATTTCTCCTTTCCGATACACCGTTTTATTGTGGTGTACCGGGAGCCGAGGTTGGGATGTAATTCTATGTTCTATCATATAGTTCTGGAATTTTAAATGCATGTACTCTCCACCTCGATCTGATTGAAGTGTTTTAATTGTTTTACCCAATTGATTTTCAACTTCAGTCTTGAATTCCTTGAACTTTTCAAATGCTTCAGACTTATGTTGTATTAGGTAAATATGCCCATATCTGGAATAATCATCTACAAAGGAGATGAAATATTAATAACCTCTTTTGGCTTGAACACTCATCGGACCACAAAGGTCTGAATGTATAAGCTCAAGAGGATCTTTGGCTCTATAACCTTTTCCACTAAAATGTCTTTTAGCCATTTTGCCTTCTAGGCAGGATTCACAAACAGATAAAGTATTTTCTTCTAACTCATTTAGAAGTCCATTCTTTACCGATCTCTCAATCGTATTGAGATTAATGTGACCCAATCTAAGATGCCAAAGACGAGCATTTTCTTTAGGAGAAATTTACGGTTCTTAGTTTGTGCGTTTGCAGTTTTAAATAATTCAGTGATCTACACCATTTTGACTGAATTAGGCCTTAACACATACAACCCATTTTCTAATTAATCTGAACATATTTTCATACCTTTCTTTAAAATAAACACTTTATTCATTGAGAAAGAAACAGAAATACATTGTTCTATAAGACCAAAAATTGAAATAAAGTTTCTAGTAAACCCTGGTATCACTAATATATTGTCCAACAACATATATTTCTTGCCAAAGTAAAGCTTCATCGTGCCTATTGCTACAGCTGAGACGACTTCTGCATTTCCTACCCGGAGTGTTATCTCTCCTTTCTGAAGGGAATCGAATCCCGCAGCGGAAGCAATAGATGATCTCGCGTTCTTAATTACGTTATGGGCATTACATTAAAGAACCAAACTATCAAGATTAAGCAAATAAAAATATGGACAACAAGATATTACATTTGAAGAACTCTTTCTTTAAGTGCTCCTTCTCCCACGTTCATGATCTCAGCAACACGAACCCGAACGTTCACCGACACTACCACCGGATCTTCTCTGTTGTTGTCTAGGTGAGGGAGGAATGTTGGTTCCCTTTAGGTGAGATGAGGTGTTTTGTGAAAGTCTAGTTGGAACTCTTTCCAACACTTTGTAGGAGAATTCTCTAGGGTTTCTCAAAGAGATGGAATCACTTGCTTAACCTAGTTGCATCTCATGCAACTATATATATAGGGAAATAGGATGAAAATTACCATCCTATCCCTCTTATATTCTCCCACTATTATATGGTTTCTATGTGAATCTAATTCACATTAAAATCATATATCATATATAATTGATGTAACATCTCATGCATGAAATTGAACACTTCAATTTCATTCCTAACTTTATACCCTCAATATAACCATGTTGAGCCAACGGAGGGACCTAATATGGACCTACAGTTCATGAGCTCCAATGATGTGAGATTAACTGATCAAACTCTTTGATCCAGTTAATCAATATTCATTAACTACAAGTCACTCCACTATAGACTTGTAGTGCACTTTTCTCATCAGAGATTATATTGTGTCCCATCGCTATAATCATTACCCATGAGTCGACCCTTCATAGGTTGTTCGTAATCACGGCTGGGTCAAATTACCATTTTACCCCTGTGATTACCTCTTTGTTCCTTAAGCACCACTAATCCTCTAATGAATAACAAGTTTAACGTCCTACCATAGACTCATACCCTCATAGAGGGCGGGTCCCCGTTGTTCAAGACCTGGAGTCAATTCTTAAGGGAGTAACCTATCTAATTCCTTAGTGTAGGAATGAGTGAATTTCATCTTGCACAGTTAAGTCCCCAGCTACCTACGAGATTCTGTCCTTATTGAGTCGGCTACAGGCCACTCTCACCCATACTAGTCTAAGGACAAACACCTATAAGCAGGAGTTCTTAACTTGCTCAGGATTCAGGTCGAGTCACTAATGTCCATCTATAAATTATTAGTCTTATCCTGTTAACGGTGTTCCACTGTTAAAGTGTTGTTAAGGTTTAAGATGCAATTCCATGTTCTGTCATATAGTTATAGAATTTTAAATCCATGTACTCTCCACCTCGATCTGATCGAAGCGTTTTAATTGCTTTACCCAATTGATTTTCAACCTCAGTCTTGAATTTCTTGAACTTTTCAAGTGCTTCAGACTTATGTTGTATTAAGTAAATATGCCCAAATCTGGAATAATCATCTACAAAGGAGATGAAATATTCATAACCTCCTATGGCTTCAACACTCATCGGACCATAAAGGTCTGAATGTATAAGCTCAATAGGTTCTTTGGCTGTATAACCTTTTCTACTTAAAGGCCTTTTAGTCATTTTGCCTTCTAGGCAAGATTCACATACAGGTAAAGTATTTTCTTCTAACTCATTTAGAAGTTCATTCTTTACCAATCTCTCAATCCTATTGAGATTAATGTGACCCAATCTAAGATGCCAAAAATGAACATTTTCTTTAGGAGAAATTTTACGTTCATAGTTTGTGCGTTAGCAGTTTTAAATAATTGAGTGTTCAAAACTATTTTGACTGAATTAGGCCTTAACACATACAACCCATTTTCTAATTAATCTTAACATATTTCCATACCTTTCTTTAAAATAAACACTTTATTCATTGAGAAAAAAACATAAATACATTGTTCTATAAGGTAATAAATTGAAATAAGGTTTCTAGTAAACTCTGGTATCACTAATATATTGTCCAACAACATATATTTCTTGCCAAAATAAAGCTTCACCGTGCCTACTGGTACAGCTGAGAGGACTTCTCCATTTCCAACCCGGAGCGTTATCTCTCCTTTATGTAGCTGCTGTCAGGAATCAATTCCCTGAAAAAAAGAGCAAACATGATTAGTGGCGCCTGAATCAAGTATCCAAGCAGTTTTATCATTATCCACTAAACAAGCTTATAGGCAAAGTAAATCATATTTACCTTCCTTCTTCTTTTCTGCAATGTACTTCGGACAATTCCGTTTCCAATACCCGTCTTTATTGCATTGGAAAAACTTTCCTTTGTCAGCAACTTCTTTGACTTTCTTGCCCTTTTGGGCGGCAACTTTGTCACCTCGTTTTCCTTTACCAACCTTCTTCATGATCTTCTTCTTCCCTTTTAGGTTAGAAGAAGATGAAACCACCGTTTCTGTCCTAGAAGTCGAACCTCTTTGATAACTCCTACTGGCAACATTTGCCTCACCCTTCGATCCCTGAATTTTCATCAAAGATTTAAAGGTCTGGAGTTCATTCAGAAGGGAGGTAAGGTTAAAAGTAAGCTTGTTCATAACAACATTACTTCTAAACTGTAGAAAACTATATGGAAGGAAATTTCCAGAATGAAGCTGACCTGCCTCGACTCATCGATGGAAGCACCATTCGACTCCGCGATGTTAAAGTGCACCATTATGTCCAGGACATGATCCCGAACACATGTACCCTCTCGCATCCTTGAGTTGAATATGTACTTTAGGGCATTGTGTCGGGTGTAGGGAATGAGAATCTCCATGCAGCGGAAGACGATCGAATCGTCGTGGTATCGTTATGCTACTCGATTTCACTAAAATTAACTATCTAATACTTTAGGCTAAACATGCTCAAAAGGAAAGGAAAACAATGTGTACTTACTTGTTGAAGACCCTCTTCAAAAGTCCTTTCCAGATTCACGAACTCTTCGTGTGCTCCTCGATCTCTACGAACTCGAACTCTTCCCACGAACAAGAACACCATCAATCGAAATCTTAGTTATGCTTCTTTTGGAAGAAGGAAGTTGATGGGAACTTTTGTTTTGGTGAAGCAGGAGAAAAATTGAGAGAGAAATGAGAGAGAGCTTTCTCTTCTTTTTGGTGAGAATCCAAAAAATGAGAGAATTGCTTAATAAACTCTTCTTGCAAATGGTTTATATAATGAAAATGATGGAGTTAAAATCTCCACATTATTACCATTTTACCACGACTATATGTTATGCAAATCATATTTGCATAACCATATATTATAAGTTATCTCATATCTCATATTACAAATCACATTTGCAATAATTGTGGATTTATTAAATTGAATCTCATTCAATTTAATTTCTCTCAATTAATTTCTCCAAGTAGCCCTAATTCAACAATTAGGCTAACCTATAGTTTATTATCAATCTCATTCACATTAAACTATATATTATATCATTCACATCTCATATAAATGACATAAATGCCCTTAAGTGAAATTGAACACTTCAATTCACACCAAAACATTAACCCTTCTTTTAACCTAGTTTGAGCCAACCGAGGGACCTAATGGACCTATAGTGACGAGCTCCAATGATCCGAAACTAACCTATCAAATTCTTTGACCCGATTAATAGATCATCATTAGCTACAATAACACTCCACTAAAGCCCGTAGCTGCACTCTAATAACCATGAGTCGACCCTTCACAGGTTGTTCGTAGACACTGCTGGATAAAATTACCGTTTTACCCCTATGTCTACTTCTTGATCCTTAAGTCTCCACTGCTCCTCTAATGAACAACAACGTTGTAATGGTCCGACCATACACAACAACTCTCTCGTGCTAGTGAGAGAGTGGGCGTCCGTTATCCAAGTCCTGGAGACAACACTTAAGGGAACGACCCCTCTAGTTTCCCTAAAGGTGAGAGCGAGTGAATTCCATCTCGCGTAGTTAAGTTCCTAGCTCCCTACTTTGTCGTTTCCCTGAGAAGGTAGGCATATTGGGCGAGTAACTGTGACCACCCTCACCCGTAATAGTCAAAGGACAGACCTTCACAAACAGGAGTCTGTAACACGCTCAGGATTCAGGTCGCGTCACTAATGGCCATTTACGAAGTTATTAGTCCTTACTGTCAACGGTGTAACATAAGTAGGTCTAATAATTCACGCCGGTCTTGTACAATTTCATTGTAAAAGAAGCCCCGACTCGCATGTCATCCACATGAACGAGTCAGATCACCTCGTTTGTATCTTAATACAAAGCGGGTCGCATCCATAGTGTATCGAGGATTAGGTCTCCAACCCTATCCATATACCGTAGACCATTCGGGTCATTTACTCGAACGTGATCCTCCCTGTGTGCCCACTACACACCGTTCAAGTTCTAGTTCTCTCATATATTCGATGACCCTGGAGATTAGTTTATTGGTCAAAGTTGTATAAAATGCGAGAAACAAAATGAAGAATTGAATAACTCTTTATTAATTTCATATAGTAATTTACAAACACGAGATTAGGACAAAAATCCCAACAAACTCCCACTTGGACTAAGCTAGTAGAGCAAATATATTTCTTAAATGTACATAAATTATAATGAAGTAATACAATAAACTAGGAGAATACCTGTTTACATATCTCTCACTTGCCCTAGTCAGAAGTACTCAAGACCTAGACTCTCTAGGTGACCCTCAAACACCTTAGCCGTGAGGGGCTTTGTAAATGGATCGCCTACGTTGTGCTCGACGCTATTCTGCGTGGATCGCACACGCCGCACGGTGCAAAATCTCCCATATCAGATGATACTTTCGCTCAATGTGTTTGCCTCTCTTATGGCTTCGAGGCTCCCTGGAGTTGGCTACTACACCATTGTTGTCACAAAACAAAGCAGGATCGACAAGTTCATATTTGGAGCAACTTCCAAATCACATGAAGTTCCTAAGCCAAACAACTTTCCTTTGCGACTTCACAAGCCGTAACGTACTTCGCTTCCATAGTGGAATCAGCTATGCATCCCTACTTGATGTTTCTCCATACCATAGCTCCTCCATTCAAAATGAAGGCTGACCCCGAAGTGGATTTCCTAGAATCCTTATTAGTCTGAAAGTCAGAATCCGTGTATCCTGTAAGGATCAAATCCCCACTGCCATACACTAAGCTGTAGTTCCTCGTTCTCCTAAGATACTTGAGGATTGCCTTTACTACGCACTGTCGTTGATCTAATCCTGGATTGAATTGATACCTCCTGACAATCCCTACTGCATAACAGATGTCGGACCTAGTACACAACATGGCATACATAAGGCTCCCTATAGTTGAAGCATAGGGTATCCGTCTTATATCCTCAACCTCTAGAGGAATCTTAGGACATTGATCCTTAGACAGGTGAACCCCGTGCCTGAAAGGCAGCAAACCCTTCTTGGAGTTCTCAATCTTATATCTTGACAACATCTTGACAATATAAGACGCTTGAGACATGGCTAGCATTCTGTTCTTCAGGTTCCGGACAATCTGGATACCTAGAACATACTGAGCTTCTCCCAAATATTTCATTTGGAATTGCGAAGCCAACAAATTTTTAACGTTAGTAAGAAATCCTACCACATTCCCAATGAGAAGGATATCATCCACATATAATATCAGAAATGCGACAGTTTTGTCGACGATTTTCTTGTAGACACTGTTGGGATTTTTGTCCTAATCTTGTGTTTGTAAATTACTGTTTGAAATTAATACGAGTTATTTAATTCATTACTTTGTGTCTCGCAATATTTACAAACTTATCCAATAAACTAAGCTCCAGGGTCATTGAATTTATGAGAGAACTAGAACTTGAGCAAAGGTGTAGTTGACACATTGGGGAGGATAAGGTTCGAGTTAATGACTCGAACGATCTACAGTATATGGATATAGTTGGAGACCTAATCCTTGATACACTGTGGATGCGGCCCGCTTTTGTATTAGATACAAACGAGGTGATCTGACTCGTTTATGTGGTTGACATGTGAGTAGGGGCATCCTATGCAATGAGATTGTACAAGATCGGACCGTGAATTATTAGAACTACTGATGTAACACCGTTTATACTTAGGACTAATAACTTCGTAGATGACTATTAGTGACTCGACGTGAATCCTGAGCGTGTTACGGACTCATGTCTGCGGGGGTCTGTGCTTTGACTAGTACGGTTGAGTGTGGTCACAGTTACTCGCCCAATATGCCTATCTTCTCAGGGACAGGACCAAGCAGAGAGCTAGGAACTTAACTACGCGAGATGAAATTCACTCGTTCCCGCGTTAAGGAAAACTAGAGGGGGTTGTTCCCTTAAGTGCTGTCTCTAAGGCTTGGACAACCGGCGCCCACCTTCTCACTGGCCTGAGAATGATAATGTGTATGGTTGGACCATCACGATATGTTGTTCATTAGAGGAGCAGTGGGGACTTAAGGAACAAGAGGTAGACACAATGGTAAAACGGTAATTTGACCCAACCGTGTCTACGAACAACCTGTGAAGTGTCAACTCATGGGCATTTGTTATATCAGTGGACACGTAATATTCTGCACTGATGGGAGTGCAACTACGGGCTATAGTGGAGTGTTACTGTAGCTAATGAATGTTGATTAACCGGGTCAACGAGTTTGATAGGTTAATCTCGGATTATTGGAGCCCGTCACTGTAGGTCCATTAGGTCCCTCGGTTTGCTCAATCTGGGCTAAAAGAAGGGTTAGAGTTTTGGTATGAAATTGAAGTGTTCAATTACACTTAAAGGGCATTTATGTCATATATTATATATGAATGATATAATATATAGTTTAATGTGAATGTGATTCATAATAAACTATAGGTTAGCCTAATTGTTGAATTAGGGCTAATTGGAGAAATTAATTTAGGGAAATTAAATTGGATGTGATTCAATTTAATTAATCCACAATTATTGCAAATGTGATTTGCAATATGAGATATGAGATATCTTATATTATATGGTTATGCAAATATGATTTGCATAACCTATGGTTGTGGTAAAATGGTAATAATGTGGAGATTTTAACTCCATGATTATTCCATTATTTAAAGCCTTCTTGCAAGAAGGATTGTAAGTTTAATCTCTCATTTTTTAGATTCTCACCCAAAAAGAAGAGAATTCTCTCAACTATTCTCTCAAATTCTCCTCCCTCTCAAAAACCAAAAGTCCCACCACTTTCCTTCTTCCAAAGGAAGAACAACCGAGAAGGCCGTTGGTGGTCTTCGGTTTTCGTTCGAGAGAAGTAGTCGTTGAGATCGAGAAGCACGAAGTGTTCGTGACCAAGGAAGGAACTTTGAAGAACAGTCTACAACAAGTAAGTACGTTCTTCTCGCTGTAATTTCTTCCTACTTTTATATGTTTAACTTATATTTAAGTGTTAGACCATTTTGACAGAATTCTAGTAGCGTAATGATACCTTGACGATTCGATCGTCTTCCGCTGCGCGGGGATTTTCATTCCCTTCAATTGGCATCAAAGAAAGGTTCTATGGTTCTTTGTTATGCACTGTTTTTTGTTAAAATAGGTGGGTAATTTACCTTATTTCATGAGATGAATGTTGGTTTGCGAATTTGGATGTTTTCGGTTATGGCTTTATAGATTTACGATTTTATATTGATGAGATCAACGTAAGGGCCCGTTGTTTTTGGGCATTTTGTTGTAAATCGAGTTTGTAAGTCCGAGTCGTTTCGTGGCAAGAGTGGTCGTGAAGAATTCGGAGCGAAACGAGCGAAAATTGACGAAGAACAACAAAGGAGTTTGTTGTACTGTCGATGGCGTTGAGACGCTGTTCATCGGCGTCTCAACGTTATCCTTCCGGTGCGCTGGCAGGTCGCAGAGCGACATTGCAACGCGCACCCGGCGTGGAGCACGCTGGTCTAAACGCTGGTCGCGGCAGCGTTGCAACGCCGCACGCGTAGTGGGTAGTTCACGAGTAGTTGCAAGTCGTGGGTGGTTTACTTTGCTTAGTTGGCAGTTTTTTTTTCCAATTTTCATTTATTTTTATTTGTAAAAATGTATTTATTTTATTTATTTATTTATTTTATTAAATAATATTAATATAAATATTTTATTAATGTTATTTAATTAAATAATTACCCCTAGGTGCCAAAACCGGTCCATTTTGTCTATTTAATTATTTTATGCATGAGATGCATGATTTAATTAATTTCTATGTGCATAATGTATGTCATATAGATTTAAAAACCCACCTTAGGTTAAACATATTCATGCATCATTAATAGTATAAGAGTTATAATATATAATTTGCATGATAGGTTATATTATAAGAGTTATAATATAATTAAATGCATGTTTCATTTAATCAATATAAGTGTTATATTTTTTAGATTAAAGTATGCTCATGCATTTATATTCATGTGATGAATTATATTATGTTATAGTATATAGTTATTCGTGTGATGAATGATCAAGCACTATAACATAGACCAACCTAAGTTAATTATTAGTTTTAAAGAGTTTAGAACTTGAATAATTAGACTTTGGTTTTCGATTTTCTAATGAAATTAGAAATTAGGAAATAAAAGTTTAGTCTATGAATGAAGACTGATTAGTAACTCTGTCTAAGGAAGGTTTTGTCTAAGGTTGGGGTATTTAAGTTGACGCTTGCGGAGCACCCCTACCTTGAAACCGACCTAGGAGTGAATTCGGTCTGATGATTCTTAGATTATACTTATCGTGAGTGCCGCTAATTAAAAGTGTTTTAATTTACTCACATAGACCTAAGTAATAATGTGATTATAAACTTAGGTTAATACCATATAAGAGTTATATTGGTAGACTTAGGTAAATTTTAGCTTGTTTATCTAGGTCAATCCCTATTAAAATTAAAGTGCCGAGTGGGAGGAAATAAAGTGTATGAGATACATTTGATTTTTCAACCACAAATCTCCGTTAAGTCTGCACCGTGAGATCTATACTCGGCCTCGTGGCGCAAATGGGAGCGTCCCCCTTCAGGTGGCATTTGTATAGGTCAATATCATCGTGGATGGAGAGAGTACTTATAGTGAGTGGGAGCGGGACTTGTGAAAAGGGGACCCACGATCTCTTCTTTCGATTCACACCGTGAGACGCCTATGATCCGCCTTCTAGTTTGGCCCGACCGCATAATCGCCGAGAGGCTCGATCATGGGAGCCTGAACACCGTGAATTCGAAAGGAAACAGTTTCCTGGTTGGTTTTCCTTCATGGTTCACCCTTCGGTGGCTATTGTTTGGACGAATGCTTCGAAACTTAAAGATTGAGGGTGACACTCACAAAATTCGTTAAGTGTTAATGAATTCGATCGAACGATGGTAATTGGACGCCTAATGGAATAAGGGTTATTATGGGATTAGGGTCTGATCGAGAAAGTCTCGTCCTAGAGGAGGAGTGTTCTGTTCACCTTTCGATGGCGGTCATTCTAAACCTTTAGGATATCATTGCAAATTTTGGATGACCTAGGGATCATGAAACATTTTTTGCTAAAACTTGATTGGATTTCAAAAGTTTTTTGCGAGACTAACACAAAGTTTTCTTAATTTTTCAGCTTAAAACATGTGTAGCTCAATTATAGCTCTACTCGTGTCTGATAAACTAGTTGGAGATAATTACAAAATTTGGAAAAGCAACATAAACACAATTTTGGTAACTGACGACATTAAGTTCGTGCCCTCTAAAGAGTGTCCTCAGATGCCAGGCTCGACTGCATCGCGAAGCGTTAGTGATGCATACGATTGATGGATCAGGGGCAATGAAAAGGCCAAGGTCTATATCATTGCCAACATGTCTGATGTTTTGGAAAAGAAGCATGAGTTGATGGTCACCACTAAGGAGATCATGGAGTCCTTGCACGTAATGTTTGGACAACAGTCCGTTCAGGTCCGACATGACTCGCTCAAATACGTCTTCAACGTACGGATGAAACAGGGGTCTTCTGTCCGTGAACATGTTCTAGACATGATGACTAACTTTAATCTAGTGGAGATGAATGGGGCTTCGATTGACGAGTCGAGCCAAGCCAGTTTTATCTTGGAGACTCTTCTGAAGAGTTTCCTTCAGTTTCGTAGCAATGTTGTTATGAACAAAATTAGCTACACTCTGACTACCATCCTCAATGAGTTACAGAATTTCCAGTCTTTGATGAGAGTCACGACATCGAAATCTGAGGTAAATGTTCCCTACAGGTCTTATCACAGGGGTTCGACCTCTGGGACGAAACTTGTTGCTCTTTCACGCCCGAAAGGGAAGAAGAGGATGAAGAGGGGTAAAACTGACTGAGTGCCGCCTGTAAGGGCAAGAAAGTTAAGGAAGTTGCAGAAAAAGGAAAGTGTTTCCACTGCAATGGGGGCGGACACGGGAAGAGGAACTGTCCCAAATTCCTAGCCGAGAGGAAGAATCAAGGTAAATGTGATTTACTTGTGACAGAAACCTATTTAGTGGAGAGTAGTGATTCTGCCTGGATATTGGATTCAAAGCGCCACTAACCATGTTTGTTCTTCTTTCAGGGATTGATTCTGGCAAAGAATTTGCGAGAGGGTGAGGTGGTTCAACTAGTTGGATCTGGGGAGCTTGTCTCTGCTGCAGCGATCGGCACGGTGAAGCTTCATTTCGGCGAAAAGTACTTATTATTAGATAATTTGTACATAGTACCAGGGTTTACTAGAAACCTTGTTTCCATTTCCTGTCTTATTGAACAATGTATATTTGTTTCCTTTGAATCCAATAAACGTTTATTTCTTTCAAAGGCAATCTTATTTGTTTACCTTCACTTGAGTATAATCTGTATGTTTTAAAACCTAATTCGGTCAAAAGTGTTTTGAATACTGAATTGTTTAAAACGACAGAAACGCGAACTAAGAAAGCGAAAGTTTCTCCTTAGGAAAATGCCCATCTTTGGCATCTACGGTTAGGCCACATTAATCTCAATAGGATAGAGAAACTAGTGAAGAGTGGAATTCTAAACGAGTTGGAAGAAAACTCTTTACCGGTGTGTGAGTCATGCCTTGACGGCAAGATGATCAAACACCTTTTTAGTGGAAAAGGATATAGAGCCAAAGAACCCTTTGAGTTAGTACATTCTGACCTCTGTGGTCTGATGAATGTTAAAGCTCGAGGTGGTTATGAATACTTCGTGTCTTTCATAGACGATTACTCGAGGTATGGGTATATTTACCTAATGCACAAGAAGTCTGAAACTCTTGAAAAGTTCAAGGAGTACAAGACTGAGGTTGAGAACCTGTTAGGTAAATCGCTTAAAACACTTCGATCGAATCGAGGTGGAGAGTACATGGACACTAAATTCCAGGACTATATGATAGAACACAGAATTACGTCCCAACTCTCAGCACCTGGTATGCCACAGCAGAATGGTGTATTGGAGAGGAGAAACAAAACCTTGTTGGATATGGTTCGGTCGATGATGAGCTATGCTCGCCTCCCTGATTCTTTTTGGGGTTACGCAGTGGAGACTGCGGTTTATATTTTGAACAACGTTCCGTCGAAGAGTGTTTGTGAAACACCTTTCGAGCTCTGAAGTGGACGTAAAGGCAGTTTACATCACTTCATAATTTTGGGATGCCCGACCCACGTGTTGGTGTCAAACCCAAAAAAGTTGGAACCCCGTTTGAAATTGTGCCTATTCATAGGTTACCCTAAAGAGACTAGGGGTGGTCTATTTTACGATCCTAAGGAAAATAGGGTGTTTGTGTTGGCAAACGCCACTTTCCTAGGGGAAGACCACGTCAGGGATCAGTTACCAAGGAGTAAAATTGTGCTAAATGAAATGGACAGTACATCAGCAAGAGTTGCTGATGGGGCTAGTACGTCATCAAGCGTTTGTTGATCCTAGCACGTCTAGTCAAATTCATTCCCAAGAGTTGGGAATGCCTCGACGTAGTGGGAGGGCTGTGAGATAGCCTGATCGTTACATGGGTTTAACTGAAACCTCATTTTTCGCTCCTAATGATGATTGTGAGGATCCATTAACCTATGATCAGGCAATGGTTGATGTAGACAAAGACGAATGGATTAAAGCTATGGACCAGGAAATGAAGTTCAATTCTGTCTGGGAGCTTGTGGATCAATCAGATGGGGTAAAATCTATTGGTTGCAAATGGATCTACAAGCGTAAACATGGCGTAGATTGGAAGGTGCAGACCTTCAAATCCCAACTAGTGGCAAAGGGTTTTACCCAGGTTGAAGGTGTTGACTATGAGGATACCTTTTCACCTATTGCCATGGTAAAGTCGATCAGGATCCTTCTGGCCATTGCCGCATATTATGACTACGAGGTATGGCAGATGGACGTCAAGACAACCATTCTGAATGGCAAACTTGATGAAACCATCTACATGGACCAACCTAAAGGGTTCATTGCCCAAGGCCAAGAGCAAAAGGTTTGCCAGCTTCATAGGTCCATTTATGGGCTGAAACAAGCTTCGAGGTCTTGGAATATAAGGTTTGATGAGGCGATCAAATCTTATGGCTTTGATCAAAATATCGACGAGCCTTGTGTCTACAAGAAAATCGTTGAGAAAACTGTTACATTTTTAGTGTTGCATATGGATGATATTCTTCTCATTGGGAATGAGGTACAATTTCTTACTGACGTTAAGAAGTGGCTAGCTTTGCAATTCCAAATGAAAGATTTGGGAGAATCTCAGTATGTTCTAGGTATCCAGATAGTCCAGAACCGGAAGAACAGAACGCTAGCCTTGTCTCAGGCGCCCTATATTGACAAGATGTTGTCTAGATATAAGATGCATAACTCCAAGAAGGGCTTGCTGCCTTTCAGGCATGGGGTTCACTTGTCTAAGGATCAGTGTCCTAAGACTCCTCAAGAGGTTGAGGATATGAGACGGATCCCATATGCTTCAGCTGTAGGGAGCCTGATGTATGCTATGCTGCGTACTAGGCCCGACATCTGTTATTCAGGAAGGATTGTCAATAGGTATATGTCCAATCTAGGATTAGATCACTGGACAACCGTAAAGGCAATCCTCAATTATCTTAGGAGAGCAGAAGTATCATCTGATACGGGAGATTGTGGACCGCGGTGACGTGACAGTCACGCAGATGGCGTGGGAGCACAACGTAGCTGATCCATTTACAAAGCCCCTCACGGCTAAGGTGTTTGAGGGTCACCTAGGGAGTCTAGGTCTTCGAGTGCTTCATGACTAGGGCAAGTGGGAGATATGTAAACGGGTATTCAATGCCCTAGTTTATTGTATTAGTTCATTGTAATTTATGTACATTTCAAAAATGTATTTTCTCCACTAGCTTAGTCCAAGTGGGAGTTTGTTGGGATTTTTGTCCTAATCTCGTGTTTGTAAATTACTGTTTGAAATTAATAAGAGTTATTTATTTCATTACTTTGTGTCTCGCAATATTTAAAAACTTTTCCAATAAACAAAGCTCCAGGGTTATTGAATTTATGAGAGAACTAGAACTTGAACGTTGTGTAGTGGACACACAGGGAGGATCACGTTCGAGTTAATGACCCGAACGATCTACCGTATATGGATAGGGTTGGAAACCTAATCCTGAATACCCTGTGGATGCGACCCGTTTTGTATTATATACAAACGAGGTGATCTGACTCGTTTATGTGGTTGACGTGCAAGTGGGGGCATCCTGTGCAATGAGATTGTACAAGACCGGACCGTGAATTATTAGACCTACTGATGTAACACCGTTGACAGTTAGGACTAATAACTTCGTAGATGACCATTAGTGACTCGACCTGAATCCTGAGTGTGTTACGGACTTCTGTCTGCGGGGGTCTGTCCTTTGACTACTACGGGTGAGGGTGGTCATAGTTACTCGCCCAATATGCCTATCTTCATAGGGACAGGACCAAGTAGGGAGCTGGGAACTTAACTATGCGAGATGGAATTCACTGTTCCTGCGTTAAGGGAAACTAGAGGGGTTGTTCCCTTAAGTGCTGTCTCCAGGGCTTGGACAACCGGCGCCCACCTTCTCACTGGCCCGAGAGAGGTGTTGTGTATGGTTGGACCATCACGATATTGTTGGGATTTATGCCCTAAACTTGTGTAATTTTGATCAATTAAATAAAGTGTTATTTGTTTTGATAGAATTATGGTCTTGCTTTATAAATCCAATAAACTAAGCTCCAAGGTTATAACATTTATCTTGAACATCAGTGTAGTGGACACTATTTGGGTTGAGTTCATGAATATAACCTAAATAGTCAATGGTATAAGAATAACGTTAGAAACCTCATTCTGGTAACACCATGGATGTGGCTCACTTTGTAATTAGTACAAATGATGTAATCCAACTCATTCATGTAGTTGACATGCGAGTGGGGGCATCCTGTATGAAGAGTTCATACAAGACTTGATCATGAAATTATTAGTCTAACCAATTGTAACACCAATTAATGTGATAAGACTAGTAGTTTATAGATGGTCATTAGTGTCTCGACTCAAACTCGAGCAAGTTAAGAACTCCCGCTTATAGGGGTTTGTCCTTAGACTAGTATGGGTGAGAGTGGCACATGAGCCGACTCAATAAGCCTACCTTCTTAGGGACAGAACCTCGTAGGTAGTCGGGAACTTAACTGTGGCAAGATGGAATTCACTGCTCCTACACTAAGGAATTATATAGGTTGTCCCCTTAAGAACCGACTCTGTGTCTTGAACAACGGGCCCCGCCCTCTATGAAGGTTTGAGTCTAAGGTAGGACCTTAGACTTGTTGTTCATTAGAGGATCAATGGTGCTTAAGGAGCAAAGAGGTAATCACAGGGGTAAAATAGTAATTTGACCCAACGTTGATTACGAACAACCTGTGAAGGGTCGACTCATGAGTAATGACTATATCAGTTGACACAATATTATCTACAGTGAGGAGAGTGCAGCTACAAGTCTATAGTGGAGTGACTTGTAGTTAATGAATATTGATTAACTGGATCAAAAGTTTGATCAGTTAATCTCAAATCATTGGAGCTCATAAACTGTAGGTCCATTAGATCCCTCCGTTGGCTCAACATGATAATATTGAGGGTATAAAGTTAGGAATGAAATTGAAGTGTTCAATTTCGTATATGAGGTGTTATATCAATTATATATGATACAATTGATATAATATATAGTTTTAATGTGAATTAGATTCATATGTAAACTATATAGTAAAGAGAGATTAAAGGAGGGGTAGGATGGTCATTTCCATCCTATTTCCCTATATATATGGTTGCATGAGATGCAACTAGGTTAAGTGTTTTTTACAAGTTCTTTTGTTGTGTTGTTGGAAGGGTTCCAAAACACACATCTCTCTCACAAAAATACCTCACCTCTCCTAAAGGGAACCCACCTTCCCTCCCTCACCTAGAGAATAATGGAGAAGATCCGTGGTAGCGTCGGTGTTCGTTCGAGTTTGTGTTGTTGTGATCTTGATCGTGAGAGAGGAGGAGTACTTGAAGAAAGGTTCTTCAAAGGTAACTTTCTTGTTGTCCATTATATTTATATGCTTGATCTAGTTATATTTATTCTTGAATTTATCGTTGTAACTAAATCAAGAGCGCGCGATTCGCAATCGCTTCCGCTGCGGGACTCTGATTCTCTTCAGATATGTTGATCATTAGAGGAGCAATGGGGACTTAAGGAACAAGAGGTAGACATAGGAGTAAAACGGTAGTTTGACCCATCCGTGTCTACGAACAACCTGTGAAGGGTCGACTCATGGGCATTGGTTATATCAGTGGACATGTAATATTATGCACTGACGGGAGTGCAACTACGGGGTATAGTGGAGTGTTACCGTAGCTAATGAATATTGATTAACCGGGTCAAAGAGTTTCATAGGTTAATCTCGGATCATTGGAGCCATTCATGTAGGTCCATTAGGTCCCTCGGTTGGCTCAATCTTGGTTAAGAGAAGGGTTAGAGTTTTGGTATGAAATTGAAGTGTTCAATTTCACATAAAGGGCATTTATGTCATTTATATGAGATATGAATTATATAATATATATTTTAATGTGAATGTGATTCATAATAAACTATAGGTTAGCCTAATTGTTGAATTAGGGCTAATTGGAGAAATTAATTGAGAGAAATTAAATTGGATGTTATTCAATTTAATTAATCCACAACTATTGCAAATGTGATTTGCAATATGAGATATGAGATATCTTAGATTATATGGTTATGCAAATATGATTTGCATAACCTATGGTTGTGGTATAATGGTAATAATGTGGAGATTTTAACTCCATGAGTATTCCACTATTTAAACCCTTCTTGCAAGAAGGATTGTAACTTTAATCTCTCATTTTTTGGATTCTCACCCAAAAAGAAGAGAATTCTCTCAACTATTCTCTCAAATTCTCCTCCCTCTCCAAAACCAAAAGTCCCACCACTTTCCTTCTTCCTAAGGAAGAACAACCGAGAAGGTCGTTGGTGGTGTTCGTTTTTCGTTCGAGAGAAGCGTTCGTTGAGATCGAGAAGCACGAAGTGTTCGTGACCAAGGAAGGAACTTTGAAGAACAGTCTATAACAAGTAAGTACGTTCTTCTCGCTGTAATTTCTTCCTACTTTTATATATTTAACTTAGATCTAAGTGTTAGATCATTTTGACAGAATTCTAGTAGCGTAATGATACCTTGACGATTCGATCGTCTTCCGCTGCGCGGGAATTTTCATTCCCATCAGACACAAGACTCATCAACATTCTGATCAAAGTCATAAGATTTGATTGCCTCATCAAACCTTATATTTCAAGACCTCGAGGCTTGTTTCAGTCCATAAATATACCTATGAAGCCAGAAACCTTTTGCTCTTGGCCATGGGCAATGAACCGTTTGGGATGGTCCATGTAGATGGTTTCGTCAAGGTTGCCATTCAGAATGGCGGTCTTGATACGCGGCAATGGCCAGAAGGATCCTGATCGAGTTTACCATGGCAACAGGTGAAAAGGTTTCCTCATAGTAAACCCCTTTCGACCTGGGTAAAACCTTTGCCACTAGTCGCTTTCAAGGTCCGCACCTTCCCATCTACGCCACATTTACACTTGTAGATCCATTTGCAACCAATAGGTTTTACCCCATCAAAGTTGATCCACAAGCTCCTGCATTGAATTGAAGTACATCGACTCCATTTCTCGGTCCATAGCTTTAATCCATTCGCCCTTGTCAACATCAACCATAGCCCGATCATAGGTCAATGGATCATCGCATCATCATCGATGGCGACTTGGTTTCAATTTAAACCCATGTAACGTTCAGCCGTCTCACAACCTTCCCACTACGCCGAGGCATTCCCAAGTCTTGAAACGGACTTTACTTGACGTGCTAAGATCAACAACACTTTTTGACGTACTAGCCCCATCAAGAACTCTTGGCGATGTACTATCCATTTCGTTTAACACGATTTTGTTTCTAGGTAAATGATCCCTGATATGATCTTCCTCAAGGAAAGTGGCATTTGTCGACACAAGCACCCTATTATCCTTAGGATCGTAAAACAGACCACCTCTGGTCTCTTTTAGGTAACCTACGAAGACGCATAATTTTGAACGGGGTACCACCTTCTTCGGGTTTGACACCAACACATGGGTTGGGCATCCCCAAATTCTAAAATTGTATAAACTACCTTTACGACCATTCAAGAGTTTGAAAGGTGTTTCACAAACACTCTTCTAGGGAACGTTGTTCAAAAGATAGACCGGAGTCTCCACTGCGTAACCTGAAAATGAATCAGGGAGACGAGCATAGCTCATCATCGACCGAACCATGTCCAACAGAGTTCTATTTTTCCTCTCCAATACACCATTCTGCTGTGGCATACCTGGTGCTGAGAGTTGGGACGTAATTCTGTGTTCTATCATATAGTCCTGGAATTTAGTGTCCATATACTCTCCACCTCGATCCGATCGAAGTGTTTTTATAGTTTTACCTAACAGGTTCTCAACCTCAGTCTTGTACTCCTTGAACTTTTCAAGAGTTTCAGACTTCCTATGCATTAGGTAAATATACCCATACCTCGAATAATCATCAATGAAAGAAACGAAGTATTCATAACCACCTCGTGCTTTAACACTCATCGAACCACAAAGGTCAAAATGTATAAGCTCAAGAGGCTCCTTGGCTCTGTATCCTTTTCAACTAAAAGGACGTTTGGTCCTTTTGCCTTCGAGGCATGGCTTATACACCGATAAAGTGTTTTCTTCTAACTGACATAGAAGTCCACTCTTCACTAGTCCAATTCGATTGAGATTAATGTGGCCTAACCTTAGATGACAAAGATGGGCATTTTCTTCAGGAGAAACCTTAACTCTCTTAGTTCGCGTTTCTGCAGTTTTAAATAATTCAATGTTCAAAACGCTTCTGACCGAATTTGGTTTTAAAACATACAAGTTAGACTCAAGTGAAGCTGAACAAATCAAATTTCCTTTGAAAGAAATAAAGGCTTTATTAGAATCAAAGGAAATTAAAATACAGTGCTCAATGAGACAGGAAATAGAAACAAAGTTTCTAGTAAGCCCTGAGAGTATATACATATTGTCCAACAATAAAAAATTCCTTGCAAAATAGAGCTTCACTTTGTCGAATGTTGCAGCAGAGACTATCTCCCCGGATCCAACCCGTAGAGTCACCTCACCCTCTCGCAGCGGCTGCCAGGAATCAATTCTCTGAAAAGAAGAACAAACATGGTTAGTGGCGCCCGAATCTAAAATCCAGACAGAGTCCCTACTCTGCACTAAACATGTTTCACTAACCAGTAAATCACATTTACCTTGATTCTTCCTCTCGGCAAGGAGCTTGGGACAGTTTCTCTTCCAGTGGTCGTCCCTATTTCAGTGGAAACACTTTCTTTTCTCTGCAACTTCCTTGACCTTCTTGCCCTTTTGGGCAGCAGCTCGGTCAGCTTTACCCCTCTTCATCTTCTTCTTCCCTTTCGGGCGTGAAGGAGCAACAGGTTTAGTCCCAAAGGTCGAACCCCTGTGATAAGACCTGTAGGCAAAATTTTCCTCAGATACGGTGTCCTAATCCTCATCAAGGACTGGAAATTCTGTACCTCATTGAGGAGGGTAGTCAGAGTGTAGCTCATCTTGTTCATAACAGCGTTGCTACGAAACTGAATGAAACTCTTCGAAAGAGTCTCCAATATAAAGTTGACCTGGCTCGACTCGTCGATCGAAGCCCCGTTCATCTCAGCCAGATTAAAGTTGGTCATCATGTCTAGAACACGTTCACGGACAAACGACCCCTCTTTCATCCATGCGTTGAAGACGTGTTTGAGTGAATCGTGCCTGACCTGAAAGGACTGTTGTCCAAACATGTCTTGCAGCGAATCCATGATCTCCTTAGCAGTGATCATCAACTCATGCATCTTTGCCAAAACTTCAGACAAGCTTGCAATGATATAGACCTTGGCCTTTTCATTGGTCCTGATCCATCGATCGTAAGCATCACAAATATTTCGTGATGCAGTCGAGGTCGCAAACTGAGAACATTTCTCAGTAAGCACGAACTTCAGGTCGTCAGTTACTAAGATCGTGTTGATATTATTCTTCCAAGTTTCGAAGTTATCTCCCACTAATTTGTCGGAAGCTAATAAAGCTATAATTGAGCTAGACATGCTTTTAGCTAAAAAAATGAAATAAATTTTGTGTCAGTCTCGCATAAACTTTCTGAAAACCAATCAAGTTTTAGAAAAAATTAATCCTATGATCCCTAGGTCATATAAAAATTGCAATAATATCCTAAAGGTTTAGAATGACAACCACCAAAGGGTGAACAGAAACACTCCTCCTCTAGAACGAGACTTTCTCGACCAAACCCTAATCCCAGAATAACTATTATTCCATTAGGCGTCCAGTTACCATTATTTGGTTGAATTCATTAATACTTAACGAATTCTGTGAGTGTCACCCTCAATCTTTAAGTTTTCAAGTATCCGTCCAAACAATAGGAACTGAAGGGTGAACCACGAAAGAAAACCAACAAGGAAACTGTACCCTTTCGAGAATTCCCGGTGTTCCGACTCCCATGATCAAGGCCACCCGAAGGGATTGTCTGGTCTAGGCCAACCTAGCAGGCGGATCATACGGGTCTCACAGTGTGAATCGAAAGAGAGACCTTGGGTCCCGTTTTCACAGGTCCCGCTCCCACTCACTATAAGTACTCTCTCCATCCACGATGATATTGATCCATACAAATAGGTGCAGACTTAACGGAGATTTGTGGTCGGAAATTAAATGTATCTCATACACTATATTTCCTCCCACTTAGCACTTTATAAATTTTGGTATTAACCTAGATAAACCGGCTAAAATTTACCTAAGTCTACCAATATAACTCTTATATGGTATTTAGCCTAAGTTTATAATCACATTATTACTTAGGTCTATGTGAGTAAATTAAAACACTTTTAATTAACGGAACTCACGATATGCATAATCTAAGAATCTCCAGACCGAATTCACTCCCAGGTCGGTTTTCAGGTAGGGGTGTTCCGCAAGCGTCAACTTAGATACCCCAACCTCAGACAAAACCTTCTTTAGACAGAGTTACTAATCAATCTCTATTCAAAGACTATACTTTGATTTCCTAATTCTAATCTTATTAGAACTAGAAAACATAAGTTTAATTATTCATGTTCTAAACTCTTTAAAACTAATAATTAACTTAGGTTGCATGCATTTCTATGTTATATTGCTTGATCATTCATCACATGAATAACTATATACTATAACCAAAATAATTCATCACATGAATATAAATGCATGAGCAAACTTTAATCTAAAAAATATAACACTTATATTAATTAAATTAAAACATGCATTGAATAATATTATAACACTTATAATATAAAATATCATGCAAACTATATATTATAACTCTTATAATATAAATGATGCATGAAATGTTTAACCTAAGGTGAGATTTTAAATCTATATGACATGCATTATGCACATATAAATTAATTAAATCACACATCTCATGCATAAAATAATTAAATAGCAAAAATGGACCGATTTTGGCACCTAAGGGTAATTATTTAATCAAATAACATTAATCTAACAATTATATAAATATTATTTAATAAAAATAAATAAATAAATTACATTTTAAAAATTACTTTTAAATAAAATAAAAAAGAAAACTGCCCTCGAAGCAAAGAGAAGGCACGCCCCCACGTCTTGCGAAACTGTCTCTTGAACCGCCCTCTACGCCTGCGACATTGCAACGACGCGTGGCGGCTGGTAACGCTGCGTCGTCGCGTCGGCCACACGCCCACGTGCTCCACGCCGTGGCATTACAACGCTACGCCTAACGTTGCAACGCTGCTCTGCAGCCAAGCCAGTGCTCGCAAGGACAACGTTGACACGCCGAAGAATAGTGTCTTAACGCTGTCGATAGAACAACAAACTCCTTTGTTGTTCTTCGTCGTTTTCTGCCCGTTTCTGCTTCGATTTCTTCACATTAACCCTTGCCACGAACGACACGCACATACAGACTCGATTTATTTTCTAAATTGCCCAAAAAACACGGGCCCTTACATTTGATCTCATCAAACAGAAAATAAATCTAAACGTGTCAAAACCGAAAACACCTAATTTTCGCAAACCAATAATTTATCACATAAATTAAGGCTTTACCCACCAAATTTTAATGAAAAACCGTGCACAATGAAGAACCAACGAGCGGCTCTGATACCAATTGTAAGGAATCAGAATCCCCGCGCAGCGGAAGACGATCGAATCGTCGTGGTATCGTTATGCTACTGGATTTCATTAAAATTAACTATCTAATAGTTTAGGCTAAACATGCTCAAAAGGAATGGAAAACAGTGTGTACTTACTTGTTGAAGACCCTCTTCAAAA
Organism: Trichosanthes cucumerina; assembly: GCA_036507285.1. Classification (NCBI taxonomy): domain Eukaryota; kingdom Viridiplantae; phylum Streptophyta; class Magnoliopsida; order Cucurbitales; family Cucurbitaceae; genus Trichosanthes; species Trichosanthes cucumerina. The sequence continues at coordinate 40,640,219 of CM071836.1, read as the reverse complement.
GTCCTTTCCAAATTCACGAACTCTTCGTGTGCTCCTCGATCTCTACGAACTCGAACTCTTCCCACGAACAAGAACACCATCAATCGAAATCTCGGTTATTCTTCTTTTAAAACAAGGAATTTGGTGGGAACTTTTGTTTTGGTGAAGGAGGAGAGAAATTGAGAGAGAAATGAGAGAGAGCTTTCTCTTCTTTTTGGTGAGAATCCAAAAAATGAGAGAATTGCTTAAGAAACTCTTCTTGCAAAGGGTTTATATAATGAAAATGATGGAGTTAAAATCTCCACATTATTACCATTTTACCACAACTATAGGTTATGCAAATCATATTTGCATAACCATATATTATAAGATATCTCATATCTCATATTACAAATCACATTTGCAATAATTGTGGATTTATTAAATTGAATCACATTCAATTTAATTTCTCTCAATTAATTTCTTCAATTAGACCTAATTCAACAATTAGGCTAACCTATAGTTTCTTATGAATCTCATTCACATTAAACTATATATTATATCATTTACATCTCATATAAATGACATAAATGCCCTTAAGTGAAATTGAACACTTCAATTCACACCAAAACATTAACCATTCTTTTAACCTAGTTTGAGCCAATCGAGGGACCTAATGGACCTACAGTGACGAGCTGCAATGATCCGAGACTACCCTATCAAAATCTTTGACCCAGTTAATCAACCTTTATTAGCTACGGTAAGACTCCACTAAAACCCGTAGCTGCACTCCCGTCAGTGAAGAATATTATGTGTCCACTGATATAACGAATAACCATGAGTAAACCCTTCACAGGTTGTTCGTAGAAACTGTTGGGCCAAATTACCGTTTTACCCCTATGTCTACTTCTTGCTCCTTAAGTCCCCACTACTCCTCTAATGAACAACAATGTTTTAATGGTCCGACCATACACAACAACTCTCTCGTGCTAGTGAGAGAGTGGGCGCCCGTTGTCCAAGCCCTGAAGACAACACTTAAGGGAATGACCCCTCTAGTTTCCCTAAAGGCGAGAACGAGTGAATTCCATCTCGCGTAGTTACGTTCCTAGCTCCCTTCTTGGTCCTTTCCCTGAGAAGGTAGTCATATTGGGCGAGTAACTGTGACCACCCTCACCCATACTAGTCAAAGGACAGACCCCCGCAAACAGGAGTCTGTAACACGCTCAGGATTCAGGTCTGTTGGGATGTATGTCCTCTTCACGTGTAGTTTGTAATATTCCAAGTTGTAAATGAATAAGAGTTATTTATTTCAACATTGTGTAATAAATAAGAGTTATTTATTAAAACTTTGGGTCTCGCGTATTTCATAAACTTAATCCAATAAACTAAGTTCCATGGTCATTGTATTATGAGAGAACTAAGAACTTGAACGGTGTGTAGTGGACACACAGGAAGGATCACGTTCGAGTTAATGACCCGAACAGTCTACAGTATATGGATAGGGTTGGAGACCTAATCCTGGATACACTGTGGATGCGACACGCTTTGTATTAGATACAAACGAGGTGATCTGACTCGTTCATGTGGTTGACATGCGAGTGGGGGCATCCTGTGTAATGAGATTGTACAAGACTGGACCGTTAACAGTATAGAGTTAATAAATTTGTAGATGACCATTAGTGACTCGACCTTAATCCTGAGCGTGTTACGGACTCCTGTCTGCGGGGGTCTATCCTTTGACTAGTACGGGTGAGGGTGGCCACAGTTACGCACCCAATATGCCTACCTTCTCAGGGGCAGGACCACGTGGAGAGCTGGGAACTTGACTACGAAAGAAGGAATTCACCTTCTCGACTTAGGGAAACTAGAGAGGTTGTTCCCTTAAGTGTTTGTGTCTCCAAGGCTTGAACAACGGGGCCCCACTCTCTCATTGGCCCGAGAGGGTTGTTGTTTATGGTTGGACCATGCAATGTAGTTGTTCATTAGAGGAGCAGTGGGACTTAAGGAGCAAGTGGTAGACACAGGGGTAAAACGGTAATTTGACCTAGCTGTGACTACGAACAACCTTTGAAGGGTCGACTCATGGGTATTGGTTATATCGATGGACACAACATGTCCTACAGTGATGAGAGTGCAGCTACGAGCTTTAGTGGAGTGTTATCGTAGCTAATGAATGTTGAATAATCTGGTCAAAGAGTTTGACAGTTAGTCTCGGATCATTGGAGCTAAATCACGTGTAGGTCCATTAGGTCCTCGGTTGGCTCAAATTGGACAAATTGAGGGTTTATCATTTGGTGTGAATTTGAAGTGTTCAAATTCATTATTTGGATATTTATGTCGTTTATATGAGATATAGATGACATAATATATAGTTTGATGTGAATGAGATTCATAATAAACTATCGTATTGCCTAATTGATTAATTAATGCTATTTGGAGAAATTGAATTGAGAGAAATTAAATTAAATGTGATTCAATTTATAATTCTATATTTATGCAAATGAGATTTGTATAATAAGGTATGAGATATTTTTATATTATATAATATGCAAATGTGATTTGTATATTATATGGTTGTGGTAAAATTGTGATTTGGTGGAGGTTTCAACTCCATCACACAATAGTATATAAAGGCTTTGCAAGAAGCCTTTGGTATGCCATTTGCCATTTTTTGGATTTCCATCCAAAGAAAGCAGGGCAATTCTCTCTCAATTCTGCAAAATTCTCTCCTCACTTAAAACCAAAGGGAGTCCCACTCACTCTCCCTCAACCTCTCGAGAACAACCGAGAAGACCCTTTGGAGGTGTCTCCCTGTTCGGATCGAGGATCGAGTTCGAGGAGTTTGTTGGTACGAGAGAGATCGTGACCGGAGAAGGAGAAAACGTTGAAGAAGAGTTCTTCAAGAGGTTAGTACTTTTTACTGACTGTTTTCTTCTTCTTCTTTGCATGTTTGGGCTAGGATCTATGAGATAGATTCAATTTTAAGACACAACTTACACAACGGATCAACGACGGTTCACAACGTCTTCCCCTGCGAGAATTTAAAATCCCTTCAATTGGTATCAGAGCTATTATAAGAGCTATAATATAATGTTTGCATGTTTTAATTTATTTAATATAAGTATTATATTTCTTAGATTAAAAGCATGCTCATGCATTTAATTCATGTGATGAATATATGTTATAGTATAGTATTATTCATGTGCTGAATGATCAAGCACTATAACATAGAAATGCATGTAACCTACGTTAATTATTAGTTTTAAATGGTTTAGAACTTGAATAATTAAACTTAGGTTTTCTATTTCTAATAAGATTAGAAATAAGGAAATCAAATTTGTCCTTTGAATGGAGAGTGATAAGTAACTCTGTCTAAGGAAGGTTTTGTTTAAGGCTGGGGTATTTAAGTTGACGCTGCAGAACACCCCATTCGGAAACCGACCGGGAGTGAATTCGGTCCGAGATTCTTAGGTTATATTCTCGTGAGTGCCGTTAATTAAGAGTTAATTAATTTACTCACATAGACCTAAGTTAATAATGTGATTATAGACTTAGGCTAATCCAATATAAGAGTTCTATTGGTAGACTTAGGTAAATTTTAGCCGGTGTATCTAGGTCAATCCCGATTAATTTAAAGTGTTGAGTGGGAGAAAATAAAGTGTATGAGATATATTTATTTTTTCATCCACAAATCTCTGTTAAATTCGCACCGTGAGATCCATGCTCGACCTCGTGGCGCAAATGGGAGCGTCCCCCTACGGGTGGCATTTGTATGGGTGAATATCAACGTGAATGGAGAGAGTACTTATAGTGAGTGGGAGCGAGACCTGTGAAAATGGGACCCACGGTCTCTTCTTTCGATTCACACCGTTAGACACCTATGATCCGCCTGCTAGTTTGGCCTTGACCAGACAATCCCTTCGGAGGGCCTGATCATGGGAGTCGGAACATCGTGAATTCCCAAAAAGGGATACAGTTTCCTGGTTGGTTTTCCTTCTTGGTTCACCCTTCGGTGTCTATTGTTCGGACGGATGCTTGGAAACTTAAAGATTGAGGGTGACACTCACAGAATTCGTTAAGTGTTAATGAATTCGACCGAACAATGGTAATTGGACGCCTAATGGAATAAGAGTTATTATGAGATTAGAGTCTGATTGAGAAAGCCTCGTCCTAGAGGAGGAGTGGGTTTGTCTACACTACGGTGGCAGTCATTCTAAACCTTTAGGGTATCATTGCAAATTTTGAATGACCTAGGGATCATAGGATAAAAATTTGTTAAACCCCGATTGGATTTAAAAAAGTTTTTGCGAGACTAATACAAAGTTTTTCATGTTATTTCAGCAACAAAATGTCAAATGCTTTTAACCCCCCTTTAGCTTCCATTAAGTTAGTCGGCGATAGTATTTCGTGGAAAAACAATATAGACACGATTTTGGTAAATGACGACCAAGAGTTCGTGACTCACCGAGGAGGGTCCTCAAGTGCTCTTGGTCAACAAATCCTATTCGACAATCTACAAACCTTCCAAAGATTTGGTGCAAACTAGAGGACAGGAAGCTGAGGCAAGTGTTGCCTTAAGACCTTTTCACAGTGGTATGACCTCTGGGATAATGTTTGTAGACTCTTGAGGCCCTAAGGGGAAGAAGGAGAAGTTGAAGGAAGTTAAGGTTGACTCAGCACACGCCATAAAAGACAAAGAAATCAACGATGTTGCGTAAAGTGTTTCATCTGCAACGGGACGGACACTAAAAGGAGTTGTCCCAAGTTTCTTGATGAAAAGAAGATGACAGATAAATGTGATTTACTTGTCACGAAACTTGTTTAGTGGAGAGTAATGACTCAAACTTTGATATTGGATTCAGGCACCACTAACCATGTTTGCTCTTCTTTTCAAGGATTAAGTTCCTAGCAAAGAATTGCAAAGAGGGTGAGATAACACTCACGGTTGGATCAGGAGAACTTGTCTCATTTGCAAGAATAGGCACATGAAGTCGTTCTTTGGCGGGAAGTACCTATTATTGGATAATATGTACATAATTCCTGGGTTTACTAGAAACCTAGTTTCTATTTCCTGCCTATTAGAACAAAATATTTCCGTTTCTTTCAAGAGCAATAAAGCGTTTATTTCTCGAAATGGAAATTTGATTTGTTATGCTTCGCTTGAGAGTAATTTATATGTTTTGAACCCTACTTCGGTCAAAAGTATTTTGAACACCGAATTGTTTAAAACAGTTGAAACACTTAACTAAGAGATTAAAGGTTTCTCCAAAAGAAAGTGCCGATCTTTGGCATCTTCGGTTAGGCCACATTAATCTCAATAGGATTGAGAGACTAGTGAAGAGTGGACTTCTAAGCGAGTTGGAAGAAAACTCTTTACCGGTATGTGAGTCATGCCTTGAAGGGAAAATGACCAAACGTCCTTTTAGTGAAAAAGGATATAGAGTCAAGGAGCCCCTTGAGCTTATACATTTTGACCTCGTGGTCCCGATGAATGTTAAAGCACGAGGAGGTTACGAATACTTTGTATCTTTTATAGATGACTATTCGAGGTATGGGTACATTTACCTAATGCATAGGAAGTCTGAAACACTTGAAAAGTTCAAGGATTATAAGACTAAGGTTGAGAACTGTTAGGTAAAACGATAAAAACACTTCAATCGGATCAAGGTGGAGAGTATATGGACACCGAATTCCACGACTATATGATAGAACATGGAATTACGCCCCAACTCTCAAAGACACGGTATGCCATGCCAGAATGGTTTATCGAGAGGAGAAACAGAACCTTGTTGGACATGGTTGGCCGATGATGAGCTATGCTCGTCTCCCCGATTCTTTTTGGGGTTACGCAGTTGGAGATCATGCGGTTTACATTTTGAACACGCCCGTCGAAAAGTGTTTGTGAAATACCTTTCGAACTCGGCTTGGTCAGAAACAAGTTTACGTCATTTCAAAATTTGGGGATGCCCACCCATGTGTTGGTGTCAAACCCAAGAAAGCTGGAACCCCGTTCAAAGTTGTGCCTCTTTGTAGGTTACCCAAAAGAGAATAGAGGTGGTTACTTTTATGATCCTAAGGATAATAGGGTGCTTGTGTCGACAAACACAACTTTTCTTGAGGAAGACCACATTAGGGATCACTTACCAAGGAGAAAGATTGTGTTAAATGAAATGGGCAGTACATCAGCAAGAGTTGCTGATGGTGCTAGTACGTCAACAAGTGTTGTTGATCCTAGCTCGTCTAGTCAAGTCCGTTCCCAAGAGTTGGGAATGCCTCCACGTAGTGAGAAAGCTGTGAGACAGCCTGAACGTTACATGCATTTAGCTGAAACCCAAGTCGTCACCCCTGATGATGACTGCGAGGATCCATTGACCTATGATCAGGCAATGGCTAACGTTGACAAAGACGAATGGATTGAAGCTATGGACCAGGAAATGGAGTCGATGTACTTCAATTCCGTCTGGGAGCTTGTGGACCAACCAGATGGGGTAAAACCTATTGGTTGCAAGTGGATCTACAAGCGTAAATGTGGTGTAGATGGGAAGGTGCAGACCTTCAAAGCTCGACTAGTGGTAAAAGGGTTTTATCCAGGTGGAAGGGGTTGACTATGAGAAAACCTTTTCACCTGTTGCCATGGTAAAGTCGATTAGAATTCATCTAGCCATTGTTGCATATTATGACAATGAGGTATGGCAGATGGATGTCAAGACCGCCTTTCTCAATGGCAACCTTGACGAGATCATCTACATGGACCAACCCAAGGGGTTCATTGCCCAAGGCAAAGAGCAAAGAGTTTGTCGGCTTCAAAGGTCTATTTATGGACTGAAACAAGCCTCGAGGTCTTGGAATATAAGGTTTGATGAGGCGATCAAATCTTATGGCGTTGATCAAATGTTGACGAGCCTTGTGTTTACAAGAAAATCGATTAACGATCTTTGTCGCATTTCTTATATTGTATGTGGACGATATCCTTCTCAATGGGAATGAGGTAGGATTTCTTGCTGACATTAAGGAATGGTCGGCTTCGCAATTCCAAATGAAAGATTTGGGAGAGGAACAATATGTTCTAGGTATCCAGATTGTCTGGAACCGGAAGAACAGAACGCTAACCATGTCTCAAGCGTTTTATATTGACAAGATGTTCTCTAGATATAAGATGCAGAACTCCAAGAAGGGCTTTCGCTTTCGTGCATGGGGTTCACTGTCCGAGGATCAATGTCCTAAGACGCCTCAAGAGGTTGAGGATATGAGACGAATCCTCTATGCTTGATTGTAGGAGCCCGATGTATGCCATGTTGTGTACTAGGCCCGACATCTGTTATGCAGTTGGGATTATCAGTAGGTATCAATCCAATCTAGGATTAGATCACTGGACAGCCGTAAAGGAAATCCTCAAGTATATTAGGAGAACGAGGAACTACAGATTTGTGTATGAGAGTGGGGATTTGATCCTCACGGATACGCAGATTCGACTTTCGCACCGATAAGGATTCTAGGAAATCCAGTTCAGTGGTCACCTTCATTCGAATGGAGGAGTCGTAGTGTGGCGAAGCATCAGCAGAGATGCATCGCGATTCCACGATGGAAGTCGAGTATGTTGCAGCTTGTGAAGTCGCAAAGGAAGCTATTTGGCTCTGGGAAGTTCATGACGGATTTGGAAGTTGTTCCAAATATGAACTTACAATCACAATTATTTTGTGACAACAAAGTGGTGCGAAGATCCAACTCGAGAGAACCCCGGAGTCATAAAAAGGCAAGCATATTGAGCGTAAGTATCACCCGACACGGGAGATTGTGCACCGCGAGACGTGATACCACTTGGAAATAACTATGGAGCACAACGTTGTTGATCCATTTACAATGGCCCTCACGACTAAGGTGTTTGAGGGTCACCTAGAGAGTCTAGGTCTTCGAGTGCTTCCCGACTAGGGCAAGTGGGAGTATTGTAAACGGGTATTCAATGCCCTAGTTTATTGTATTACTTTATTATATTACTTTATTTGTACATTTTAGAAATGTATCATGTACTCCACTAGCTTAGTCCAAGTGGGAGTTTGTTGGGATGTATGTCCTAATCTCGTGTAGTTTGTAAATTCTAAGTTGTAAATGAATAAGAGTTATTTATTTCAACATTGTGTAATAAATAAGAGTTATTTATTCAAACTTTGTGTCTCGTGATATTTCATAAACTTAATCCAAAAACTAAGCTTCGTGGTCATTGTATTATGAGAGAACTAAGAACTTGAACGGTGTGTAGTGGACACACAGGAGGATCACGCTCGAGTTAATGATCCGAACGGCTCTGATGATATGGATAGGGTTGGAGACCTAATCTCGATACACTGTGTATGTGGCCCGCTTTGTATTAGATACAAACGAGGTGATCTCGACTCTGCGTTCATGTGGTTGACATGCGAGTGGGGGCATCTGTGCAATGAGATTGTACAAAACCGACCGTGAATTATTAGACTTCATCGATGTAACACCGCTAATAATGATAGAGCTAATAAATTTGTAGATGACCATTAGTGACTCGACCTTAATCTCGAATGTGTTACGGACTCCGCCTCGCGGGTCCGCCCTTTGACTAGTACGGTGAGGGTGGCCACCGTTGCTCGCCCAATATGCCTATCTTCTCGTGGGCAAGACCACGTGGGAGTCGGAAACTTGACTACGCAAGAAGGAATTCACTCGTTCTCGACTTAGGAAAACTAGAGAGGTTGTTCCCTTAAATCACTGTCTCCAGAGCTTGAACAACGGGGCCCCACTCTCTCATTGGCCTTAGAGGGTTGTTGTTTATGGTTGGACCATGCAATGCAGCTTGTTCATTAGAGGAGTAGTGGGACTTTAAGGAGCAAAGAGGTAGACACAGGGGTAAAATGGTAATTTGACCCGGTGTGACTACGAACAACCTTTGAAGGGTCGACTCATGGGTATTGGTTATACCGATGGACACAACTTGTCCTACAGTGATGAGAGTGCAGCTACGGGCTTTAGTGGAGTGTTACCATAGCTAATGAATGTTGAATAACCGGTCAAAGAGTTTGACAAAGTTAGTCTCGGATCATTGGAGCTCAAATCACGTGTAGGTCAATTAGGTCCCTCGGTTGGCTCAAATTGGACAAATTGAGGGTTTATAGTTTGGTGTGAATTTGAAGTGTTCAAATTCATTATTTGGGTATTTATGTCGTTTATATGAGATATAGATGACATAATATATAGTTTGATGTGAATGAGATTCATAATAAACTATAGTATAGCCTAATTGATTAATTAGTGTTATTTGGAGAAATTGAATTGAGAGAAATTAAATTGAATGTGATTCAATTTATAATTCCACATTTATGCAAATGAGATTTGTATAGTAAGGTATGAGATACCTTATATTATATAATATGCAAATGTGATTTGTATATTATATGGTTGTGGTAAAATTGTGATTTGGTGGAGGTTTTAACCCTATCACACAATAGTATTTAAAGGCTTTGCAAGAAGCCTTTGGTATGCCATTTGCCATTGTTTGGATTTTCATCCAAAGAGAGCAAGGCAATTCTCTCTCAATTCTCTAAAATTCTCTCCTCACCCAAAACCAAAGGGAGTCCCACTCACTCTCCCTCAACCTCCCGAGAACAACCGAGAAGACCCTTTGGAGGTGTCTCCCTGTTCGGATCGAAGATCGAGTTCGAGGAGTTTGTTGGTACGAGAGATATCGTGATCGGAGAAGGAGAAAACGTTGAAGAAGAGTTCTTCAAGAGGTTAGTACTTTTTACTTACTGTTTTCTTCTTCTTCTTTGCATGTTTAGCCTAGGACCTATGAGATAGATTAAATTTTCAGACTCGTTTTACACAACGAGTCAACGACGTTTCACAACGTCTTCCGCTGCGGGAATTCAAAATCCCTTCAAGGTCGAGTCACTAATGGTCATTTACGAAGTTTTTAGTCCTTACTGTCAACGGTGTTACATAAGTAGGTCTAATAATTCACGGTCCGGTCTTGTACAATCTCATTGTAAAGGATGTCCCCACTCGCATGTCATCCACATGATCGAGTCAGATCACCTTGTTTGTATCTTAATACAAAGCGGACCACATCAAAAGTGTATCCAGGATTATGTCTCCAACCCTATCCATATACCGTAGACCGTTCGGGACATTTACTCGAACGTGATTCTCCCTGTGTGTCCACTACACACCGTTCAAGTTCTAGTTCTATCATAGATTCAATGACTCTAGAGTTTAGTTTATTGGGCAAAGTTGTATAAAATTCGAGACACAAAATGAAGAATTTAATAACTCTTTATTAATTTCATACAGTAATTTAAAACACGAGATTAGGACAAAAATCCCAACATCGGCCTGTGTGGATCGTTGTCCAAACATACTCTACACATAATACATTTGGGATTTATGCCCTAAACTTGTGTAATTTTGATCAATTAAATAAAGTGTTATTTGTTTTGATAAGATTACAATCGCTTTTATAAATCCAATAAACTATGTTCCAAGGTTATAACATTTATCTTGAAATCGAGTGTAGTGGACACCATTTGGGTTGAGTTCAAGATTATAACCTAAATAGTCTATGCTATAAGAATAAGGTTTGAAACCTCATTATGGTAACGCCATGGATGCGACCCACTTTGTAATTAGTACAATAGAGGTAATCCAACTCATTCATGTAGTTGACATGCGAGTGGAGGCATCCTGTATGAAGAGTTCATACAAGGCTGGATCGCGAAATTATTAGTCTAACCAAGTATAACACCAGTAATGAGGATAAGACTAGTAATTTATAGATGGTCATTAGTGACTCGACCTGAATCTTGAGCAAGTTAAGAACTCCCGCTTATAGAGGTTTTTCCTTAGACTAGTATGGGTGAGAGTGTCCTGTAGCCGACTCAATAAGCCTACCTTCTCAGGGACAGAACCTCGTAGGTAGCTGGGAACTTAACTGTGCAAGATGGAATTCACACATTCCTCTACTGAGGAATTCGATAGGTTGTTCCCTTAAGAATTGACTCCAGATCTTGAACAACGGGGCCCCGTCCTCTGTGAGTGTATGAGTCTATGGTAGGACCTTAGACTTGTTGTTCATTAGAGGATCAGTGGTGCTTAAGGAGCAAAGAGGTAATCACATGGGTAACACGGTAATTTGACCCAGATGTGATTACGAACAACCTGTGAAGGGTAAACTCATGTGTAATGACTATATCATTGGACACAATATTATCTACAGTGAGGAGATTGAAGCTACAAGTCTATAGTGGAGTGACTTGTAGTTAATGAATATTGATTAACTGGATCAAAGAGTTTGATAAGTTAATCTCACATCATTGGAGCGCATGATCTGTAGGTCCATTAGATCCCTCCGTTGGCTCAATATGGTAATATTGAGGGTATAAAGTTAGGAGTGAAATTGAAGTGTTCAATTTCATACATGAGAAGTTATATCAATTATATATGATATAATTGTTATAATATATACTTTTAATGTGAATTAGATTCATATATAAACTATATACTAAAGAGAGATTAAATGAGGAGTAGGATGGTCCTTTCCATCCTATTTCTCTCTATATATACGATGCAACTAGGTTAAGGTTTTGGAAAAGCTCTTTTGTTGTTGTTGGAAGAGTTCCAAGACAACAAAAACATCTCTCTCTAAAAATACCTCACATCTCCTAAAGGGAACCCACCTTCCTCCCTCAACTAGAGAACAATGGAGAAGATCCGGTGGTCGTGTCTTCAAACGTTGGAGTTCTTCTTGCTGAGATCGTGACCGTGGAGAGAGGAGCACTTGAAGAAAGGTTCTTCAAAGGTAAGTTCTTGCTGTCCATTTCACTTTTATGCTTAATCTATGTTTTACATGTTCTTGAATTTATCGTTGTAACTAAATCAAGAGCGTGCGATTCGCAATCGCTTCCGATGCGGGGACTTCGATTCCATTCATAATCCATGTTTTCCTTGGCAGTTATCATGCCCTCATGCTTCTTGGCTAATATGTCAGACATACTTGCCAGCAGGTAGACCTTGGCCTTATCATTGACCTTGATCCATTGATAATATGCATCACGAATATTTCGTGATGCATTCGAGCCTATCACCTGGGGACACTCAGTTAGCACATACTTCAGATCATCCACTACCAATATAGTGTTGAGTTTGTTTTTTCATGTCATCATGTTCTCTCCGGTTAACTTTTCATCACCAATTAAGGAAATTATAGAGCTAGACATTTTGCTGAAACATTTACAAATCAAAACTTGTATGAGTTTCTTGCTATAATTGTCTAATCTAATTATGTTTTAGCAAATTATCAAATGATTCCTAGGTCATTTATAATTTGCAATGATACTTCAAAGGTTTAGAATGTATGACACCGAAGAGTAATAAAAAACACTCCTCCTCTGGATCAAGACATTCTTGGCCAAAACCTAATGTCAGAATAACTCTTATTCCTATAGGCTTTAGTTACCATTTTTCGGTCAAGATACATACACATCTTATGTACCTTGTGAGTGTAACCCTCTGTCTTTAGATTCCAGAGTCTCCATCCAATAAAATTCACCAAACGAAGGACTAGATTGAAAAACAAACTAAGAAAATCTTTATCCCTTTCGGGTGTCTACTGTGTTCGATCCCCTATGATCAAGCCATCCGAAGGGATTGTCTGGTCCAGGCCAAACAAGCAGGCTGACCATAGTGATCTTACGGTATAAACCGACTAAAGAGACCATAGGTTTTGTTTTCACTAAACCTGCTCCCACTCACTATAAGTACCCTCTCCATTCACCTTGATATTGACTCATACAAACACCATCCGAAGGAGGGATGCTCCCATTTGCGCTATGAGGCCAAGTATGAGTCTCATGGTGTGAACTTCCAGGAGATGCATAGGTGGAAAAATATGTATCATATACACTTTTCCTCCCACTGAATACTTTAAATCTATAGGAATCTTACTTAGGCTAAACTCGGCTAATGGTTTTACCTAAAGTTATCAATATAACTCTTATATCGATAATCAATATAACTCTTATATTGATTTTATCCTAAATTTGCTAATATAACTTTTATATTAAGCCTAGGATTTCTAGTTTATTAACCCCTTAATAAACCCGCTGACGCTACTATGATTTATAAACTTCTTTGATTAAATTTCACTCCAAGGTCAGTTCCCAGGAGGAGTGTTTCGTTTCCGTCAGCTTAAATACTGCAGCTTTGACAGAACTTTCCTTAGACAGAGTTCCTCTTTTAATCATTGTTTATAAATCACTTGGTTCCTAATTCTAAACTAATTAGAACAAGATAACCTAAGGTATATTACTTCCAAGTTCTAAACATTTTAAAACTAATAATTAACCTTAGGGGACATGCATACTATGTTATAGTGCTTGATCATTGATCTCATGAATAATAAGACATATATAGCATAATCATCTCATGAAAAATAATGCATGTCAATGTTGTCCATAAATTAATATAACACCTTATATTAACTAATCATGCAAACTATATAATATAACTCTTTATATTATAAATGATGCATGGAAATACTTAACCTAAGGTGGAATACCTAAATTAAAAGCATACATTATGCATGGCAATAATTACACAACAATTGCATAATTTAAAAAGCAAAATTAGACCAATTTTGGTACCCTAAATTCTATTTTAATTAATATAATCTAATTATATTAATTAAAATAAAATAAATTAAATATAAGTAATAAAAAAAACATTTTTCGCCCGTTGCTCTTTCGCGTGAAACGCCTGTGGCGTTCCAACGCAGATGGCAGCGTTGCAACGCTGCGCATTGTCCGTTTATGTCCGTTGGAGCGCGCTGCGAAACGCCTCTTGCTTAAGCGTTGTGACGCTGGTGCTGGCGTTGCAACGCTATCGCCTCATTGTCCAAGCGTTGAGACGCTGGGAGGAGGGTTGCAACGCCGCGTCTCCTTGCATCCTGAAATCCGCCTCATTGGCATTGCAACGCTGCACACAGAACAGAAAATAGTCTCCACTGTCTTGGCTCGTTTTTACTCCGATCTTCTTAGCAACCACCTTGCCTCGATCGACCTGGACTTATAGACTTGATTTACAATTAAAATTAACCAAAACACCGGGCCCTTACATTGAACGATTCAATGATAAAATTGTAAATCTAAGTGCCAAAATTGAAAACGTCTAAATTGCAAACCGTTCATACATCTCATGCGAAGCAGTAAATCCCACCTCGTTCTTGAAACATCCATAACGTAAATGAAAAACGCAATTGGGCTCTGATACCAATTGAATGGAACCGAATCCCGCAGCGTAAGCGATAGTGAATCACGCGTTCTTAATTTCGTTACGAGGATTACATTCAACAACTAAACTATCTAGATTAAGCAAATAACAATATGGACAATGAGATATTATCTTTGAAGAACTCTTTCTTCAAGTGCTCCTTCTCTTACGTTCACGATCTCAGCAACACGAACCCGAACGTTCACCGACACTACCACCAGATTTTCTTCGTTGTTCTCTAGGTGAGGGAGGAATGTGGGTTCCCTTTAGGTGAGATGAGGTGTTTTGTAGTTGGAACGCTTCCCAACACTTTGTTGGAGAATTCTCTAGGGTTTCTCAAAGAGATGGAATCACTTACATAACCTAGTTGCATCACATGCAACTATATATAAAGTGATGGAGATCTGATCTCCTTGAGCAGCGGAAACGTTGTTTGGGATCGTTAATTGCTTGATTGTTTTAATTGAAACAAAAACCAGTACATTGACAAAAAGAATAGAACAAGCATGAAATTCTAATCTTATTAGACATGGATTGTAGCAAACATGCAAACATGTGTTTAACAATTAAACTAAAGGGAAGAAGAAGAATACCTTTGTAGTTTCTAATTCTCCAGCAACACCTTGCTCTAAGCTTTTCAGCAAAACATCAGAACTTGTCTGTATTTTCTAAGTAAGACACCATCAATTTGAAAACCTTCTATATCTCTGAATGCTTAGATCTTTCCTTTGTGGGAAGGATTCCAACAGTTGGGAGATTTTTAGGAATTCTAGAGATTGAGAGAGAGAATTTCTTTTGTAAGTTTCAATCTAATTGATCGATCATACCAGCTTCACCTCTCTCTAGGAGAAGTTAAACCCAGCAGATGGGAACTCCCACTTCCTATCGAATAGGGAGTTGGGAGAGAGGGGGAACGTGTCTTCCTGACACGTTCCTTATTTAGTTTAATCACATTAATAAATAATCAAAATATAAATTAAATATCTTATATTTAATTTACATTAAAACACATTTAATGAATTATCCCTCTATCCTATAGTTTAATGCACATCTAATGTACATGAAATTTAACCTATAGTTTTTAAATATGAATCACATTCACATTTTAATCTCATATTTGAACCCTTTCAAATATTTATTTCTCTCACATAATTTAATATGAATCATATTCACATTAAATTTATAATATATAGTTCCAAAACTATATATTATATCGTATCTAAATACATCAAATATATTCCCTAATGAATTTGAACATTTCAAATTCAAATGATCTAAGAACCATTTACGAGCTAGAAGGTGGACCTAATGGACCTACAGATCAGAAGCTCCAACGATATGAGATTGCTCGGTTAATCTCATTAACCTCCCAATCAACATTCGTTAACTGCGGGAACACTCCACTAAAGTCGCAGAGCTGCACTCTTCTCACTGCAGATATATTTCTGTGTCCATGGATATTGGCCAATAACAGCAAGTCAATCCTTCACGAATGTTTGTAACACCAGCTAGGTCAAATTACCGTTTTACCCCTGGGTTACATCTGAAAGAGTGTATATTAAGAAAGCGGAAGAAATTTTGGATTTTGAAAACACTAAGTTGATCAATTTTACAAAACAAAAAGCATGCTCAAATCTGGAAAAACAGAGAGTATGAACACATACCTTTGTTGTTCAAAATTCTCCTAATCCGTGGGGAAGCTCTTGTCACAAACACTTTGTGGACAACCTCTAGTGTCTTCCCTACTATCCTCAGGCCTTGGAACAGATTGTGGGATCTTTCATAGAGAGAATTTGAAGAGAGATGGAAGAAAGGTCTGAAAAACGTGAAATATAAAATTTCTGATAAATCCTTTATAATCTAATGGTTTCTTCTATAATTAAAGAAACCAAAAGCTTCTTCAAGCTAGGAGAAGATGACAACAAGAAGATGAGAAGGATTTAGCAAGAAGGAGGTGCTCAATTTGAGTGAATTTGAAAAAGTAGTAAGTTTGCTCATGCTTTTTCCTTTGGTCCAATTGAAATTCAAAATGAAATTTTGAATTTCATTTAATTTTAATTCAAAATTAGTATAAAAATTAATTTTAAATAATTTATTTAATTTAATATCAAATATTAAATTAAATAATTAGACCAATCCCGATTTCTTAAATCGATCGATTAAACATGAATCCCTATTCATGTTATAAACCGAACAAATATTTAAATCATATTTAAATATTTCCACCTCTTCTTTATTATAGTTTAATTCATAATTAAACTGTGACACGTTAAGTATATCATATATAATTAATGTTTTCTCCCAATACCGAATTTGAATAATTCAAATTCTTTTCTCTCAAAATGTTACAAGGCTTAGTCCGAGCTAGTAAGGGGACCTAATGGACCTACAGATCATGAGCTCCAACGACACAAGATTAACCGGCCAAACTCTATAGCCTAGCTAATCAACATTTGTTAACCACCGGGACACTCCACTAATGCCTAGTGGTTGCACTCTCCTCACCGTAGATATATTTCTATCCACTCGATATAACCATGATTAGTAAGTCGATCCTTCACAGTGTCGTTCAGAATTACAATTTGGGACAAAATTACTGTTTTATCCCTGTAATTACTTCTTGTTCCTTAAGTCCCACTGATCCTCTAATGAACAATTGGTTTGTGGTCCAACCAACAAACCGAATCCCTCTCGGGCCAATGAGAGGGGTGGGCCCTTTGTTCAAGACCCGAGTCGACGACTTAAGGGAACAACCTCTCTACTAATCCCTAAAGCGGGTAGGAGTGAATTCCATCTTGCAGAACTATGTTCCCAGCTATCTACCTGGTCTTATCCCTGAAATGGGAGGCCTATTGAGTCGGCAATCTCTGGCCACTCTCACCCATGTAAATCTAAGGATAATCCGAATAAACAGGAGTTCATGGCACGCTCAGGATTAAGATCGAGTTACCTAGGTCATCGTATGAATATAGTCAATTAAGACAAGAACGGAGTTATAAAGTCTAAGTGACTATTTCTCGGTCCAGTCTTATGCAAACTCATTGCATAGGACACCCCCACTCGCATGTCTCCAAATGAACGATTCAGGATCACATCGTTTGTACTTTACAAAGTGGGTCGCGTCCATAGTGTCCCCAGGATAAGGTACCCAACCCTATCCTTATATTATAGACCGTTGTGGCAATAACTTGAACCTGATCCACTTTTATGTCACACATAAAGTTCAAGTATACATCCTATAGCCATGGGTTCTTTATTGGATTAGGGTTTCAAAATATACAATTCACTTTATTTAATAACCCCTTTACTGAATAAATCTCAATAATAACTTTATTGCAAAATAGAATGTATATTCAATTTACAAACTCACGAGTTTTAGGACATAAAACCCAACAAACTCCCACCTTGACTAAAACGTCGGTGGAGTCGACACCTAAGTTTATTTCTCATTCTTTCAACTTGTAATAGCGTTCTAAGACGTTTTCTACTTGTTTAGTTTGTTTTTCTTGTGATTTAGAGTAGCTAAACATAGTAGTTAGGATTTGAATTACTTGTTATGACTTTCTTGTGATGTATTGAAGCATGTTATGTCGTTATTTTTGGCAATTCGTTCTTTACTTTTTAATTTGTTGATTTAAGTGGACTCGAGAGATAAAACATGAATTAGAGCAAAATTGTCAAAACCCTTGGAAGTCTGGAAAGAGAGTGACCTAGAAATCTTAGGGAAACACATAAAGAAGTTGCTTAATGCCATGCATGTTGTACGTTCATATGGAGACTATGAGTTTATTGCATGTCTGAGGCTCACTAAGAATCGAGAGATTTTCTTGTGTATTTCACTTATTGTTTATAATTTCATCTCATTGGTTCAATGCATGTGCTAGTTAGGTCTTTAACTTGTAAAATCACTTCTCCCAAATCTATCAATCTGTGTCTCCACATGTTTGTTCGTTTGTTTGTATTTACTTCAACCAACTATCCATGTTATGTTTCTTTAGCTAAAATTGAGAATTAGTACCTTAATAATTAACTAATCTAGAAACCCATTCCCGAGGACGATACTTGGACTCATAAATCACTATACTAAAACTTGACCCGTACACTTGCGGTATTGCATTATAATTCTACGCAACATCCACCCCTTCCCGTTGGGTATAACCCTTTGCCACAAGTCGAGCCTTAAAGGTTTGCACCTTACCGGCTTGATCTCGTTTCCTCTTGTAGATCCACTTGCAACCGATAGGTCTTTCACCATCTGGTTGATCTACAAGTTCTCAAACTGAATTGAAGTACATTGGCTCCATTTCGAGGTCCATTGCTTTAATCCACTGGTCGCTCTCTATATCAATCATTGCTTGTTTATAGGTCAATGGATCCTCTATGCCATCATCAGGTATGACGACCTGGGTTTCAGTTAAATCCATGTAACGGTCGAATTGTCTAACATCCCTCCCACTACGTCGAGGCATTCTCAACTCTTGAGAAGGACCAACTTGATAAACAACTTTTGTTGATTTATCTGTAGCTTCCTCGGAAATTTCGCTCAAGAAAATTCTGCTACGAGGTCGATGATCTCTCATGTGGTCTTCCCCTAAGAACGTGGCATTTGTTGACACAAGCACCTTGTCCTCTTGAGGATCATAAAACAGACCACCTTTCGTTTCTTTGGAGTATCCTACGAATAGGCATTATTTTGAACGATGTTTCAGTTTCTTTGGATTGGACACTAGCACATGTGCCGGACATCCCCAAATCACTCAAGTGAGCGTAAACTACCTTTATGCCCTTTCCATAACTCATAGGGTGTTTCTGAAACACTCTTAGAGGGAACCATGTTCAAAATATATGCAACAGCTTCTACTACATATCCCCAAAACGAACTAGGCAGTTGAGCGTAGCTTATCATAGATATTACCATGTCTAACAGGGTTCTATTTCTCCTTTCATATACACCATTCTGCTGAGGTGTACCAGGTGCTGAGAGTTGAGATACGATTCCATGTTCTATCATATAGTCTTGGAATCTTAAATCCATATACTCTCCACCTCGATCTGATCGAAGTGTTTTAATCGTTTTACCTAACGAATTCTCAACCTCTGTCTTATATTCCTTGAACTTTTCAAGGGTTTCGGACTTATGATGCATTAGGTAAAGATAGTCATACCTTGAATAATCATCAATGAAACTGATGAAATATTCATACCCTCCTCGTGCCTTGACATTCATTTGACCACAAAGATCCGAATGTATGAGTTCCAAGGGTTCTTAGGCTCTATAACCTTTTTCAGAAAAAAGGTCGTTTAATCATTTTTCCCTCAAGACAGGATTCACATGGTGGTAAGGAGTTGTCCTCTAACTGATTTAGGAGACCACTCTTAACCAATCTCTCAATCCTATTGAGATTAATGTGACCTAGTCTCAAGTGCCAAAGATAGGTACTTGGAGAAAGTTTCTGCCTTTTGTTTTGAGTATCAGCTGTTTTAAACATCTCGGTGTTCAAAATAACTTTTACCTTTGTTGGTCATAACACATATAAGTTGTTTTCAAGTTTAGCAGAACATATTCGTACACCTCTTTTACAAATGAGCGCTTCATTACAATCAAAAGATACTTTATACATATGTTCATGTAAACAAGAGATAGATACAAGATTTCCTTTGATTCCAGGAACCAAAATTACATTTTCTAATAAAACGTATCTATCTCTAAATAACAACTTTACTGCTCCCACTGCTCTAGCTGAGACAACCTCTCTGTTCCAACCCGGAGAGTTATCTCACCATCGACAGTTTCGCCTCCAGGGAACTAGTTTCATGAAAAGAAGAACACACATGGTTAGTGGCTCACGAATCTAGTATCCAAAGCGGAATCATCATGTTCCACTAAACATGTTTCAACAATGAGTAAATCATATTTACCTTGTTTTTCTTTCTAAGCTTTCTTTTCCGCAAGGTACTTGGGTAGTTCCCCTTCGGTGCCCATTTTCACCACAATAGAAATGTTTTCTGTGGCTTTAGCCTTGCGTGTGGGAGCTTTTTCCTTCCCTTTATCCTTCTTCTTCTTCTGAATACCTTTATTCTTAGAAAAAGAAGGACCAGACTTAGTCCCTGAGGAAGATCCTCTCAGGAACTTCCTCGAAGTGACAACGTTTGCCTCCTTCTCTTTTCCCTTGTATTTCATCGAGGACTCGAATGTCCGGAGCTCGTTAAGTAGAGTAGTCGAGTTATACTCTATCTTGTTCATCACCGAATTGGAAAGGAATCAGAGGGAAACTCTTCTGGAAGAGATTCCATTATAAAGCTAACTCGATTGTTCTCATCAATGACAACCCCGTTTACCCTCGCCACGTTGAAGTGGACCATCATATTAAGGACATGCTCCCCTAATGGATGTTCCCTCCTTCATTCGGGAGTTGTAAACGCGATTGAAAGCATCATAACGAACCGAGTGAGGGACGGTTGTCCAAACATGGCTCAGTAATGATCCCATGATCTCCTTTGCGGTGATCATGCCCTCATGTTTCTTAGACAACAAATCAGATATGCTGGCTAAGATGTAGGCCCGGGGGTTATCATTAGCCCTAGTCCATTTGTCAAATGCATCCCGAACTATTCGGGTTGCAAATGAGCTGGGAGGGGGAGGACATTCCTCCGTCAAGACGAACCTTAGATTATCAATTACAAGAATCGTATTCAAGTTTGATTTCCATGTTCCAAAGTTATAAATCGTTAAGTTTGTTTGAGAATGAGTAATTGAATAAAAGAGCTCGACATTTGAAAATAGAACATATTCTATTAGTGAATTGCTTTTAACACATAACATGCATCCAATTAAGAATTTAGCAAAAGTAATAATGTACCCATAATCTCATTATTTTTTTTGCAACGATACATCAGTTAGTCAGAGCAACCGCTACCGAGGGGCAGTCAATCACTCCTTCACTGAACCAAGACATTCTTGACTAAATGCTAACACCGGAATAACTGTTATTCCTATAACCTTCTATTTATCGCTACTTTGGTCAAGAATTCACTAACACTTAGTAATTCTCGTAAGTGTGACTCGCCATTTTTAGATCTTAGAGGTCGGCCCCAACAATGCTACCGAATTGAAAAGTCAATGCTGGGAATGGACCTAAAAGACCCTATCCATTTATGGAGTTTGAGTTGTTCCGAATCCCATGTTACATCCCTCCGAATGGATGGTGCTACTACGGGCAACCTGCAGGTGCAACATGGGAATCTCACGGTCCAACCTAATGGAGGAGACCATAAGATGTGTTGACACACTTCCTTATCCCACTTACTATAAATACTTTCTCCATTTACCTTGTTCTTGATTTATGCAAATACCATCCGAATGGGGATGCCCTATTGACATCACGAGGCCGAGCATAAATCTCACGGTGTGAACTTCACGAAGAGCGTAAGAGGAAATTGATATATCATATATACATTTTCACTCCCACTAAGTATTTTAAACAGTTTGGGTATACTTTTACTTAGGCATATTTCGGCTAAAAAAGATACGACCTAAGTCTACCAATATAACTATTATACTAGAATTACCTAAGTCTATTAACCTTTTAATAAACATAGGTCTATGTGTTTAATTTATTAACTTTTAATAAACGCCACTCACGAAAATAATTTATAAACTTCTGGATTAAATTCACTCCCAGGTTGGTTCCCTGGTAGGGGTGTTCCGTTCAAATCGACTTAAGTACCTGAAACCTAGCAGTAACCTTCCTTAGACAGAGTCCCTCTTTAATCACAGTTTATAAATTATTGGTTGCCTAATTCTAATCTTATTAGAACTAGATAACCTAAGGTCTAATTAATTTCCAGTTCTAAAACCATTTTAAAACTAACTAATTAACCTTAAGTTACATACATTTCTATGTTATAAATTGCTTGATCATTCATCACATGAATATACATACATTCATAATAAATGCATAACAATTATATGTTTAATTTTTAATTAATATAACTCTTATATTAATTATAATTAAAACATATAATATTTGTTTCATAATTTTAATATAACACTTATATTAAATCCTATGAAACTCTAATTCATGCATACTATATATTATAACACTTATAACATACTTTCAATGCATGGAGCAGACTTCCTATGGTGGGATTTTAAAATCTATATGGCATACTTTATGCACATTTAATCAGGAAATTTAATTAAAACATACATTCACAATGCATACTTAATTAAACATACTAAAGTGGACTGGTTTTGGCATCTAATGCAAGCAAACAACTAAATTATTACAATAATAATCTTGAATTAAAATCAAACCACTTCGAACAAGCTTGCATATGTGTGAACCGGACCTTCAAAAGGTTGAACCGGGCTGTAAAAGGATGAACTGGGCCTCCAAATGATGAAACATACCTTCAAAATAGAAAAACCGACCTCGAAATAGTCAGAACCGGTCTAAAACCACCTGAGCCGGACTAAAATCGAGCCAAAGCGGGTCCAAAAATAAGTGAACCAGTCAAAGTCAATCGAAAAAATCAAAGTCAACAATCGAAATTTCACGACATCATCGTGACACAACATCTTCTTCATTCAAATTAAAATTCACGCAGGCTGAACGATTTTATTGTAGCAGCAGAAGAAGAAAAATTCAGTGACCCTTATTTTCGAATTCTAGTGACCTTTTGAGCTTCTTTCTTTAAATTGAAGGCCTTCCCGAACTCCAATCAACTGGCAAGTCTTACAGCTTATTCTACACACATCAACGCTCAAACACACTTGAGAAATTTAAAAATAAAGCACAAATCGATGCTCAATTTAAATGCCAAAATCAAAAGAACACTTTAGACGCAATTCATCAAATTGAGTGCTCAGAATTGCTCTGATACCAATTGAAAGAGTGTATATTAAGAAAGCGGAAGCAATTTTGGATCTTGAACACTCTAAGTTGATCAATTTTATAAAACAAAAAGCATGCTCAAATCTGGAAAAACAGAGAGTATGAACACATACCTTTGTTGTTCAAAATTCTCCTAATCCGTGGGGAATCTCTTGTCACAAACACTTTGTGGACAACCTCTAGTGTCTTCCCTACTATCTTCAGGCCTTGGAACAGATTATGGGATCTTTGATAGAGAGAATTCGAAGAGAGATGGGAGAAAGGTCTGAAAAACGTGAAATATAAAACTTCTGATAAATCCTTTATAATCTAATGGATTCTTCTTCAATTAAAGAAACCAAAAGCTTCTTCAAGCTAGGAAAAGATGACAGCAAGAAGATGAGAAGGATTTAGCAAGAAGGAGCTGCTCAATTTGAGTGAATTTGAAAAAGTAGTATGCTTGCTTATGCTTTTTCCTTTGGTCCAATTGAAATTCAAAATGAAATTTTGAATTTTCATTTAATTTTAATTCAAAATTAATATAAAAATTAATTTTAAATTAAAATTAAAATTATTAATTTAATTAATTAATTTTAAATAATTTATTTAATTTAATATCAAATATTAAATTAAATAATTGGACCAATCCCGATTTCTTAAATCGATCGTTTAAACATGAATCTCTATTCATGTTATAAACCAAATAAATATTTAAATCATATTTAAATATTTCCACCTCTTCTTCATTATAGTTTAATTCATAATTAAACTGTGACACGTTATGTATATCATATATAATTAACGTTTTCTCCCAATACCGAATTTGAACAATTCAAATTCTTTTCTCTCAAAATGTTACAAGGTTTAGTCCGAGCTAGTAAGGGGACCTAATGGACCTACAAATCATGAGCTCCAACGATACAAGATTAACCGGTCAAACTCTTTAGCCTAGCTAATCAACATTCTTTAACCACTGGGACACTCCACTAAAGCCCAGTGGTTGCACTTTTCTCAGCGTAGATATATTTCTTTCCACTCGATATAACCATGATTAGTAAGTCGATCCTTCACAGGTCGTTCGTAATTACAGTTGGGTCAAAATTATCGTTTTACTCCTGTAATTACTTCTTGTTCCTTAAGTCCCACTGATCCTCTAATGAACAAATTGTTTGTGGTCCAACCAACAAACCGAATCCCTCTCGGGCCAATGAGAGGGGTGGGCCCTTTGTTCAAGACCCGAGTCAACACTTAAGGGAACAACCTCTCTACTAATCCCTAAAGTGGGTAGGAGTGAATTCCATCTTGCAGAACTATGTTCTCAGCTATCTACCCGGTCTTATCCCTGAAATGAGAGGCTTATTGAGTCGACAATCTCTGGCCACTCTCACCCATGTAAATCTAAGGATAATCCGAATAAACAGGAGTTCATGGCACGCTTAGGATTAAGATCGAGTTACCTAGGTCATCGTATGAATATAGTCAGTTAAGACAGTAAACGGAGTTATAAAGTCTAAGTGACTATTTCTTGGTCCAATCTTATGCAAACTCATTGCATAGGACGCCCCCACTCGCATTTCTCCACATGAACGATTCAGGATCACATCGTTTGTACTTTACAAAGTGGGTCGCGTCCATAGTGTCCCTAGGATAAGGTACCCAACCCTATCCCTATACTATAGACCGTTGTGGCTATAACTTGAACCTGATCCACTTTTATGTAACACATAAAGTTCAAGTATACATCCTATAGCCATGGGTTCTTTATTGGATTAGGGTTTCAAAATATACAATTCACTTTATTCAATAACACATTTACTGAATAAATCTCAATAATAACTTTATTGCAAAATAGAATATACATTCAATTTAAAAACTCACGAGTTTTAGGACATAAAACCCAACAACATCTTATGCCTTAAGTACCAGTGCTCCTCTAATGAACAATTTGTTTGTGGTCCTACCAACAAACAGAGTCCCTCTAGGGCCAATGAGAGGTCGGGCCCTTTGTTAAAGTCCCTGAGACACCACTTAAGGGAACATTCCTCTACTTACCCTAGTAGGCGGGAAGGAGTGAATTCCATATTGCGAAGTTAAGTTGCCAGCCGCTCACTCGGTCTTGTCTCTAAGAAGGTAGGCATAATGAGTCCGCGAATCGCCCTCTCACCCATACTAGTCAAAGGACAATCCGTCGTGAACGGGAGTTAAGTAATTCTCGCTCGAGATTGAGATCAAGTTGCCTAGGTCATCCTAGTGAAATAGAAACCTAACTAGTCAATGGAGTTACAGCCAGAGGTTACTATTTCGTGGTCCGGTCTTATGTAATCTCATTACATAGGATATCCCCACTCACATGTCATCTACACGAACACGTTAGGATCACGAGATTAAGTATCAAATACAAAGTGGGCCACATCCATAGTTTAACCGGGTAAGGTACCCAAACCTTATCCCCTAACTATAGACCCTTTAGGTCAGTATCTCGAACCGAGATCCTTTTTATGTACATTACATTGATTAAAGATTCATTTAACAACCTTGGATGTTTAGTTTATTTGATTTAGGATTTAAATAAAGGCAAACTCGTAGATAACGAACAATAACACTTTATTGAAATAATAACACTTTATTACATTAATTAGAACATAGTTATAAACTACGAGTTTTAGGGCACAAATCCCAACATATAGAGAATAGGATGGAAATTACCATCCTATCCCTCTTATATTCTCCCACTATTATGTGGTTTATATGTGAATCTAATTCACATTAAAATCATACATCATATTAATTATATCATATATAATTGATGTAACACCTCATGTATTAAATTGAACACTTCAATTTCATTCCTAACTTTATAACATCAATATAACCATGTTGAGCCAATGTTGGGACCTAATGGATCTACAGTTTATGAGATCCTATGATGTGAGATTAACTTATCAAACTCTTTGATCCAGTTAATCAATATTCAATAACTACAAGTCACTCCACTATAGACTTGTAGTTGCACTCTCCTCACTGTAGATTATATTTTGTCCGCTGATATAATGATTACCCATGAGTCGACCCTTGACATGTTCGTAATCACGACTTGGTCAAATTACCGTTTTACCCCTATGATTACCTCTTTGTTCCTTAAGCACCACTGATCTTCTAATGAACAACAAGTCTAAGGTCCTACCATAGACTCATACCCTCACAGATGGCGGGGCCCCGTTGTTCAAGGCCTGGAGTCAGTTCTTAATAGAACAACCTATCTAATTCCTTTGTGTAGGAATGAGTGAATTCCATCTTGCACAGTTAAGTGCCCAGCTACCTACGAGATTCTTTCCCTGAGAAGGTAGGCTTATTGAACTCTCACCCATACTAGTGTAAGTACAAACCCCTATAAGCAGGAGTTCTTAACTTGCTCAGGATTCAGGTCGAGTCACTAATGACCATCTATAAATTATTAGTCTTATCCTGTTAACGGCGTTACACTGGATAGGCTAATAATTTGCAGTCCGGTCTTGTATGAACTCTTCATACAGGATGCCCTCACTCGCATGTCAACCACATGAATGAGTTGGATTACCTCATTTGTACTAATTACAAAATGGGTCGTGCATCCATGGTGTTACCAGAATAGGGTTTCTAACCTTATTCTTATACCATAGACCATTTAGGTTATATTCTTAAACACAATCCACATAGTGTGCACGACAATGATGTCCAAGATATATTATAACCTTGGAGCTTAGTTTATTTGATTTATAAAGCAAGAATATAATTTTATCAAAACAAATAATCCTTTATTTATTTGATCAAAATTACACAAGTTTGGGCATAAATCCCAACACTTTCTGTAACTGCTGCCAGGAATCAATTCCCTGAGAAGAAGAGCAAACATGATTAGTGGCGCCTGAATCAAGTATCCAAGCAGTTTTATCATTATCCACTATACAAGTTTCCTTCTTCTTTTCTGCAATGTACTTCGGACAATTCCGTTTCCAATGCCCGTCTTCGTTGTAGTGGAAACACTTTCCTTTGTCAGCAACTTCTTTGACTTTCTTGGACTTTTGAGCGGCAGCTTTGTCAGCTCGTTTCCCTTTACTAACCTTCTTCATGTTCTTCTTCTTCCATTTCAGGTTAGAAGAAGATGAAGCCACTATTTTTGTTCTAGAGGTCGAACATTTGTGATAACTCTTACTCGCAACATTTGCCTCACCTTTCGATCCCTGAATTTTTATCAAAGATTGAAAGGTCTAGAGTTCATTTAGAAGGGAGGTAAGATTAAAAGTAAGCTTGTTCATAACAAAATTACTTCTAAACTGTATGAAACTATCTAGAAGAGTTTCTAGAGTGAAGCTGACCTGACTTGATTCATTGATGGAAGCACCATTCGACTCCTTGATGTTAAAGTGTACCATCATATCCTGGACATGATCCCGAACACATGTACCCTCTGGCATCCTCGAGTTGAATATGTACTTTAGGGCATTGTGCCGGGCCTGTGTGGACTTTTGTCCAAACATACCCTGCACTGAATTCATGATTTCCTTAGCGGTCATCATGCCCTCATGCTTCTTGGCTAATATGTAAGACATACTTGCCAGCATATAGACCTTGGCCTTATCATTGGCCTTGATCCATCGATCATATGCATCACGAACATTTCGTGACGCATTAGAGCCTGACACCTGAGTACACTCCTCAGTTAGCACAAACTTCAGATCATCCACTACCAATATAGTGTTGAGTTTGTTTTTCCATGTCATCATATTCTCTCCGGTTACTTTTTCCGCACTCCAATAAGGAAATTATAGAGCTAGACATTTTTGCTGAAAAATTACAAACAAAACATGTATGAGTTTCTTGCTCTAATTATCTCATCCAATCATGTATTAGCTAATTATCAAATGATTCCTAGGTCATTTATAATTTGCAATGATACTCCAAAGGTTAAGAATGTATGACACCGAAGGGTAATAAAAAACACTCCTCCTCTGGATCAAGAAACTTTTGACCAAAACCTAATGCCAGAATAACTCTTATTCCTATAGGCTTTAGTTACCATTTTTCGGTCAGGATACATACACATCTTATGTACCTTGTGAGTGTAACCCTCGGTCTTTAGATCCCAGAGTCCCCATCCAATAAAATCCGCCGAAGGGAGGACTAGATTGAAAAACAGACTAAGGAAATCTTTATCCCTTTTGGGTGTCTACTGTGTTCGATCCCCTATGATGAAGCCCTCCGATGGGATTGTCTGGTCCAAGCAAAACTAGCAGGCTGACCATAGTGATCTTACGGTGTAAACCGACTGAAGAGACCATAGGTTTTGTTTTCACTAAACCTACTCCAACCCACTATAAGTACCCTCTCCATTCATTTTGATATTGACTCATACAAACACCATCCGAAGGGAGACGCTCCCGTTTGCGCCACGAGGCCAAGTATGAGTCTCACGGTGTGAACTTCCCGGAGATACGTAGGTCTAAAAATATGTATCATATTCATTTTTCGTCCCACTGGATACTTTAAATCTATAAGAATCTTATTTAGGCTAAACCCGACTCATGGTTTTATCTAAAGTTATCAATATAACTCTTATATCGATAATCAATATAACTCTTATATTGATTTTATGCTAAGTTTGCTAATATAACTTTTATATTAAGCCCAAGATTTCTAGTTTATTAACCCCTTAATAAACCCGCTAACGCTCCTATGATTTACAAACCCTCAGATTAAATTTCACTCCCAGGTCAGTTTCCAGGTAGGGGTGTTCCGTTTCCGTCAGCTTAAATACCCTAGCCTAGATAGAACATTCCTTAGACAGACTTCCTCTTTTAATAACATTTTATATATCACTTGGTTCCTAATTCTAATCTAATTAGAACTAGATAATCTAAGGTATATTATTTTCAAGTTCTAAACATTTGAAAACTAATAAGTAACCTTAGGTGACATGCATACTATGTTATAGTGCTTGATCATTCATCTCATGAATAATAAGACATACATTACATTATAATCTCATGAAAAATAATGCATGTCAATGTTGTCCATAAATTAATATAACATTTTATATTAATTAATCATGCAAACTATAATATAACTCTTTATATTAGAAATGATGCATGAAAATGCATAACCTAAGGTGAGATATCAAAATTAAAAGCATACATTATGCATGGCAATAATTACACAACAATTGCATAATTTAAATAGAAAAATTAGACCAATTTTTGGCACCCTAAATTAAATTCTAATTAATATAATCTAATTATATTAATTAATATTAAATAAATTAAATATAAATTAAATATAAAACATTTTTATATTTAATATATAATTAAAAAAACACTTTTTCGCTCTTTTGAAGATGCCAACGCGCCGAGCGTTGGGAATTGCATGTTTGTCTGTTTCCGCCCGTTGAAGCGCACCCAAGCTGATGCGTTACACAACGCCTTAGCGTTGCAACATTGCCGTCTTCCCAGCCGTGCGCCCGCCGCAATGGCGTTGCAACGCTATAGAACAGGTTTGCAACGCCATTCACAGAACACCAACACAATTTTTATTAGTTGCTCATTTTTGCTCCGACTTTCTTAGCAACCACTTTGCCTCGATCGACACGGACTTACAGACTCGATTTGAAATTAAAATTGCCCAAATCACCGGGCACTAACATTGAACGATTAAATGAAAATTGTAAATCTAAGTGCCAAAATTAAAAACGTCTAAATTGCAAACCGTTCATACATCACATGCAAAACAGTAAATCCCACCTCGTTCTTGAAAAATCCAAAACGTAAATCAAGAACGCAATTGGGCTCGGATACCAATTGAAGGGAATAGTGTCCCGCAGCGGAAGTGATGGTGAATCGCGAGTCTTAATTTCATTACATTGATTACATTCAAGAACAATTTAACAAAGATTAAGCATATATTAACTAGATGGACAACAAGATTTGTACCTTTGAAAAACTCTTTCTTCAAGTGCTCCTTCTCCCACGTTTACGATCTCAGCAACACGAACCCGAACGATCACCGACACTACCACCGGATCTTCTCCGTTGTTCTCTAGGTGAGGGAGGAAGGTGGGTTCCCTTTAGGTGAGATGAGATTTTTTTGTGAAATTCTAATTGGAACTCTTTCCAACACAATGTGGGAGAATTCTCTAGGGTTTCTCAAAGAGAAGGAATCACTTAACCTAGTTGCATCTCATGCAACTATATATATAGGGAAATAGGATGGAGATTACCATCTTATCCCTCTTATATTCTCCCACTATGCTATGCTTTATATGTGAATCTAATTCACATTAAAACCATATATTATATCAATTATATCATATATAATTGATATAACACCTCATGCATGAAATTGAACACTTCAATTTCATTCCTAACTTTATACCCTCAATATTATCATGTTAAGCCAACGGAGGGTCCTAACGGACCTACAGTTCATGAGCTTTTATGATGTGAGATTAACTGATCAAACTCTTTGATCCAGTTAATCAATATTCATTAACTACAAGTCACTCCACTATAGACTTGTAGTTGCACTCTCCTCACTGTAGATTATATTGTGTCCACTGATATAATGATTACCCATGAGTCAACCCTTCACAGGCTATTCGTAATCACGGCTGGGTCAAATTACCGTTTTACCCCTGTGATTACCTCTTTGTTCCTTAAGCACCACTGATCATCTAATGAACAACAAGTCGAAGGTCCTACCATAGACTCATACCCTCATAGAGGGCGGGCCTCGTTGTTCAAGACCTGGAGTCAGTTCTTAAGGGAACAACCTATCTAATTCCTTAGTGTAGGAATGAGTGAATTCAATCTTGGAGAGTTAAGTCTCCAACTACCTACGAGGTTCCGTCCCTGAGAAGGTAGGCTTATTGAGTCGGCTACAGGCCACTCTCACCCATACTAGTCTAAGGACAAACCCCTATAAGTAAGAGTTCTTAACTTGCTCAGGATTCAGGTCGAGTCACTAATGACCACCTATAAATAAATTATCAGTCTTATCCTGTTAACGGTGTTATACTGATTAGACTTAATATTTGCAGTCTGGTCTTGTATGAACTCTTCATACAGGATGCCCCCACTCGCATGTCAACCACATGAATGAGTTGGATTACCTCATTTCTACTAATTACAAAGTGAGTCGCATTCATGGTGTTACCAGAATAAGGTAATTTCCAATCTTATTCTTATACCATAGACCATTTAAGTTATACTCTTGAACATAATCCAAATAGTGTCCACTACACTGATGTTCCAAATATATTATATCCTTGGAGCTTAGTTTATTGGATTTATAAAACAAGAATATAATTTTATCAAAACAAATAACTCTTTATTTATTTGATCAAAATTACACAAGTTTAGGGCATAAATCCCAACATATTCAAGTTCTAAGCACTTCAAAACTAATAATTAACTTAGGTTACATGCATTTCTATGTTATAGTGCTTGATCATTCATCACATGAATAACTATACTATAACATATATTCATCACATGAAATAAATGAATGAGCATGCTTCTAATCTAAGAAATATAACTCTTATATTAAATAAATTAAAACATGCTTTTAATTATATTATAACACTTATAATATAAACTATCATGCATACTATATATTATAACACTTATAATATAAAAATAATGCATGAAATGTATAACCTAAGGTGGGATTTTAAATCTATATGACATACATTATGCACATAGAATAAAAATATTTCATACATCTCATGCATAAAATAATTAAATAGCAAAAATTAGATTGGTTTTGGCACTTAGGGGTATTAAATAAATTAATTAACATTTATATAACATTTATATTAATATTAATTAATTAATTTAATAAAATAAAATAATTAATTACATTTTTTAAAAATAAAAATGAAATAAAATACTAAAATAAGCCCCACGTTTGTTGATTGAAACTCAAACCGCCCACGACGCGTGAACGGTGCTCACGAATTGCCCACTAACGCACGCAGCGTTGCAATGCTGCATCGACCAGCGTCACGCCAGCGTTCCCAACGCCAGCAGCGTTGCAACGCTATCCTGCAACACAACCTCCGCCCGCGATGACAACTTTGAGACGCCGAAGAACAACGTCTCAACGCCGTCGACAGAACAACAAGCTCTTTTTGCTGTTCTTCATCGTTTCTCGCCCGTTTCCGCTCCGATTTCTTCACAACATCTCATGCCAAAAACGACACGGACTTAGAGACTCGATTTACATTAAAAAATGCCCAAAACACCGGACCCTTACATTGATCTCATCAACATTAATGTAAATCTAAAACTAGTGCCAAAACCGAAAATGTCCAACTATGCAAACCACAATTTATCACATAAATCGAAGCAATTACCCACCTAATTTTAAGAAAACAAATGCACAACGAGAAGCCAACGATCTGGCTCTGATACCAATTGAAAAGAATGAAATCTCGTGCAGCGGAAGGACGATTGAATCGTCGTGGTATCGTTGTGAAATTCCTTTTCTTAAAATTAAACTATCACATAGAATTAGGATAAACATATAATTGAGAATGAAAGAAAGTAAAAAACTTACTTGTTGAAGAACTTTTCTTCACGTTTTCCTCCTCCGATCACGAACACTTCGTGTACTCGTTCTCAACGATCTTGATCTCCTCGAACGAACAAGGGATCCGGACACTTCCACTCATTTTCTCGGTTGTTATACTTTTGGTAGAAGGAGAATGGTGGGATTCTCTTCTTTGGTGTACAGAGGAGAGTTTGAGAGAGAGAGGTGTTTGAGAGAGAATTTGCCAATTACTTTTGGTGAGAAATCCAGAAATGAGCAATCAACCTTACCACCCCTTCTTGCAAAAGGGTATATATAATGGTGATAGGTGGAGTTCAAATCTCCACCTATTTACCATTTTACCATTAACCATACGTTATGCAAATCATATTTGCATAACCACGTATAATAAGATATCTCTTATCTCATTTTACAAATCACATTTGTATAATTGTGGATTTTTAAATTGAATCACATTCAATTTAATTTCTCTCAATCTAATTTCTCCAAATTAGCCCTAATTCAACAATTAGGCTAACCTATAGTTTATTATGAATCTGATTCATATTAACCTTTCAGTGAACTTGAACAGTTCAAATTCACACCAAAACTATATACCTTCTATTAATCAAGTTTGAGCCAACCGAGGGACCTAATGAACCTACAGTGACGAGCTCCAATAATCTGAGATAAACCTGTCAAACTCTTTGACCCGGTTAATCAACATTCATTAGTTACGATAAAACTCCACTAAAGCTCGTAGTTACACTCCGTTCAGTGTAAGACAAGATGTGTCCACTAACATAACCAATGCCCATGAGTCGACCATTCACAGGTTGTTCGTAGACACTGCTGGGTCAAATTATCGTTTTACCCCTGTGTCTACTTCTTGCTCCTTAAGTCTCCACTGCTCCTCTAATGAACAACAACGTTGTGATGGTCAAACCATACACAACACGTCTCTCGGTCCAGTGAGAGGGTGGGCGCCCGTTGTCCAAGCCCTTGAGATAACACTTAAGGGAACAACACCTCTAGTTTTCCTAAAGGGAACGATTGAATTCTATCTCGCGTAGTTAAGTTCCAAGCTCCCTACTTGGTCCTGCCCCTAAGAAGATAGGTATATTGGGTGAGTAACTGTGACCACCCTCACCCGTACTAGTCAAAGGACAGACCCCCGCAGACAGGAGTCTGCAACACGCTCAAGATTCAGGTCGAGTCATTAATGGTCATCTACGAAGTTATTAATCCCATATTGTTAACGGTTACCTAAGTAGGTCTAATAATTCACGATCCGATCTTGTACAATCTCATTGCACATGATGCCCCCACTCGCATGTCAACCAGATGAACGAGTCAGATCACCTCGTTTGTATCTAATATAGAGCGGGCCGCATCCACAACGTATCTAGGATTAGGTCTCCAACCCTATCCATATACTATAGACCGTTCGGGTCATTAACTCGAACGTGATCATCCATGTGTGTCCACTACACACCGTTCAAGTTCTAGTTCTCTCATAAAATCAATGACCCTGGAGCTTAGTTTATTTGACAAAGTTTGTAAAATTTGCGAGACACAAAATGATGAAATAAATAACCCTTATTAATTTCAAATGGTAAATTACAAACTAAACGAGCTTAGGACATACATCCCAACAAACTCCCACTTGGACTAAGCTAGTGGAGCAAATATACATTTCTCAAATGTACAATAGATTACAATAAAGTAATACAATAAACTAGGGCATTGAATACCCGTTTACAATACTCCCACTTGCCCAAGTCATGAAGCACTCGAAGACCTAAACTCTCTAGGTGACCCTGAAACACCTTACCCGTGAGGGGCTTTGTAAATAGATCAACAACATTGTGCTCCGACGCTATATGTGTGTGATCACGCCACGTCATTGCGGTGCACAATCTCCCATATCAGTGATACTCCCGCTCAATGTGTTTGCGTCTCTTATGGCTCCGAGGCTCTCTAGAGTTGGCTACAACACCACTGTTGTCACAAAATAGCGTGATAGGCAAGTTCATATGTTGAACAACTTCAAAATCTGTCATGAACTTCCTAAGCCAAACACCTTCCTTTGCTGCTTCACAAGCCGCAATGTACTCAACTTCCATAGTGGAATCAGCGATGCATCCCTACTTGATGCTTCACTATACTACAGCTCCTCCATTCAGAATGAAGGATGACCCGGAAGTGGATTTCCTAGAATCATTATCGGTCTGAAAGTTAGAGTCTATGTATCCCGTAAGATAATTCCCACTGCCATACACTAAGTTGTAGTTCCTCGTTCTCGTAAGATACTTGAGGATTGCCTTTACGGCCATCCAGTGATCTAATCCTTGATTGGATTGATACCTTCTGACAATT
Source organism: Trichosanthes cucumerina (assembly GCA_036507285.1). NCBI lineage: Eukaryota > Viridiplantae > Streptophyta > Magnoliopsida > Cucurbitales > Cucurbitaceae > Trichosanthes > Trichosanthes cucumerina. The sequence goes on along the minus strand of CM071836.1, from coordinate 40,605,159 downwards.
CTTACTGATGTCCGGTCTAGTACACAACATGGCATACATGAGACTCCCAACAACTGAAGCATAGGAGATTCATGCTTATTAGCCAAAACTTCAGACAAACTGGCTATTATGTAGACCTTGGCCTTTTCATTAGCCTTGGTCCAACGATCGTACACATCACGAACATATCGTGATGTGGTCGGGTCAGGCACCTGAGCACACTTCTTTGTGAGTGTAAACTTTAGGTCGTCAGCTACCAAAATTGTGTTAATATTGTTTTCCACGTTTGAAAATTGTCGCCTAAGCTAAAAGGGTTTTTATTGAACTCGACATTTTTGGCTGAAAAGAAAAAACTTTGTGTTAGATCGCGCAAAAACTTTTGAAAAATCCAATAATTTTTTAACAAAATTTATTCTATGATCCCTAGGTGATTTAAAAATTCAATTATACCTCAAGGGTTTAGAATGATCGCCACCATAAGGTAGACAAAATCACTCCTCCTTTGGGACGAGACTTTCTCGAACATACCCTAATACCTGAATAACTCTTATTCCTATAGGCATCCAGTTAACTCTTAAGGAATCCCGTGAGTGTCACCCTCTATCTTTAAATCTCCAGAGTTTTCGTCCAAACGATAGCCATCGTAGGAAGGACTACGAAGTAAAACAAACTAAGGAAATCGTATCCCTTTCAGAAATTCACGGTGTTCCGACTCCCTTTATCAAGGCCCTCCATAGGGATTGTTTGTGTTGGGATATGTGCCCGAAAACTTATGTAATTTTGGTCAAATAAATAAAGAGTTATTTATTTTGATAAAATTATATTCTCGCTTTATAAATCCAATAAACTAAGCTCGAAGGTTATAATATATCTTGAACATCGGTGTAATAGACACTATTTAGATTGTGTTCAATAGTATAACCTAAATGGTCTATGGTATAAGAATAAGGTTGGAAACCTTATTTTGGTAACACCATAGATGCGACCCACTTTGTAATTAGTACAAATGAGGTAATCCAACTCATTCATGTGGATGACATGCAAGTGGGGGCATCCTGTAGGAAGAGTTCATACAAGACCAGACTGCAAATTATTAGTCTAACAAGTATAACAACGTTAACAGGATAAGACTGATAATTTATAGATGGTTATTAATGACTCGACACGAATCATGAGCAAGTTAAGAACTCTTTCTTATAGGAGTTTGTCCTTAGACTAGTATGGGTGAGAGTGACCTGTAGCCGACTCAATAAGCCTACCTTCTCACGGACAGAACCTCGTAGGTAGCTGGGGACTTAACTATGCAAGATGGAATTCACTTATTCCTACACTAAGGAATAGATAGGTTGTTCCCTTAAGAACTGAGTCCAGGTCTTGAACAACGGGGCCCCACCCTCGTATGAGTTTATGGTAGGACCATAGACTTGATGTTCATTAGAGGATCAGTGGTGCTTGAGGAACAAAGAGGTAATCACAAGGGACGGTAATTTGACCCAACTGTGATTACGAACAACTTGTGAAGGGTCGACTCATGGGTAATGATTATATCAATGGACACAATATAATCTACAGTTAGGAGAGTGCAACTACAAGTCTATAGTTGAGTGACTTGTAGTTAATGAATATTGATTAACCGGATCAAATAGTTTGATAAGTTAATTTCACATCATTGAAGCTCATTAACTGTAGGTCCATTAGGTCCCTCCGTTGGCTCAACATGGTAATATTGTGGGTATAAAGTTATGAATGAGATTGAAGTGTTCAATTTAAAATATGAGGTGTTATATCAATTATATGTGATATAATTGATATAATATATAGTTTTAATGTGAATTAGATTCACATATTAACATTACGATAACGAGAGAATGAATGAGGGATAGAATGGTAATTTCTATCATATTTCCTTATAAATAGTTACATAAGATGCAACTTTGAGACTAAGCTTTTGTAACCCTAGAGTTCCACATTATTGTGTTGTTGGAAAAGTTCCAAACATAACTTCTCTCAAAACCTCCACACCTCATCCTAAAGGAACCCACATTCCTCCCTCACCTAGAGAACAACGGAGAAGATCTAGTGGAGGAATTTCACACGAATCGGGTTCATTTTGCTGAGATCGTGATCGTAGAAGAAGGAGCTCGTGAAGAAAGCGTTCTTCTAAGGTAATCTTCTTGTTGTCCTAATTAGAAATGCATGCTTAATCTTAGATCTAGTTCTTATATTTTAGATCAATGTAACAAAATCATGAACAAGTGATTCACTATCGCTTCTGCTGCGGGATTCAATTGTGTTCTTTATTTTGTTCTAGATTAATCAAGAACAAAGGTGGGATTTACTGATTTCATGAAATGTATGATCGGTTTGCAAAATTAGATGTTTTCAATTTTGGTACATAGATTTACAATTTTTCTTTCATTGAATCGTTCAATGTAAGTGCCCGGTGTTTTGGAAAATTTTAATTGTAAATGGAGTCTGTAAGTTCGTGTCGATCGAGGCAAAGTGGTTGTTGAAAAGAACGGATCGAAAATGAGCAAAAACAACAAAAGGTGATTGTTGTACTGTGTGCAGCGTTGCAACGCCCTTGAAGCGATTTTCATGTTGTAGGAGGCGCAACATTGCAACGCGCCAATCAACGTCTCAACGCTCGGACGGATAGGCGTTGGCGTTGCAACGCCAAGATCGACGCCTCAACGCTCAAGGCGTAAGCTTCTACCAAGAACCAAACGAGCGTAAAAGACAAGGTGTAGCGTTGCAACGACGTAGGTGTTTCAAGAAGCCAACGGGCGGAAATACGTTTTTTGTTATATATATTGAATATAAAAATGTTTTATATTAAATTTATTTAATTATATTAAATTTAATTAATATAATTAGATTGCATTTATTAAGATTCATTTTAGGGGTGCCAAAATTGGTCTAATTTTGCTATTTTATTTATGCAAGTGGTGTATAATTATTGCCATGCATAATGTATGCTTTTATTTTGGTATCCCACCTTAGGTTGAGTATTTACATGCATCATTTAAAATGTAAAGTGTTATATTATATAGTTTGCATGTATAATTAATATAAGGAGTTATATTAATTTTTGGACAACATTGGTTTGCATATTTTTAATGAGATGAATGGGTATGTTTTATTATTCATGTGATGAATGATCAAGCACAATAACATAGAATTGCATGTCACCAAACATTAAATTCATTAGTTTTAAAATGTTCAGAACATGAAATTAATAGACCTTAGGTTATCTAGTCCTAATTAGATTAGAATTAAGAACCATGTAATTTATAAACAATGATTAATGGAGAAACTCTCTCTAAGGAAGGTTCTTTCTAGGCTGGGGTATTTACGCAGACGGAAATGGAACACCCCTACTTGGGAACTGACCTGGGAGTGAATTTTAATCAGAGGTTTTATAAATTATAGTAGTGTCAACGAGTTTATTAAGGGGTTAATAAACTACAAATCCTAGGTTTAATATAAAGAGTTATATTAGCAAACTTAGGATAAAATCTATATAAGAGTTATATTGATTGTCAATATAAGAGTTATATTGATAAGTTTAGGTAAAACCATTAGTCGAGTTAAAGTATTCAGTGGGAGGAAAAGTGTATATGATACATATAATTCCACCTACGTTTCTCCAAGAAGTTCACACCGTGAGACTTATACTTTGCCTCGTGGCGCAAACGGGAGCGTCCCCCTTCGGATGGTGTCTGTATGAGTCAATATCAAGGTGATTGGAGAGGGTACTTATAGTGAGTAGGAGCAGGTTTAGTGAAAAAAAAACTATGGTCTCTTATGTCAGTTCACACGGTAAGATCACTATGGTTAGCCTGCTAGTTTGGCCTGGACCAGACAATCCCTTCGGAGGGCTTGATCATAGGGGATCGAACACAGTGGACACCCGAAAGGGATAAAGATTTCCTTAGTCTGTTTTTTAACCTAGTCCTCCCTTCGGCGGATTTTGTTCAATGGGGACTCTGGGATCTAAAGACAGAGGGTTACACTCACAAGGTACATAAGAAGTGTATGTATCCCGACCAAATAATGATAACTAAAGCCTATAGGAATAAGAGTTATTCTGGCACTAGGTTTCGGTCAAGAATGTCTTCATCCAGAGGAGAAGTGTTTTATATGACCCTTCGTGTCATATATTCTAAACTTTTGGAGTATCATTACAAATTATTAATGACTTTGGAATCATTAGATAATTAGTTAAAACGTGATTGGTTTATATAGTTTTCTAGCGAGAAACTTATACAAGTTTTATTTGTAAATTTTAGAAAAATGTCTAGCTTAATTATTTACTTACTGGGTGCGAAAAAATTAACCGGAGAGAACATAATGACTTGGAAGAATAGACTCAACATAATCTTGGTTGCACATGATCTTAAGTTCGTTCTCAATGAAGAGTGTCCTCAATTCCCTGCTCAAAACACACCTCAATCTGTTGAGGATGTGTATGACCGCTGGATCAATGCCAGTAAAAAGTCAAAAGCCTATATCCTGGCTAGCATACCTGATGTTTTAGCAAGGAGGCTGGAGGGCAAGGTCACAGCCCGTGAGATCGTGGATTTTATGCTAAATTTGTCAAAACAACCGCCCAAACAAATTCGGCATGAAGCCCTAACGTACGTTTACAACGCGCGCATGGAGGAGGGAGTCAAGAAGAGAACATGTTTTCAATCTGATGGCTCACTTGAACATAGCGGGAAATTAACGGGGCGGTCATAGACGAGAAAAGTCAGGTATCGTTCATCCTAAAATCTCTTTCGAATAGTTTTCTGCAATTGAGCAACAATGCAGCGATGAACAACATAGAGTATGATCTGACTTCTCTGCTAAATGAGTTGCAGAATTACCAGTCTCTTATGGATGATAAGGGATAACAGAATGGAGAGACAAATCTGTTTTCGCATTCCAAAAGTTCTCAGAAGGGTTCACCCTGCGGAACTAAATCATCGCAGATTATTCTTACGAACTTAAGAAGATATAGAAGAAACAGAAAAAGAGCAAATAAAGAGCAATTGTCTGGCAAGAAAATGTTGTTATTTGATAACATGTATGTAGTTTCAGGGTTTATTAGAAATCTTATTTCTTGCCTTAGCGAACAATGTATTTCAATTTGTTTTCAATTGAATAAAATGTTTATTTCTTTGGAAAAGTATTGAACTATGTGTTGCTCTTCTTGAGAATTATTTGCAATGGTTTAATTCAGTCAAAATAGTTTTAAACACTGAATTATTCAAAATAGCAAGTACATGAACTGATTTCGCCTAAAGAAAATGCTCATCTTTGGCATCTTAGAGTGGGTCACATTAACCCCAATAGGATTGAGAGATTGGTAAAGAATGGACTTCTAAATGAGTCAGAAGAAAATAGTTTACTTGTATGTGAATCCTGTCTAGAAGGCAAAATTACTAAAAGACCTTTTAGTGGAAAAGATTATAGAGCCAAAGAGCCTTTTGAGCTTATACATTCAGACCTTTGTGGTCCGATGAATATTAAAGCTAGAGGAGGTTATGAATATTTAATCTCTTTCATAGATGGTTATTCTAGATTTGGGCATATTTACCTAATGCATCATAATTCTAGAGCACTTAAAAAGTTCAAGGAATTCAAGACTGACGTTGAAAACCAATTAGGTAAAACAATTAAAACACCTCGATAAGATCGAGGTGGAGAGTACATGGATTTGAAATTCCAGAACTATATGATACAACATGGAATTACATCCCAACTCTCAGTACCCGGTATGCCCCAGCAAAATGGCGTCACTACTACAAAAACTACATATCTTGACGCTTATAGAATGTCGAATTTAGCTTTACTTGACGTTTTTCAAACCGTCAAGGAATCAACCGTCAAGAATAATATACAATACTTAACACTTATAAAGTGTTATGTATAGTCTTTTTCGATGCTTATAATGTATCATTTTGAACATAAAACCTTGACACTTTTTATTAGTCAAATGTAGTTTCATCTTGACTTTTAAAAAGTGTCAAATTTGTTTTAATACTTGACGTTTTCAATGAGTCAAATATATTTTTATCTTGACGTTTCAAGAATGTCAAATAAAAGTTACTTGACGATTTTTATACATCAAATATAATTTTATCTTGACGTTGAAGAAATGTCAATTTAATTAGTTCTTGACGCATTTGACATGTGATGTTTGTTTTTTAATTTATTTTTTTAAATTATAATAAATGTTGTTACCTATCATCTTGAAGCTCCTACGTTGTGTTCCAAAAATTAGATATAATGAATGCTCCATAACATCATCTACCAAATAAACAATACATAGTCAAAATCCATCAATCAAATTTTGATCAATAGCTTTAAGAATGTTCATATCTTCAACATTACTAAAGTATCAACCTCATGAACAATTTCAAAATTTCAAGAATACGTATGACTAAATAAAAAAGATACAATAACTATTATCCTCATAAAATAAGTATAACATCACCAAATATAATTTCAGTAACATTAAGGTGTTTGTCAAGTACAATATTGTCAAAAACCTCAAGTAACTCTTTGTAGTTTGATCGAACATGTTGCAATTTGTACATGAAGCCATTGATGCATAGGATCATATCTGATACATAAGAAAAAATGCAAATAATGTAAGCAAAAGAATTACATCTCTTCCTCAGTATTGATGGTTTGACATATGAACTTACATCTCTTCCTCTTCCCCACTCTTGAGGGCATTTTTTCTTTTGATGCACACCAAGCTTGTGCCTTTTTTCTTTGAACCCTGAAGTATTCAGAAAAAACATAACATTTCAATCTACTATCTCATGAAGATAGAAAGAGGAACGATATAGAAGGAGGGCATATATGGGCACCTAGCCTCAATAAAAATGATAAATTTGGGCAAGTAGCTACTCTCACTTAAACTCATTATTGGACTTTTCATTACCTTGATATCCTCTAAATGTCAACTAGTGTCAAGGTCACTCTTTCTTGGACTTTAAATTTGGGCAAGTAGCTACTATGATTTAAACCCATTCTCTCCAAATGGACAACAAATTATAAAGGGTGAGAGAAAGGTGTAGGAACAAATTGTAAAATACAACAATGTCACAACTAAGCAACCTTAACATGCTCAAAATATGGCTTATCCCATCAGGTTGGTTGGAAAATACATATATTATCTAACCTTGGATGAGAATGGCGAGCAAACTCCTTCTTGAGTGAAAATGCTTTGCATGATGAAAGCATGTTGGAGGAGGTCCGAACTGAAAAAGGAAATTTAGAAATGTAATAAAGTCATGGTTCTTCAAGCTTAATACATAAAATAATTAGTCTAAGAGGTTCAGTTATGATGACGATGCAAGTTTAGAGTATAAAAAACCCAACATACAGTGACAACTTAAGGTTATAATATGTAAAATATGTAAAACATTTAGAAAACTCCCTATGAGAATATTGAAAAACCCTACTATAAGTGTGAGCATCATTAACTAAACTAAACATAGGAAAAAAAGTTTTGAAACATAATATGCACTAAAAAAACGAGAACCAACATTTTCTGCACCCCTTGTTCCAGTGAGAATCATTCACTAAGATGGACAGTGGGCAGATACAACAAGCCCATCACCTAAAAGAAGTTAAAAGATATAGCAAAAAGAAAAAGAGCTACAAGGATTAAAAAAACATAATAAATAAGGAAGACAACTTATAGAGATAATATACATCAAATGGCAATCTAGACATTCTGAACAAGTAGTAGTGTGCATTATTGTAAAGAATCGAATCTTTTACTTTTCGTACATTTTGTTTTTTGTAATCATTTTATCTTTTGTCATATCAATCCACTCAGGGGTCTTGTCCTGTCGGATTGAATCTTATCTTTTAGTTTTTTGCATTGTATTGTAATTTCAAATCCGGAGTCTATAAAAGACTTCGATCTTGTAATCAAAGGGCATCGGAAAACTTTCGAGCTTTCTTCTAAAGTTTGAAATACTTCAACGCTCTCTTAGCCTTGTAAACGATCCTAATTCTCTTCGCGGTATCTCGAGGAGCAATTGGTATCAGAGCCATTATTCAATAAAATTACCTTCTTTTACTTATCCTTTGCTAGAATAGAAAAAATTTTCAATCTATTTTCCAAACTTTGAAAACTCATCAATTATATCTTCCGTCCGCTAGTCGACAGCTGGTTGGTAAAAGTTGTGTTCCCGGCAGCAAGTGTAAGTCCGTTGGTAAGCTCCTGTTCTCCAGTAACTAGTACTTGATATAATTGTTGTATTTTCTACAAGTTTTGAAAAAGAAAGAAAATTATTTCTAATCTAATTTAAGTTATGCATAAAAGAAGTTAATTATGTCTAAAATTTTGAAAAACTAATGAGTCCAGGAGTCAAAGGAAAAGGTATTTCAATTTGGATGACCATGAAGATTACAAAGGTGATTCAAATACAATACTTTCTAAATTAACTAATCAAGAGCTATCAATAGCAAAAATAGAAGACAAACTTCATCAATGGAGTATCCTAAAAATAGATCCAAAAATGGTCTATTACCATAGTACTTTCAATCTCACTCGAGAGAAATTGTGTTAAAATTTGAGAAAAACATTCCCATAAACAATGACCATGAATCAATAAATCTCTTTTCAAAAAACTTATTCTACAACACCGTGAAGAATTTAATTATCTTCACATAGGATTAGTTCAAATTGCCATCAAGCCTTTATTGATTAGCCTTAGATATACTGTCTTAGTCTCTTTAAGAGATAAAAGACACTTTAATTTCTCAAACTCTCTTCTCTGGGGTGGTTCGGTCTAACCTCGAAAAAGGACCAATTTTCTTCAATTGTTACCCAAATTTTACTCTTTCCTTACAAGATCCAAACATCCTATCTTCCTTGATAGCCGATGTTTATACACAAAATCTTAATATTCAAGAAGAATCTCACTCCGCAGTGGTGATTTTTAGAATTTGTTACAAATTAATGAATACAGACATTTCTCCGAGATCTTTAAGGTCTTCCCCAAAGGGATCAACAATCCTTATAGAAGCAAATCTAGATAAGTCCTCACCATCTTGTCCCAAAAGTTTATCTTGGGAACAAATCACTAGAAATCCAACGTGGAAGCTTACTAAGCTTTCACTCCACCAAAAAGAAATTCAAATTTAGCCCAAATTATCGAACATACAGGATGGGAATGTTGAAATACAATTCTCAGAAGAAACAGAGGTTACTAAAGTCAATGAATTCATGTCCTCAAGACCAAGTCTCGAACTTCTGCAACCTCAGAAGCCGACTCAAAATTCTATTTTGATCGATCTAACTCGTTGCGAGTAAAATCAGTCAATATAGAACAAAATGTAGCAAATGTTCATTATGAAGCACAACCACAATCTCCCACCCAAACAGACATGGATAATCGATCTATGTTCTCAAGTCAATTAAATGTTCTTATTGAAGGATTTTCAATTAACAAAGAAGTACTAAAAAAGGATTTCCTTTCAATAAAAAATAAAACAAAGAGGAATGCCTTTTTCCAAAAATATGATGAAAACCAAAGATCAAATCAGTCAAAATGGTATTCATTTATGGAAGAAATAGAAGAGAATATTCCATTTTTACATGGATGAAACAATCAAAAACGAAATCAATATGTTGCTAGAAACATGGAAAACAAGCCAAAGGGGAAATATTCACTCAACTCATCCTCCCCTAGAGGAGATAGAATTTGAAACAATTTATGGAGAAAAGGTCAAAGCTAGTCCATTTAAAAATATTAGTGTGAAGGAAGAGAAAAATGTTCCTACCCTCAAAGATATAAAAAATATTCAACTTCAAAATAATTTTTCCAATAAAATTCTTTCCACAATAGCAAATCAAGTAAAAAAGATTGAGGGAAAAATATCAAAACCTTCCATTGCTTCGTCTTCAAATGGAGGAATACTAATACCTCTAATAGATGAATCAATTCCTTTATTTAAACCTACAATCATTGATAGCAAAATAAAAATAAGAACTAAAGAGGAAGAAACTTTAGTTTTAATAGAAGAAAAGCTAAACAACCTTCATATTTCAAAAACAATTCCCACAATAAACGTTATAAAGGATTCAATCATTGACCAAATTATCCAAAAGACTAAGGATCTTTCTCTAAATGAAGAAAGAATCGAGTCCCCAAATGAAGTCTTAAAAATTGGTACAAAATCAAAAATATCGAAATATTCTACAATGAGAAATTGGTATCCTCAACCATCATTCCCAGATATTCAATTTGAAGAAAAAACACAAATGACTCAAGCCGTTTATGATGGATTAGCCATCAACGAATGGAATGTGGACGGAATATCTTATTATCTAATCATAAACGTAATAAACGAGATGTTGATCGCCTCCAATGCCTTTAGACAAAGAGGCAAAAGAGATCATGAGATAGCATAACTTCTCGTTGCCGGATTCACAGGACAATTAAAAGAATGGTGGGATCAATACCTAAAGGAAGGTGATCGCCACTATATCATAAATCATTCTAGTCTTGAAAAAGAATAGAAACACTCAAGGTAGAAGGTCAATTACCTCAAGCGGTTGAAATAGAAGAAAAAAATAGACGATGCAGTAAACACTCTCGTCTATACTATAACAAATGCCTTCATAGGAGATCCAACTCAATATCAAGCCAGATCGGCTGAAATTCTTCTAAATCTCAAATGTCCAACATTAGGAGACTTTAGATGGTACAAAGATATGTTCCTAAGCAAAGTCTTAATTAGAGCCGATTGCTCTTCCTCAATTTGGAAGTAACAATTTATCAAAGGACTTCCCAACTACTTTCTTTGAAAGAGTCAAAATCGATTTAAATGCCAAATATGACGGAAACATTCCTTGGGATAGTCGACCTATGGAAATTTAACTTCATTCATAATAAGTGAAGGTATCCGTCTATGCAACGAATCCAAAGTTCAAACAAAACTTAACAAAACCTTTGGATCAAAAAAGGCAGAATTAGGAATTTTTCGTGATCAATATGGATGTGGAAAAGTCCATCCACCTCTCTGTGATCGAAAAATCGCTATAAAAAGATACAGAAAACATCAAGAAAGACAAAGTTATCGTCCATATAGATCATTCCAAAGAAAGAATTATAGAAAGCCCTATAATTTTTATACTAAAAAACGATCCACTTATAAAGGTGGACATTCAAAAGAAAAGATTCAATGCTATAAATTTCGATCACATGGACACTATGCAAATAAGTGTCCTATGAAAAAGAAGATCAATGAATTAGAAATTGATGATGAATTTAAACATCAACTTCTAAACATCATCCAACTCGATTATGAAGAGTCAATCTATAGTTCGATGAAGGTCAAATACTTGAATTACAAGAAGAAAGCGATTCATATTCGACAAATAATATGATGAGGAAGAAAAAGAAGGCAAAAGAGTTTGTTCGGGATGCATATGTGTCCTAACCAAAGATCAAGAAACTCTACTCAACGTTGTTGATGAAATAGACAACGTAGAACTCAAAAATCAGTGCATAGCCTAAAAAGTTCAATACTCAAAAGAAAGATCAAAGATAAACTAGTGATTTCAAACCCTATGAATGGAAAAACGTTATAAAAAAATTTGAGGAACCAAAACCAATCACTATTCAAGATCTTCAAGCAGAAATTAATAACCTAAAAAGAGAAGTCAATAAAATAAAAATGACACTCGATCGTGAGATATTTCATCTCCGATTAGAAATGTCTCAAATGAAATCCCAAGTGAAGAAACTCCAAATGAAGAAGAAGAATCTTTCGTTGGAGCTATCTCAAGCATTCGATTTCAAAAATGGTACTCTTTAGTGACCTCAAAATTCATGACTTCAAAATCACTTTACGTGCCCTAATTGATTCAGGCGCAGATCAAAACTGCATTCAATAAGGATTAATACCCTCAATTTACTTTGAAAAGAAATCAGAAATGCTCCGAGGTGCAAATAATCAACAATTAATGATTAATTACAAATTGTCAAAAGTCCATGTTTGCAACAAGGGAGTGCATTTTGTAAACTCTTTCTTGTTAGTCAAAGACCTAGGTCAAGAGTTGATTTTAGGGACGCCATTTCTCACTCAATTATACCCAATATCAATATTAAAAGAAGGAATAATATCCAATATATTGGGACAAGAAATAATATTCAAGTTTACGAGTCCAATAACCCGCCATGAAATCCATAATTTACAACAAATAATGGTCAAAAATCCATAAATATTATAGAGAGCAAACAAAAACAAATTCAATTCTTAAAGGAAGAAATCTCATACAAGAAAATAGATGAAGAATTAAAAGAAAATCAATACAAGACAAAATATCTAATTTCAAAACAAAATTAGAGAATGAGGTTTGTTCAAATCTTCCAAATGCCTTTTGGAAAAGAAAACAAGATATAGTTAATCTCCCTTATACCAAAGACTTCAATGAAGAAAAAATTCCAACAAAAGCTAGGCCAATTCAAATGAATTCTGAATTATTAATCCATTGCAAGAAAGAAATAGATGATCTTTTACAGAAAGGACTCATCAGACCGTCCAAAAGCCCTTGGTCTTGCGCCGCCTTCTATGTCAATAATCAAGCAGAAAAGGAACGAGGAGTTCCAAGGTTGGTTATTAATTACAAACCACTCAATAAAATCTTAGAATGGATAAGATATCCAATTCCAAATAAACAAGATTTACTTAAAAGAATTTCAAACTCAAAACTTTTCTCAAAATTTGTTATGATTAGATTATATGGAAAATAAATTGCATGGAGCATGATACTTAGTTTAAAAATAAATGTTATTTTGTTTAAGTAATTTTATAATTCAATTAGTTGAATTCCTTTTGTAATTCCAATTTGAATATTGATTGTTGGATTTATAATATAGTTTCTTTCATAGGTTAATTATTAAATTTATAAAAGTTATAAATTAAAGGGGTTTAAGAAACCATAACCTATAATAAAGAAATGCATGCAAACATAGGAACTTGGGTTAAAATTTAATTAGTTTTAAATCGTTTAAAATTAATTTAGACTCTAAGTTTTAATTTCTAATAGGATTAGAAATTAGTCTTACGTACTATTTTAAATAGTTTAAAATCTAGTAGGACATTAGAACTTTGGTTATAAGGGAAACTCTAGGTGAAGTTCTCGTCTAAGGTGGGGTACTTAAGTGGCGAGTTAACTTAACACCTCCTACCGAGAACCGACCGGAACTTGAGTTGAATTAACCTTAGTTCTATTTTATCTCTAGGTAATTAAAATGTTTATTCACCTAGACATAAGGTTTTAAGACCTAGTTATAATAGTTATAATAGGCATAGACTTAGATAGATTCTTTTAGCCAGAATCCAACTAAGTTAAAACTATACCCTAATTTTAAGAACTTCAGTGGGAGAAAATGAGATGTTCGCATCGAGTTTACTCTCACGTCCTCAAGAGTTCACACCGTGAGTTCCATGCTCGGCTTTGTGGCATCAATAGGGCATCCCTCTACGATATGTGTTTGCATGGTTCAATACCAAGGTGAATGAGGGATGTATCCATAGTAAATGGGAGCAGGACGTGTGTCAACGTATCCTACGGTCTCCTCCATTAGGTTGCACCGTGAGATTTCTATAGTCCGCCTGCTAGGTTGTCCTGGAACAGCCAAACCCTACGAAGGACCTGACTATAGGAATCGGAACACCACGAACTCTAGAAATGGATAGGGTCTCTTAGGTTGTTTGCCATCAGTTGTCTTTCTTAATAGTAGCCTGTTGGCTCGAGCCTATTGGATCTGAAAATGGTTGGGTCACATTTACGGGATTAGTTAAGTTAGTTAAAAAATCGTTGACCAAACAAACGTTAGCTAAGGACCATTGGGACATGAGATGTTTTGGTAGTGAGAATTAGCTGAGAAAGTCTCAATTCAAGAGTGTAACGCCCCTACTTTTCTATGACTAAACTCTTAGGGACATTACTACACATGCATGCATTTATAGGCCAAGAGATAAAAAGATCTTTAAAAAAACTCCAACTAAAAATAATTTGTCTTTAGGGATCCCAAATAAAACATTTAAAACAAATAACGAGGAGCAAGTCTAACATGGCCTATTAAAAATCATGTGAAGTAAATTTAAACTCCAAAAAAACATAAAGGGACAACATCGATTTATAAAAGAAATGTGCGGAAACATGTCTATTCCCATGGTTCTAGCAACGCGCCTCCGTCACTCGCCCCGCACGCCCTTGGCCTTACGAAAAACATTTTTAAAAGAAAGGGTGAGTATTGCAAAACAATACCCGATGAAGTGACCTCGCTACCTGAGGTTTGGGATATGCATACACATACAATCATGACTTTTAAACTTGTTCAAATGTACATATGCGGGATCTAAACTTTCTCATATTGTCGTGTCTTTAATCCATGACTTCCTTTTTATTTATATGGCCGATGGTCATCCCGAGTCATTTCATTTTGAGTCCTCATGGACCCACTGTATGGTTTGAGTCCCTCTGCTGACACTGTAATAATTTGAGTCCCTCACGGACCCACTGTAATTTGACCCATAGGGTCTCTATTGCATGTTTGACCATGCACATAATGCACTCGAGGAGACCAATGTCCACACTTTTCATCAATTCATTTCATGACATACATAACATGCATGAGGTCCCATCATTCAACATAACTATAGTGTACATGTCACAACCATTATCATGAATATGCAAATCATGACCTTTCACATCAGATAGGGTGTAATACTCACGTATATAATCATACAATATTCTAATAGATAATACTGTACTATCTTCACATGAAATATTGGAATATCCTTATGTAAAATACAAAGACATTCTCGCATAAAATACTAGATTATGCTCGCATAAAATAATGAGATACCTTCACATAGAATATCAAAGTATTTTCACATAAAATCTCGGGATATCCTCGTATGAAAATCATTAAATCTTTTTAAGTAAAATATCGTACTAATTTCACATAAAACATTGAAATTCGTTTTCTCTAATCCCATTTAAAAGATTCGACACAAGGTCCCTTACCTCAGTTCCGATTTCGCTCCAAAGCCTAACCGAACTCCTTGACTACTCTTCTTTTAGTGGGACCTGTTTCACACAACAATTCGAAATTATTCCCCGAGCCTTCACTAACTCCATAATTGTAAAGGTACTTAACTCAAGTCCTTACAATTTCATGCCCCGCTTACCTCGGGTTCAACGCGAGGACTTAATATTCCTTAGTTTGTTTTGGCGTTTGACTTCCAGTTCCGCTCCAAGTTTAGTCCCTACAAGTTGTGTTCGAAACCGTAGTTAAACTCTCAATTAGACTCTTAGATAAATAATAAGTCGCGATTTAATCCTTCAACAACATCGGCTAAACACGAACGCTCACCGGATGTAATCCACGCTACGTGGAGTCGTCTTTGGCCGGCGTTGCGAATCCGGCAGGAGCTGCGGCTGGGGGAATGAGCTCGCACGTGGTTCCCGTGTTCGTGCAACTCCGGCGCGAGGTTCGCTTCGCTCGATCGGACGAAGTCTCGAGGGCGATCGCGATCGCTGGCCGGGCTTGTGGCGGCGTCAACTCGAGCGGTCTCGGCGTGCGTGGAATCGACGGCGAGGTGAAGCTTGTGAGCGGCTTGCGAGCGGAAGGGATTCGACGGCGTGAGCGGTGGCGGACCTTCGTCGATCTCCTGGTCGCGGCAAAGAACGAGCGACTTCCACTTAACGACTTCAACAGGATGACTTCAACAGACGGCCGTGGCTTCTTCAAACGACAGGCGCTTCTTCGTTCGTGAGCTTCGGACGAGGTGGCTGGGGGACTTCTCGAACGGCTAGCTGGACGACGAGTTCTCTTTTTTTGTGGTGGCCGGCGGGAGAGCAATAGTAACGAGGAGAAGGTGGTCGGCTAGGGTAAATTGTGGAGGAAGAAGAAAATGAGTTTAGGGTTAGGGTTTGTCTCAATGAGTTTAGGGTTAGGGTTTTCTTTAATTTGAAATTTAAGGGGCTTAAATACTACAAAATTAGGTCAATAATCAAAAGTCCTATGTAACCCTCATTTAGTGATTAATAACCAAAGTGCCATCGCTCCTTCTTTTTCCTTTAAGTTTACAAATCATTATCTAGGAGAATATTTCGTTTTAAGCTAAGTAAAATCAAAGACTCACTATCACCGAACTTGATGAGATTCACTAATCCAACTCAACACACACAGGTTGATAGAACGCTAAATAAAATAAATAATTAGTACCTGTGGTCGTGGTCGTCACAATCTTCCCTCCTTAAGAACTTTCGTCCTCGAAAGTTCCTATTCTTGAAATAATTCTGGGTATTTAGCTCGCACCTCTTCTTCTCGCTCCCAGGTAGCTTCTTCCGTGCGGTGATTTTGCCACAATACTTTAACTAAGTTGATCTCACGGTTACGGAGGGTCTTTCGATCTCTGGCAATAATCTGTATAGGTCGTTCGCCATAACTTAAATCTTCTGCTAGCTGGAACGGTTCAAAGTCTACGACGTGAGTCGAGTCTGGAACGTATTTCCTCAACATGGAGACATGAAATACGTTATGAACCGCTGAAAGGGAAGGCGGCAGTGCTAATCAGAGGCCCTTCGCACCAATCCTCTCTAAAATCTCAAATGGTCCGATGAATCGCGGACTCAATTTCCCACTTCGGCCAAACCTTAGAATTCCCTTCATTGGGGCCACCTTAAGAAATACGTGGTCCCCAACACCGAATTCTAGGTCCTTAAATCTCGTATCGGCATAACTCTTTTGTTCATCTTGGCGCGGTCTCGCATTCGCGCCTAATCTTTTGTATTGCCTCATTAGTGACCTGTACTAATTCCGGACCCAACAAGCGGCGTTCACCAACCTCCTCCGTAAAGCGGGAGTTCTCGCAGCGTTTTCCATAGAGAGCTTCAAATGGAGCCATTAGATGGTCGATGGTAGTTGTTATTGTAAGCAAACTCCATCAAATGCAAATGAGTGTCCCAACTCACGGGAAGTCTAAGGTGCAAGCTCGCAACATATCTTCTAATATCCGATTTAACGCGTTCGCCCGCCCATCCGTCTCGTGGATGAAAAGTCATACTAAAGTTTAGCCGCGAACCTAACGCTTTCGTAAACTCCTCCGAAGTTGGAGGTGAAACGTGGATCCTCATGCGAAATAATCTTGATTGGAATCCCATGCAAACGGACTATCTCTTCCAGTAAAGTCGCGCCACCACTTATCTGTAGAATAGGTGGGTTTCACAGTATGAAATGTCTTGACTTGGTTAATCTGGCCCACTATGACCCAAATTACCGAGTAACCTCGTAAGGTTCTAGGCATCCGACTATGAAATCCATAGAGATCTCCTCCCATTTCCACCGAGGTACATGTAAAGGTTGCGGTAATCCTGCGGGTCTCGCCTAGGTGCCTTCACTGGCGACAAGTTAAACACTTGCCGACAAACTCGCTACGTCGCGCTTCATGTTACACCACCAAAATGATCAAGCTTTGAGATCTCGATACATCTTGGTACCGCCAGGATGCATAGAAAATGGTGAGTTGTGGGCTTCGCTCAAGATCTCGCCAGTTTGTCAGTAGTCCGCACATATAATCGTCCCGAAATAGTAATCCTCCATCTGTGGATAGGGAAAACTCTGTCAACTCACTGTAGTTCTGCAGTAAGTTTTTCCACTAATCGAGAGGTCTCCTGCTTTGAGACTCAACGATGCGTTGTCTCAAGGTTGGTTGTACCGTTAATCGAGCTAATCGAGCCGTGGTCTTTCCTACTACTAGTACGCAATTTCAGCTCGAGCAAACTCGCTGTAACTCTGCTCTGCAAGTAACTCGTCTTTGAAGTATGCATCGGCTTCCTATCGAGGGCATCGCCACGACATTAGCTTACTTACGGGGTGGTATTGTATGTCAATATCATAATCCTTCACTAATTCCAACCATCTGCGTTGCCTCATGTTCAATTCCTTACGGGTGAGCAGATACTTGAGACATTTTTATGATCTGCAAAAATCGAATTTTCTCGCCATCTGGTAGTGTCTCCGGATCTTTAATGCAAAGACCATCTTTGCTAGTTCCAAGTCGTGAGTTGGATAGTTCCTCTCGTAAGGCGTCTTCAATTGTCGGGATGCATAGGCTATTACTTTACCGTCTTTGCATTAGAACACACCCCAAACCTTTCTTAGAAGCATCACTGTGAAACCACAAAGCTCCTGTTCCTCTGGAATTTGTAAGAATCGGGGTGACACTAACTGTACTTGAGTTCTCGGAAACTCGCCTCGCAAGCATCATCCCAAACAAATGAGTTTCCCTTGCGCGTCAGCTTGGTCATGGGCATGGCTATCTTGGCGAAGTCCTGCACGAAACGTCTATAATAGCCTGCAAGACCCAGAAAACTACGTACCTCTGTAACGGTGGTCGGACGAGGCCACTGTGTGACGGCCTCCACTTTTGCTGGGTCAACAGAGACTCCAGCTTCGGACACCACATGCCCTAAGAAAGATACCTGTCTGAGCCAGAATTCACACTTGGAAAATTTTGCATATAACTTATTCTCTCTCAGCGTGAGTAAAACTTTTCTCAGGTGCCTTTCATGATCTTCGTCACACCTGGAGTATATCAGTATATCGTCGATAAATACTATCACGAACGTATCAAGAAACTCTTTGAATAAACGGTTCATCAAGTCCATGAAAGCGGCAGGAGCGTTGGTCAAACCAAAGCGGCATCTTTGTGAACTCGTAATGCCCATACGCGTGATCGAATCTTTGTTTTAGGAATATCCTCTTCACTGATTCTCAACTGATGGTAGCCTGATCTCAGATCAATCTTGGAGAACACTGTTGCTCCTTGCAACTGATCGAACAAATCATCTATTATGGGAAGAGGGTACTTATTCTTGATCGTAACTTTATTCAACTCCCTGTAATCTATACACAAAGCGCATGGATCCGTCTTTCTTTTCACGAACAACACTGGTGCTCCCCAAGGCGAAACGCTAGGCGTATAAACCCCTTGTCGAAGAAGTCCCGCGAATCGTAGTTTCGAGTTCTTTCAACTCTCTGCGGTGCCATTCATGCAGTGCCTTGGATATCGGAGTCGTCCCTAATTCCAATCCGATGTTAAAATCTACCTCTCTCGACCGGAGGTATTCACGGAGGTCCTCGGGAAGACGTCGTAAATTCATTCACCATCGTACCTGCATGACACAGAGATCTCGTGCATCTTGCATCTAGTATGCAAGCTAAGACGCCCAAGCTCCCCGATGTAATAACTTCACGGCCTTAAGGGCGTGAATTACCTTAGGCCTACTTCTGCGCTATCGTGCCTCGAACTCAGTTGCGGGTTGGTCAGGAGGAGTGAACACTACCTCCTTCCTGAAACAATCAATGCAAGCATGGTTCTGCGCTAACCAGTCCATGCCCAATATCACATCAAAGTCAAACATGTCTAAGACTACTAGATTTACTGTTAACTCATGGTCTGCGATGGTCACACTACCATCCTTGACTTTCATAGTGGCTAACAAATTTATCCCCGCAGGAGTGGAGACAGACAGAGCAGCATCAGAATCGTTTCTAATTCTAACTCACTTGACTTACGAAGGATACGTAAATAAAAAGTGTGTAGAACCGTAATCAAATAATACAAAGGCAAGGTGCCCAAGTAATGGAAGTGTACTGTAACCACCGAGTCCCGAGCCATAGATGTTTTTACTCGGTGCTTGCATAAGCTCTTCCTTGATGTATAACCGGCTTCACAGCAGTCCCACTATTGATAACCTGAGGTTGGCTAGTACGCTGGCTTGACTCGGGCAGCTATTAGCTCTGTGCCCTTCTTTCCCACATCTGAAGCACACTCCGGACCGGGCCAAACACTTACCCCAATGCCGCTACTACGCTTCTTTGCATTGTGGCTTATCTCCACCGTTATTTCCGCTCGTTGACTGTGGTTTCGACTGAACTCGCACGAAAATGTCACGAGTACATGCGGTGTCTGGCTGGGACGCTTTGTGAGCTTGAATTTGGTTGGTCCCACTTCCTCTTATGATTTGCCATGGTCGCCTTGGTTAACCACTACTGCTGTGTGCGATCTGCGTCGCACCCAAATCAATTCCGCCACTCATCGCGGAAGCATAATCGAGGTGCTAGTGCTCGGATGAAGCCTCGAACATTTTCATCCGGGCCCCATGATTTAAACGCTCTGTCTTCTTCGCCTCTGTGTCTACGGTTCGGGGCAAAGCGTGACAAGCGGGTGAATTCTCTCTCATATACCTCCACCGCTCTCCCATTTCGGCTAAGTTGTAAGAATTCCGCTTGTTTCTCGTGAACGAGCTGCAGCAGGGTAAAATTTCCGCCAGAATGCTTCCTTAAACAGATTCCAGGTAATCGTTTCTCCGCTGGCGACAATGGTTCCCTGGGCGGACTCCCACCATAAATACGCGTCATCCTTCAAAGATAAAGGTAGCACAGGGACACCTCTCGGTCCTCGTGGCGGTTCATCAATCAAGATGGTCTCAATGGAGGACGACCATAACTTCGACCACGGTGGGGTCACCTGGAAGACCCATCAAACGATCCGGGATCATATTTCAAGTCCTTCGAGATATCGAGACTCGAGTTGCATCGTTCCGTCCCCGATTTGCTTGGGCGGTGAGTGAAGCTCGTAGCTCGCACTAGAGTGTGCATAGCCTCTACCATCATAGTCATAACGTTAGTGTTCCCTTGATCCGCCACTGGAGCAACTGCAGGTGCATTCTCCTGGCGGCCAGGCTGGTCTCCGGGGAAGGTCCGCACGGGTGGAGCAACCTCTTCCTGTTCCAGTGGTAATTCCGGTTGGGTGTCAACGTTTTCTCTTGCCTCCGCCCCTACCACGTCCCCTCTACCTCTCCTCGACCTCTAGGTGGCATTTTGCCTGCATTACTACAATACAGAGAGTTTCTAACTCGGTTTCATTACTTTCTAACTATAAGATAGGATCACCTTGGGGTTTTAAGTTCATGTATATGCATAAAGCAGTAATCACATCATAATCATTTACTTAATTAATAAAATACTGTAACGCACTGGCGGTGACCTAACGCGTTGTTCAACCATGGAACTACTCTGTGCTTACTCAGTAAGCAAGTCTCACGTAACCCTTAAACCTAGGGCTCACGATACAAGCTATAACGCCCTACTTTTCTATGACTAAACTCTTAGGGACATTACTACACATGCATGCATTTATAGGCCAAGAGATAAAAAGATCTTTAAAAAAAAACTCCAACTAAAAATAATTTGTCTTTAGGGATCCCAAATAAAACATTTAAAACAAATAACAGGAGCAGTCTAACATGGCCTATTAAAAATCTGTGAAGTAAATTTAAACTCCAAAAAAAACATAAAGGGACAACATCAGTTATAAAAGAAATGTGCGGAAACATGTCTATTCCCATGATTCTAGCAATGCGCCTCCGTCACTCGCCCTGCACGTCCTTGGCCTTACCTGAAAAACATTTTTAAAAGAAAGGGTGAGTATTGCAAAACAATACCCAGTAAGTGACCTCGCTACCGAGGTTTGGGATATGCATACACATACAATCATGACTTTTAAACTTGTTCAAATGTACATATGCGGGACCTAAACTTTCTCATATTGTAAGGTCTTTAATCCATGACTTCCTTTTTATTTATATGGCCGACTGGTCATCCTGAGTCATTTCATTTTGAGTCCTCATGGACCCTCGTATGGTTTGAGTCCCTCATGCACCCTGTAATAATTTGAGTCCCTCTGGACTCTGTAATTTGACCCATAGGGTCTCTATTGCATGTTTGACCATGCACATAATGCACTCGTGGAGACCAAGTGTCCACACTTTTCATCAATTCATTTCATGACATACATAACATGCATGAGGTCCCATCATTCAACATAACTATAGTGTACATGTCACAACCATTATCATGAATATGCAAATCATGACCTTTCATCATCGATAGGTGTAATACTCACGTATATAATCATACAATATTCTCATAGATAATAATCTGTACTATCTTCACATGAAATATTGGAATATCCTTATGTAAAATACAAAGACATTCTCGCATAAAATACTAGATTATGCTCGCATAAAATAATGAGATACCTTCACATAGAATATCAAAGTATTTTCACATAAAATCTCAAGGATATCCTCGTATGAAAATCATTAAATCTTTTAAGTAAAATATCGTACTAATTTCACATAAAACATTGAAATTCGTTTTTCTAATCCCATTTAAAAGATTCGGCACAAGGTCCCTTACCTCGCCTCCGATTTCGCTCCAAAGCCTAACCGAACTCCTTGACTACTCTTCTTTTAGTGGGACCTGTTTCACACAACAATTCGAAATTATTCCCCGAGCCTTCACTAACTCCATAATTGTAAAGGTACTTAACTCAAGTCCTTACAATTTCATGCCCCGCTTACCTCGGGTTCAACGCGAGGACTTAATATTCCTTAGTTTGTTTTGGCGTTTGACTTCAGCCCGCTCCAAGTTTAGTCCCTACAAGTTGTGTTGAAACCGTAGTTAAACTCTCAATTAGACTCTTAGATAAATAATAAGTCGCAATTTAATCCTTCAACAACATCGAAGCTAAACACGAACGCTCACCGGATGTAATCCACGCGGCTGTGGAGTCGTGCTGGCCGGCGTTGCGAATCCGGGGAGAGCGCGCGGGTGGGGAATGAGCTCGCACGTGGTTCCCGTGTTCGTGCAACTCCGACGCGAGGTTCTCGCTTCGCTCGATCGGACGAAGTCTCGAGGGCGCCGCTGGCGGGGCTTGTGGCGCGCGTCAACTCGAGCGGTCTCGGCGTGCGAGAATCGACGGCGAGGTGAAGCTTGTGAGTGGCGGCATGAGCGCTGGCGAAGGGATTCGGACGGCGTGAGCGGGCGGACTTCGTCGATCTCGGTCGTGGCAAAGAACGAGCGACTTCCACGAACGACTTCAACGGGATGACTTCAACAGACGGCCGTGGCTTCTTTCAAACGACAGCGCTTCTTCGTTCGTGAGCTTGGACGAGTGGGTGGGGACTTCTCGAACGGCTAATTTGGACGACGAGTTCTCTTTTTTTGTGGTGGCATGAGAGCAGCGAGTAACGAGGAGAAGGTGGCCTGGCTAGGGTAAATTGTGGAGGAAGAAGAAAATGAGTTTAGGGTTAGGGTTTGTCTCAATGAGTTTAGGGTTAGGGTTTTCTTTAATTTGAAATTTAAGGGGCTTAAATACTAGAAAATTAGGTCAATAATCAAAAGTCCTATGTAACCCTCATTTAGTGATTAATAACCAAAGTGCCATCGCTCCTTCTTTTTCCTTTAATTTTACAAATCATTATCTAGGAGAATATTTCGTTTTAAGCTAAGTAAAATCAAAGACTCACTAACACCGAGCTTGATGAGATTCACTAATCCAACTCAACACACACAGGTTGATAGAACGCTAAATAAAATAAATAATTAGTACCTGTGGTCGTGGTCGTCACAAAGGGAGGAATGACTGACCGCCCAACGGAGGTTTTTGTTCTAAACCCTTGAAGTATCGTTGCAAATTAAAGGTTTAACTTAAACAATGGGTTTAGTGTAAACACTAGGGTTCTTTAATAATTTTGCTAAATTTGATTGATTTTTTACAATGGGTTAAAAGGCATAACTAATTAGAACTATTTTGGATTTTTAGCATGTCTTCCTCAATAATAGCTGGTGAGATTTAAAAGCGACCGTTTAACTGGTGAGAATTTTACTACGTGGAAGTCCAACTTGAATACGATTCTTGTTGTTGACGACCTTGATTCAGATTAATCGAGGAATGTCCTCAGATCCCTGCTCGTAATGCTCCTCAATGCATGGAGGAGGCGTACGACCGTTAGATCAAGGCCAATAACAAGGCCAAGGTCTACATTTTGGCTAGTGTTTCAAGTTCGGCCAAAAGCACGAGGGCATGGACCGGCTCGTGAGATCATGAGTTCGGCTGCAGAAATGTTTGGACAACCGTTTCTAGAAAGATTCGCACTAATCCTCAAATACTTTTATAACTCCCGTATGAAGGAGGGTCATCGGTGAGAGAACACGTTCTTGATCTCGATGGTCCACTTCAACGTGTTGAGATAGCTTTTACTCCTGTTGGTCCACTTCAAGTTTCGCCTTTTATTTTGAGTATTAGCTATTTTAAACATCTCGGTGTTTAAGATAGCTTTTACTCTCTGTTGGTCTTAACACATATAAGTTATTTTCTAGTTTAGCGAGAACATATTCGTACACCTCTTTTGCAAATGAACGCGCTTCATTATGATCAAAAGATACTTTATACATATGTTCAAGCAAACAAGAGATAGATACAAGATTTCTTTTGATTCCGGGAACCAAAAGTACATTTTCTAATAAAATAAATCTATCTCTAAACAACAACTTCATCTGCTCCCCTTTCTTTATTTGAGACAACCTCTCCTGTTCCAACCCCGAGAGATATCTCCCCATCAAGAATTTCTTTTGCGCAGAACTAGTTTCAAAAGAAGAACAAACATGGTTAGTGGCTCCGAATCTAATATCCAAAGGAATCATCATGTTCCACTAAACATGTTTCAATAACGAGTAAATCATATTTACCTTGTTTTTCTTTCTCGCCTTTCTTTTCGCAAGGTACTTTGGGCGATTCCTCTTCTAGTGTCCGTCTGCACCACAGTGGAAACATTTTCTCGTGGCTTTGGCCTTGCGTGTGGGAGCCTGCCCCTTCCCTTTGTCCTTCTTCTTTTTTTTCTGAATAACCTTATTTTTAGAAAAGGAAGGACCAGACTTGGTCCCAGAGGACGATCCTCTTAGGAACTTCTTCGAAGTGACAACATTTGCCTCCTTCTCTTTTCCTTTTGATTTCATCAGGGACACAAAAGTTTGAATCTCGTTGAGGAGAGTAGTCAGGTTATACTCTATTTTATTCATCACCGCATTTGTGCGGAATGGAAGGAAACTCTTCGGAAGAGATTCCATAATAAAGGTTACCCGACTTCTCTCATCTATGATCGCCCATTTACTTCAAACCACGTTGAAGTGGGTCATCATGTCAAGGACATGTTCCCTAACAGAGGCTCCCTCCTTCATACGGGAGTTGTAAACGTATTTGACAGCATCATAATGGACAAATGAGGACGGTTGTCCAAACATCGCCTGTAATGATCCCATGATCTCCTTTGCGGTGACCATGGTCTCATGTTTCTTAGACAACACATCGGATATCTTTGGCTAAGATATAGACTCGGGCCTTCTCATTAGCCCTAATCCATATGTCATAAGCATCCCGAACAATTCGGTTTGGCAATGAGCAGTGGGAAGGAAGGACATTCTTCCGTTAAGACGAACCTCGGATCATCAAGAACAAGAATCGTATTCAAGTTTGATTTCCAGTTCCATAATTATCGCCGCTAAGTTTATTGAAGCGAGTAATTGGATAAAAGAGTTCGACATCTTTGAAAAAGAATGAATTCTATTAGTGAATTATTTGTAACCTATCCAATTTAAGAATTTAGCAAAAGTAATAATGTACCCATAAACTCATTATTGTTTTTGCAACGATATTTTGTGAGTCGAGCAACCGCATCGAGGAGCAATCAATCACTCCTTCATCGAACCAAGACATTCTTGACTAAATGTTAATACTAGAATAACTCTTATTCCTATAACATTCTAGTTATCGCTATTTTGGTCAAGAACTTACTAACACTTAGCAATTCTTGTAAGTGTGACCCACCATTTTCAGACCTCAAAGGTCGGCCCCAACAATGCTACCGAACCGGAGAGACAAAAGCGAGAATGGACCTAAGAGACCCTATCCATTTCTCGAGTTTGGTTTGTTCGAATCCCATGTTACATCCTCCGAATGGATGGTGCTACTTGGGCAACTCTGCAGCGCAACATGGGAATCTCACGGTCCAACCTAATGGAGGACATTGTAGGATGTGTTGACACACTTCCTTTTCTCACTTACTATAAATACTTTCTCCATTCACCTTGCTCTTGATTTATGCAAACACCATCCGAATGGGGATGCCCTATTGACATCACGAGGCCGAGCATAAATCTCACGGTGTGAAGTTCGTGGAGAGCGTAAGAGGAAATTGATATATCATATATACTTTTTTCACTCCCACTAAGTATTTTAAATAGTTTGGGTATACTTTTACTTAGGCATATTCCTCTAAAACAATATAACCTAAGTCTACCAATATAACAATTATATTGGAATTACCTAAGTCTATTAACCTTTTTAATAAACCTAGGTCTATGAGTTTGATTTATTAACTTTTAATAAACGTCACTCATGAAAGATAATTTATAAACCTATGGATTAAATTCACTCCCTGTGTCGGTTCTCGGTAGGGGTGTTCCGTTTAAAGTCACTTAAGTACCCCAACCAGCGTAACCTTCCTTAGTCGAGTCCTCTTTAATCAAAGTTTATAAATTATTAGTTTCCTAATTCTAATCTTATTAGAACTAGATAACCTTAGATCTAATTAATTTTCAGTTCTAAAACCATTTTAAAACTAATTAATTAACCTTAGGTTACATGCATTTCTATGTTATAAATTATTTCATCATTCATCACATGAATAAACATACATTTATAACAAATTCATCACATGAATAAATGCATAGCAATTATATGTTTAATTTTCAATTAATATAACCCTTATATTAATTATAATTAAAACATATAATATTTGTTTCATAAATTAATATAACTCTTATATTAATTCTTATGAAACTCAATTAACATGCATACAATATATTATAACACTTATAACATACTTTCAATGCATGGAACATGCTTCCTCTGGTGAGATTTTAAAATCTATATGGCATACTTTATGCATAATTAATCAGGGAATTTAATCAAAACATACATTCACAATGCATAATTAATTAAACACACTAAAGTGGACTGGTTTTGGCATCTAATGCAAGCAAACTACTAAATTATTACAATAATAATCTAGAAATAATATCCAACCACTTCGAACATTTCAAATTTGGGTCGAACCGGCTTGCAAATGTGTGAACGGACCTTTAAAAGGTTGAACCGATGTGTAAAGGATCAATAGGGCCTCCAATTGATGAAACGGACCCCCAAATGGAAAAACTGGCCTCGAAATAGTCGAATCGGTCTAAAACCACCCGAACCGGACTGAAAACGAGTGAACCGGTCAAAACCATTGAACCGGTCAAAGTCAACGAACCAGGTCAAAGTAAAAAAACATCTTCTTCCTTTTAAAAACAAAACACGAAATTTTGCCTCAGTAAAATTATTGAAAGCAGAATGAAATTTTAAAAAAATACCTCTGCTTTGAGTTTTCTTTGACCTTTGAGCTTCTCTCTTCAAATTGAAGGTCTTCCGAACTCCAAATGACTTGAAATTTTTACAGCATATTCTACACACATTAATGCTCAAACACACTTGAGCAATTTGAAAATAAAGAACAAATTGATGCTCAATTTAAATGCCAAAGTCAGAAGAACACTTTAGACACCCGGAAAAATTGTATTTCAAAAAACACCCACCACAGAACAAAATAGATCAAATTGAGTGCTCAAAAATGCTCTGATACCAATTGAAAGAGTGTAAATTAAGAAAACGGAAGCAATTTCGGATCTTGAACACTCTAAGTTGATCAATTTTGTAAAATAAAAAACATGCTCAAAGCTGGAAAAACAGAGGGATAGAAAACTCAACTTTGAAGATCAAATTCTCTTCACCCGGTTGATGGTTTTCAGCACGAACATTTCGTGGACAACCGTTAGAGTCTTCCCAACTACCCTCAGGCCTTAGAATGGATTGTGGGATCCTTGGTTGAGAGAATTTGGAAGAAAAGACCTCAAAGGTCACTAATTTCGGAATATTGAATTTTCTGTGTAATTCTCTCAAAACACCTCAAATCACCATTATATAAAGCTTCAAAAAGCATCAAGGGAGTGACAACTCAAGGGTGATTAGGATGCTTTGAGATGGAGGTGGCCAATTTTGGTGAATTTTGAAGATGAGTAAGATTGGGCAAGTTGGCAACTTGTTTTTCATGAAAATCATGAAAATCCCTCATTTTACATTTAATTTTAATTCAAAAATCAATATTAAATTGATTTTTAAATAAAATTAATATGATTAATTAAATAATTCAAAATTAATTTAATTAATTAATTTTTTAATTTAATTTAATATGAAATATTAAATTAAATAAATTGCCCGATCTCGATCGATTTTTCGAACATGAATCCTTATTCATGCTATAAACCGATCGCGATATTTAAATCATATTTAAATATATCCACCTCTTATTAATCATAGTTTAATTCATAATTAAGCTATGATTCGTTAAATATATCACATATAAATAATGCTTTCTCCCAAACTTGAATTTGAACAATTCAAATTCTTTTCTCTCAAAAAGTTATAAGGCTAAGTCCGACCTAGTAAGAAGGACCTAATGGACCTACAGATCATGGGCTCGAACGATACGAGATTAACCGGCCAAACTCTTTAGCCTAGCTAATCAACATTCGTTAACCACCGGGACACTCCACTAAAGCCCGATGTGGTTGCACTCTTCTCATCAGAGATATATTTATGTCCACTCGATATAACCATGATTAGTATGTCGATCCTTCACAAGGTCATTCGTAATTACAAATTGGGTCAAAATCACCGCTTTACCCTCAGTAATTACCTCTTGTTCCTTAAGTTCCACTGATCCTCTAATGAACAATTGGTTTGTGGTCTAACCAGCAAACCAAATCCCTCTCGGGCCAATGAGAGGGATGGACCCATTGTTCAAGACCCGGAGTCAGTACTTAAGGGAACAACCTTTCTACTAATCCCTAAAGCGGGTAGGAATGAATTCCATCTTGCCGAACTATGTTCCCAGCTATCTACCCGGTTTTATCCCTGAAATGGGAGGCTTATTGAGTCGGCAGTCTCGAGCCACTCTCACCCATGCAAATCTAAGGATAATCCGAATAAACAGGGGTCCATAGAACGCTCAGGATTAAGATCGAGTTACCTAGGTCATCGTATGAATATAGTCAGTTAAGACAGTAAACGGAGTTATAAAGTCTAAGTGACTATTGCGCGGTCCAGTCTTATGCAAACTCATTGCATAGGGCGCCCCCACTCACATGTCTCCACATGAACGATTAAGGATCACATCGTTTGTTCTCTACAAAGTGGGTCGCGTCCATAGTGTCCCCAGGATAAGGTACCCAACCTTATCCTTATACTATAGACTGTTCTGGCTATAACTTGAACTTGATCCACTTTTATGTCACACATAAAGTTCAAGTATTCATCCTATAGTCAAGGGTTCTTTATTGGATTAAGGTTACACAATACACAAAAGTCAATAACACCTTTACTGAATAAATTTCAATAACTACTTTATTGTGATATAGAATATACATTCAGTTTACAAAACCACGAGTTTTAGGACATAAAACCCAACACTCGTATTCATTTGGAGCTTCTAATCTGTGAGGTCCATTAGGTCCACCTTCTAGTTTGTAAGGGGTTCTAACATCATTTGAATTTGAAATGTTCAAATTCATTAGGGAATAAATATAATGTATAATATTACGATATAATATATAGTTTTGGAACTATATATTAT
Source organism: Trichosanthes cucumerina (assembly GCA_036507285.1). Taxonomy (NCBI): domain Eukaryota; kingdom Viridiplantae; phylum Streptophyta; class Magnoliopsida; order Cucurbitales; family Cucurbitaceae; genus Trichosanthes; species Trichosanthes cucumerina. The sequence goes on along the minus strand of CM071836.1, from coordinate 40,575,500 downwards.
AAATTTAATGTGAATAGGATTCATATTAAATTACTTGAGAGAATTAAATATTTGAAAGAGTTCAAATATTAAATTCAAATGTGAATGGGATTCATATTTGTAAACTATAGGTTAAAATTTAATGTGCACTGGATGTACATTAAAACTATAGGTTTAAGGGGTAATATGATTAAATGAGATTTAATCCAACTTAAATATATGATATTTAATTTATATTATTTAAATTAATAATTAAATTTGATTTAATTATTATTTAACTATTATTATTATTATTATTATTATTATTTTAATAATAAAAATAAAGGAACGTGTCTTCCAGACAAGTTCCCACTATCCCCTACCTTCTCCCTATCGATAGCTTAACAGGGAGAAGGGGTGTGAAATGATCAGTGTAGCAATTGGTGTTCTCACACATGAAATCTCTCTCTCTCTCTCTCTCAATCTTCTAATTCCCAAAACCTTCTAATTGTTGGAATCCTTTCCACAAAGGGTTTTGTTCTAAGATCTCAGAGGATAAAAGGTTTCCCTCGTGGTGTTGTCCAATTGAAGAAAACAGAGAAGCATCTTGGAAGTTCCTGTGTTGTTGTCTTGTTTGGAGCAAGGAGTTGCTGAAAGTTGAAACTACAAGCATGGAAGTTCTGTATTGTTAAACTCAACATATGTTTGCATGTATGCAATTAATCCATGTCTAATAGGATTAGAATTTCCATGATTGTTCTGTTTTATTTATCAATGTACTGGTTTTTGTTTCAATTAAAAAAATCAAGCAATTTACGATCCCAAACACGTTTCCGCTTCTCAAGGAGATCTGATCTCCATCAGGGAGTACTTATTATTAGATAATCTGTACATAGTACCAGATTACTAGAAACATAGTTTCCATTTCCTTCCTTATTAAACATAGTATCTTTGTTACTTTTGAATTGAATAAAGTGTTTATTTATTTCAAAGGCAAGTTGTTATGTTCTGCTTCACTTCAAAGTTGTATGTACGTTTTAAAACCTAATTCGGTCAAAAGTGTTTTGAATACTGAATTCTTTAAAACGGTTGAAACACGAACTAAAAGAATAAAAGTTTCTCCAAAAGAAAATGCCCATCTTTGGCATCTAAGGTTAGGCAACATAAATCTCAATAGGATTGAGAGACTAGTGAAGACAGGACTTCTAAGCGAGTTGGAATAAAACTTTTTACCGGTTTGTGATTCATGCCTTGAAAGCAAAATGGACAAACGTCCTTTTAGTGGAAAAGGATATAAAGCCAAAGAGCCTCTTGAGCTTATACATTCTGGCCTCTGTGGTCCGATGAGTGTTAAAACATGAGGAGGTTACGAATACTTTGTATCTTTCATAGATGACTATTCAAGGTATGGGTACATTTACCTAATGCATAGGAAGTCTGAAACTCTTGAAAAGTTTAAGGAGTACAAGACTGTGGTGGAGAACCTGTTAGGTAAAACAATTAAAACACTTAAATCGGATCGAAGTGGAGAGTATATGGACACTGAATTCCAGGACTATATCATAGAACATGGAATTACGTCCCAACTCGAAGCACCTAGTATGCCACAACATAATGGTGTATCGGAGAGAAGAAACAGAACCCTGTTCGACATGGTTCGGTCGATGATGAGTTATGCTCGTCTCCCTTATTCTTTTTGGGGTTATGCATTGGAGACTACGGTATACATTTTGAAGAACGTTCCGTCGAAGAGTGTTTCAAAAATACCTTTTGAGCTCTAGAATGGGCGTAAAGGCAATTTACACCATTTAAGGATTTGAGGATGCCTAACCCATGTGTTGTTGTCAAACCCGAAAAAGTTGGAACCTCGTTCAAAGTTGTGCCTCTTTGTAGGTTACCCAAAAGTTACTAGGGTTTGTTTGTTTTACGATCCCAAGGAAAATACGGTGCTTGTGTCGAGAAACACCACTTTCCTTGAGGAAGACCCCGTCAAGGATCACTTACAAAGAAGTAACATTGTGTTAAACGAATGGACAATAACTCAACAAGATTAGGAAATGGAAGACGTTGACAATGTCGAATGGATTAACCAGATGGGGTCAAACCAATTGGTTGCAAGTAGATCTACAAGCATAAACGTGACGTAGATGGGAAGGTGTAGACCTTCAAAGCATGACTAGTGGCAAAGGGATTTACCCAGGTTGAAGCGGTTCACTATGAGGAAACCTTTTCTCCTGTTGCCATGGTAAAGTCTATCGGGATCCTTCTTGCCATTGTCGCATATTATGGTAATCTTGATGAGACCATCTACATGGACCAGCCCAAGGGGTTCATTGCCCAAGACCAAGAGCAAAAGGGTTGTCGGCTTCAATGGTCTATTTATAGATTGAAACAAGCCTCAAGGTCTTGGAATCTTATGGCTTCAATAAGAATGTTGATGAGTCTTGTGTTTACAAGAAAATAATCAACAACACTGTCACATTTCTAATATTCTACGTGGATGATATCCTACTCATTGGGAATGATGTAGGATTTCTTATTGACATTCAGAAATGGTTGGCTTCGCAATTCGAAATGAAAGATTTGGAAACGACCAAGTATGTTCTAGGTATCCAGATAGTCCGGAACCGGAAGAACAAAACGTTAGCCATGTCTCAGGCATCTTATATTGACAAGATGTTGTCTAGATATAAGATGAAGAACTCCAAGAAGGGTTTGATGCCTTTCAGGCATGAGGTTCACTTGTCTAAAAATCAATGTCCTAAGACGCCTCAAGAGGTTGAGGATATGAGACAAATCCCCTATGTTTCAGCTATAGGGAGCCTCATGTATGTCATGTTGTGTACTAGGCCCGACATCTGTTATGCATTTGGAATTGTTAGTAGGTATCAATCCAATCCAGGATTAGATCACTGGAGAGTCGTACAGGCAATCCTCAAGTATCTTAGGAGAACGAGAAACTACAACCTTGTGTATGGAAGTGGGGATTTGATCCTTACGGGATACACAAGCTCCGACTTTCAGACCGATAAGGATTCTAGGAAATCCAGTCGTGGTCAATATTCACTCTGAATGGAGGAGTTGTATTGTGGCGAAGCATCATGCAGGGATGCATTGTTGATTCCACGATGGAAGTCAAATATGTTCCGGCTTGTGAAGCTGCAAAGGAAGCTGTTTGGCTAAGGAAGTTCATGTTGGATTTGGAAGTTGTTTCAAATATGAACTTGTCAATTACCCTGTTTTGTGAAAACAGTGGTGTAGTAGCAAACTGGAGAGAACCTTAGAGTCATACGAGGGGAAAGCACATTGAGCGAAAGTATCACCTGATACGGGAGATTGTGCACCGCAGAGACGTGACAGTCCCACTAATAGCCTCGGAGCACAACGTTTCTGATCCATTTACAAAGACCCTCAGGGCTAAGGTGTTTGAGGGTCACCTAGAGAGTCTAGGTCTTCGTGTGCTTCCTGACTAGGGCAAGTGGGGTATAGTAAAGGAGTATTCCATGCTCTAGTTTATTGTATTATTACTGTACACTTGAGAAATGTATTTTGTACTCTGTTGGGATTTGTGCCCTAAACTTATGTAATTTTGATCAAATACTCAAAGAGTTATTTGTTTTGATAAAATTATATTCTTGCTCTATAAATCCAATAAACTAAGCTCCAAGGTTATAATGTATCTTGAACATCAGTGTAGTAGACACTATTTTGATTGTGTTGAAAGAGTATAACCTAAAGGGTATATGGTATAAGAATAAGGTTGGAAACCTTATTCTGGTAACACCATGGATGCGGCCCACTTTGTAATTAGTACAAATGAGGTAATCCAACTCATACATATGGATTGACATGCGAGTGGGGAGCATCCTGTATGAACAATTCATACAAGACCGGACTGCAAATGATTAGTCTAACCAGTATAACGCCATTAACAGGACAAGACTCGATAATTTATAGATGGTCATTAGTGACTCGACTCGAATCTCTGAGCAAGTTAAGAGCTCCCGCTATAGGGGTTTGTCCTTAGACTAGTATGGGTGAGAGTGGCTCATGAGTCGACTCAATAAACCTACCTTCTCGAGGGTGACGTAACCTCGTGAGGTAGGCGGGGACTTAACTATGCAAGATGGAATTCACTCATTCCTACACTAAGGAATTACATAGGTTGTTCCCGTAAGAACTGAGTCTAGGTCTTGAACAACGGGGTCTCTCCCTCTAAACTGACTTAAGATGGCATGATTCTATGGTAGGACCTTAGACTTATTGTTCATTAGAGGATCAATGGTGCTCAAGGAACAAAGAGATAATCATAGGGGTAAAACGACAATTTAACCCAACCGTGATTATGAACAACCTTTGACGGGTCGACTCATGGGTAATGATTATATCAATGGACACAATATAATCTACAGTGAGGAGAGTGCAACTACAAGTCTATAGTAGAGTGATTTGAAGTTAATGAATATTGATTAACTGGATCAAAGAGTTTGATCAGATAATCTCACATCATGTGAGCTCATGAACTGTAGGATCATTAGGTCCTTCCATTGGCTCAACATGGTAATATTGATGGTATAAAGTTAGGAATGAAATTGAAGTGTTCAATTTCATATATGAGTTGTTATATCAATCATATGTGATAATATTGATATAATATATAGTTTTAATGTGAATTAGATTCACATATTAACTATATACTAATGAGAGAATGAAGGAGGGATATGATGGTAATTTCAATCTTATGTCCCTATAAATCGTTGCATAAGATGCAATTTTAGACTATGCTTTTGAACAACCCTAGAATTCTATATCATTAGGTTGTTGGAAAAGTTCCAAATACATCCTCTCTCATAACATCCACATCTCACCCTAAAAGGAACCCACCTTCCACCTCACCTAGAGAACAACGGAGAAGATCTAGTGGTGGTATCTTCATACGTTCGAGTTCGAGTTCTCGAGATCATGATCGTGGGAGAAGGAGCACGTGAAGAAAGAGTTCTTCAAAGGTAATCATCTTGTTGTCCTTGTCATATAACATGCTTAATCGTATTTAGAATATTCTTGATTGAAATCTGTGAAACAAAATTAAGAGCACGCAATTCTCAATCCCTTCCTTTGCGGGATTCGATCCCTTCAATTGGTATCAGAGCCCAATTGTGTTCTTGATTTTGTTTTGGATTTATCAAGAAAGAAGGTGTGATTTGTTGTTTTCATGTGATAAATGAACGGTTTGCAAATTATATGTATTAAATTTTGGCACTTCGATTTACAATTTTTCATTGAATCGTTCAATGTAAGGGCCCGGTGTTTTTGGAAACTTTAATTGTAAATCGAGTCTGTAAGTTCGTGTCGATCGAGGCAAAGTGGTTGTTGAGAAGAACTTAGGGAAAACGAGGTAAAATGATGGAGGATTGCTTGTTGTCTGCATGCAGCGTTGCAACACTGTTCATTGGCGTTGCAACGCAACGCATGCGGATGGAGGCGCGCATCAGAGGCAGTGTTGCAACGCCGAAAGCGTTTCGCAGTGCGCTTCAATGGTCCGAAATGGACAAATTGCAGTGTTGGAACGCCGAAGGTGTTTCAGCAGTTTGAAACCGGCGGAAAAACGTTTTATTTTATACAAATATTAAATATAAAAATATTTTATATTTAATTATATTTATTTTATTTATGTTTAAATAATATAATAAGATTATATTAATTAAAATTAATTTTAGGGTGCAAAAATTGGTCTAATTTTGCTATTTAAATTATGCAATTGTTGCATAATTATTGTCATGCATAATGTATGCTTTTATTTTAGATATCCCACCTTAGGTTAAGCATATCCATGCATCATTTATAATATAAAGTGTTATATTATATAGTTTGCATGTATAATTAATATAAGGTGTTATATTAATTTATGGACAGCATTGACATGCATTATAATTCATGATATGATTATGCTATGTATGTTTTATTATTCATGAGATGAATGATCAAGCACTATGACATAGTATGCATGTCACCTAAGGTTAATTATTAGTTTTAAAATGTTTACAACTTGGAATTACTAGACCTTAGGTTATCTAGTTCTAATAAGATTAGAACTAGGAACAAAGTAATTTAAAAACAATGATTAAAATAGGAACTCTGTCTATGAAAGGTTTTGTCTAGGCTGGGGTACTTAAGCTGACGGTAACAGAACACCCCTACCTGGGAACTGGCCTGGGAGTGAATTTTAATCAGAGAGTTTACAAATTATAGTAGCGTCAGCGGTTAAGGGGTTAATAAACTAAAAATCCTAGGCTTAATATAAAGAGTTATATTAGCAAACTTTGGATAAAGTCAATATAAGGGTTATATTGATTATCAATGTAAGAGTTATATTGATTATCAATGTAAGAGTTATATTGATAAGTTTAGGTAAAACCATTAGCCGGGTTTCAGCCTAAGTAAATTTCCTATAGATTTAAAGTATCCAAAAGGAGGAAAAGTGTATATGATACATATTTTTCCACCTACGTATCTCCGGGAAGTTCACACCGTGAGACTCATACTTGGCCTCGTGTCGCAAAGCGGGAGCGTCTCCCTTCTGATGGTGTTTTTATGTGTCCATACCAAGTTGAATGGAGAAGGTACTTATAGTGAAGGGGAGCAAGTTTTGTGAAAACAAAACCTATGGTCTCTTCTGTCGGTTTACACCGTAAGATCACTATGGTTAGCCTGCTAGTTGGCCTTGACCAGAGAATCCCTTTGGAGTGCTTCATCATAGGGGATCGAACACAGTAGATACCCGAAAGGGATAAAAATTTCCTTAGTCTGTTTTTCAACCTAGTCCTCCATTCGGCGGATTTTGTTGGATGGGGACTCTGGGGTCTAAAGACAGAGGGTTACATTCACAAGGTACATAAGAAGTGTATGTATCCTAACCGAATAATGGTAACTAACGCCTATAAGAATAAGAGTTATTCTGGCATTAGGTTTTGGTCAAGAATTTCTTGATCCAAAGAATGAGTGTTTTTGATTACCCTTCGGTGTCCTACATTCTAAACCTTTGGAGTATCATTGCAAATTATAAATGACCTAGGAATTAGCTAAAACATGATTGGATTAGACAATTATAGCGAGAAGCTTATACAAATTTTTTTTGTAAATTTTCAGCAAAATGTCTAGCTCAATTATTTCCTCATGGTGCGAAAAAATTTATCAAGAGAACATGATGACTTGGAGGAATAGACTCAACATAATCTTGGTTGCACATGATCTTAAGTTCGTTCTCAATGAGGAGTGTCCTCAATTCCCTACTCAAAGCACACCTCAATCTGTTTAGGATTCGTATGACCGGTTGATCAATGCCAATGAAAAGGCAAAAGCCTATATCCTGGCTAGCATACCTGATGTTTTAGCTAGGAGGCTGGAGGGCAAGGTCTCAGCTCGTGAGATCGTTGATTTTGTGCTAAATTTGTCTAGACAACCGTCGAAACAAATTCGACATGAATCCCTAAAGTACGTTTACAACGCGCACATGGAGGAGAAAACGTCAGTAAGAGAACATGTTCTCAATCTAATGGCTCACTTCAGCATAGCGGAATTAAACGGGGCGGTCATAGATGAGAAAAGTCAGGTTTCGTTCATCCTAGAATCTCTTCCGAAGAGTTTTCTACAATTCCGCAACAATGCAGCGATGAACAACATAGAGTATGATCTGACTTCTCTGCTAAAAGAGCTGCAGAATTATCAGTTTCTTATGGACGATAAGAGACAACAGAATGGAGAGGCAAATCTGTTTGACCATTCTAAAAGTTCTCAGAAGGGTTCACCCTCTTGAACTAAGAACTACAGTAATACTTCTAAACTTAAGAAGATACAAAAGAAAAAGAAAAGGAGCAAATAAAGAGCAACCGTCTTGCAAGAAAAAGCTGTTATTTGATAACATGTATGTAGTTTCAGGTTTTATTAAAAACCTTATTTCTATTTCTTGCCTTAGTGAACATTGTATTTCAATTTCTTTTCAATTGAATAAAGAGTTTATTTCTTTGGAAAAGTATTGAACTATGTGTTGCTCTTCTTGAGAATTATTTGCGATGGTTTAATTTAGTTAAAATAGTTTTAAACACTAAATTATTCAAAATAGCAAGTACACGAACTGATTTCTCCTAAAGAAAATGCTCATCTTTGGCATCTTAGATTGGTTCACATTAACCTCAATAGGATTGAGAGATTGGTAAAGAATGAACTTCTAAATGAGTTAGAAGAAAATGCTTTACTTGTATGTGAATCGTGCCTAGAAGGCAAAAAGACTAATAGACCTTTTAATGGAAAAGGTTAGAGAGCCAAAGAACCTCTTGAGTCTTAAAGCCAAAGGAGGTTATGAGTATTTCATCTCCTTTATAGATGATTATTCTAGATTTGGTCATAGTTACATAATACATCATAAGTCTAAAGCACTTGAAAAGTTCAAGGAATTCAAGATCGAAGTTGAAAATCAATCAGGTAAAACAATTAAAACACTTCGATCAGATCGCGGTGGAGAGTACATGGATTTAAAATTCTAGAACTATATGATAGAACATGGAATTACATCCCAACTCTCGGCTCCCGGTACGCCACAGCAAAACGGTGTATCGGAAAGGAGAAATGAAACCTTGCTGGACATGGTTCGATCAATGATGTGTTATGCTCATCTCCCTAATTCTTTTTGGGGTAACGCAGTAGAGACTGTGGGATACATTTTGAACAATTTTCCATCAAAAAGTGTTTCTAAAAAACCTTTTGAACTCTGGAAAGGACGTAAAGGTAGTTTATGTCATTTCCGAATTTGGGGTTGTCCAGCACACGTGCTTGTGACAAATCCAAAGAAGTTGGATTCACGTTCAAAATTGTGTCTATTCGTAGGCTACCCAAAAGAAACAAGAGGTAGTTTGTTCTATGATCCTAAGGAAGATAAGGTTTTTGTGACGACAAATGCCACTTTCTTAGAGGAGGACTACATAAGGGACCACAAACCAAGAAGTAAAGTTGTGTTAAGTGAGTTAGACGGAAGAATAGCAAAGGTTGCTAATAAAACTAGTACGTCAATAAAAGTTGTTGATACTAGCTTGTCTAGTCTAGAGAGTCCATCTCAAAAGTTCAGTATGCCTCGGCGTAGTGGGAGGGTTATAACACAACATGACCGTTACATGGGTTTATCTGAAACTCAAGTTGTTATACCAGATTACGACTGTGAGGATCCATCGACTTATAATCAAGCGATGGTTGACAAAGAGAAAGACAAATGGGTCATAGCCATGGACCAAGAAATGGAGTCTATGTACTTCAATTCTGTTTGGGATGTTGTAGATAAACCTGATGGGGTAAAACCTATAGGTTCTAAGTGGATCTACAAGGGAAAGTGTGGTGTAGATGGAAAGGTGCAAACCTTTAAAGCTAGACAAGTAGCAAAGGGTTATACCTAGGTTGAATGGGTTGACTATGAGGAATCCTTTTCACCTGTTGCTATGGTAAAGTCTATCCGTATCCAACTTTCCATTGCCGCATATTATGACTATGAGGTATGGCAAATGGATGTCAATACACCTTTTTTGAATGAAAATCTTGACGAGAACATCTACATGGACCAACCCAAAGGGTTCATTGAACCATGACAATAGTAAAAGGTTTGCAGGCTTAAAAGGTCAATTTATGGACTGAAACAAGCCTCTAGGTCTTGGAATATAAGATTTGATGAGGCAATCAAATCTTTTGGCTTTTATCAGAATGATGATGAACCTTGTGTCTACAAGAAAATCATTAATAGTTCTGTCACATTCCTAGTTCTATATGTGGATGATATCCTACTCATTTGGAATGATGTAGTGTTGGGATTTATGCCCTAAACTTGTGTAATTTTGATCAATTAAATAAAGGGTTATTTGTTTTGATAGAATTACAGTCTTGTTTTATAAATCCAATAAACTAAGCTCTAAGGTTATAACATATATCTTGAACATCAGTGTAGTGGACACTATTTGGGTTGAGTTCAAGAATATAACCTAAATGGTCTATGGTATAAGAATAAGGTTGGAAGCCTCATTCTGGTAACACCATGGATGCGACCCACTTTGTAATTAGTACAAATGAGGTAATCCAACTCATTCATGTAGTTGACATGCAAGTGGGGGCATCCTATATGAAGAGATCATACAAGATCAGACTGCAAATTATTAGTTTAACCAGTGTAACACCGTTAACAGGATAAGACTAGTAATTTATAGATGATCATTAGTGACTCGACTTGAATGCTGAGCAAGTTAAGAACTCCTACTTATAGGGGTTTGTCCTTAGACTAGTATGGGTAAGAGTGGCTGTGAGCCAGGCTCAATAAGCCTACCTTCTCAGGGATGAGAACCTCGAGGTAGTGGGAACTTAAGCTGTGTAAGATGGAATTCACTCATTCCTACACTAAGGAATTAGATAGGTTGTTTCCTTAAGAATCGACTCCACGTCTTGAACAATGGGGCCCCGCCCTCTATGAGGGAACGAGTCTATGGTAGGACCGTAGACTTGTTATTGATTAGAGAATCGGTGGTGCTTAAGGAACAAAGAGGTAATCACAGGGGTAAAACGATAATTTGACCCAGGTATAATTACGAACAACCTATGAAGGGTCGACTCATGGGTAATGACTATATCAGTGGACACAATATAATCTACAGTGAGGAGAGTGCAACTACAAGCTATAGTGGAGTGATTTGTAGTTAATGAATATTGATTAACTAGATTAAAGAGTTTGATCAGTTAAACTCACATCATTGGAGCTCATGAACTGTTGGTCTATTAGGTCACTCCGTTAGCTCAACATGGTAATATTGAGGGTATAAAGTTAGGAATGAAATTGTAGTGTTCAATTTCATATCTGAGATGTTATATCATTCATACGTGATATAATTGATATAATATATAGTTTTAATGTGAATTGGATTCACATATTAACTATATACTAAAGAGAGAATGAAAGAGGGATATGATGGTAATTTCCATCTCATTTCCCTATAAATAGTTGCATTAGATTCAATTTTGGACTATGTTTTTGAAAAACCGTAGAATTCCATATCATTGGGTTGTTGGAAAAGTTCCAAACACATTCTCTCCCATAACCTCCACATCTCACCGTACAAGGAACCCACCTTCCTCCCTCACCTAGAGAACAACAGAGAAGATCTAGTGGTTGTATCTTCATACGTTCGGGTTCGAGTTGCTGTTGGGATGTATGTCCTCATCTCGTGTAGTTTGTAATATTCCAAGTTGTAAATGAATAAGAGTTATTTATTTCAACATTGTGTAATAAATAAAAGTTATTTATTTAAACTTTGTGTCTCGCATTTTTCATAAACTTAATCCAATAAACTAAGCTCCAGGGTCATTGCATTATGAGAGAAGTAAGAACTTGAACGCTGTGTAGTGGACACACAGGGAGGATCGCGTTCGAGTTAATGACCGAAACGGTTTATAGTATATGTATAGGGTTGGAGACCTAATCCTTGATACACTGTGGATGCGGCCCGCTTTGTATTAGATACAAACGAGGTGATCTGACTCGTTCATGTGGTTGACATGCGAGTGGGGGCATCCAGTGCAATGAAATTGTAAAAGACCGTGAATTATTAGACTTTGTTGTAACAACGTTAACAAAGTATAGAGCTAATAAATTCGTAGATGACCATTAGTGACTCGACCTTAATCACGAGCGTGTTCTCGACTCACATCTGCGAAGTCCGTCGCTTTGACTAGTACGGGTGAGGGTGGCCACTTTGTTGCTCGCCCAATATGCCTATCTTCTCGGGCGGGACCACGTGGGAGTTGGGAACTTGACTACGCAAGAAGGAATTCACTCGTTCAGACTTAGGAAACTAGAGGGTTGTTCCCTTAAGTGTTGTCTCCGGGGCTTGAACAGCGGGGCCCCACTCTCTCATTGGCTTGAGAGGGTTGTTGTTTATGGTTGGACCATGTAACGTAGTTGTTCATTAGAGGAGCAGTGGGACATAAGGAGCAAGAGGTAGACACAGGGGTAAAAGCGGTAATTTGACCCGGTGTGTGACTACGAACAACTTTGTGAAGGGTCGACTCATGGGTATTGGTTATATCGATGGACACAACTTGTCCTACAGTGGTGATGAGAGTGCGACTACGGGCTTTAGTGGAGTGTTACAGTAGCTAATGATTGTTGAATAAATGGGTCAAAGAGTTTGTGAGTTAGTCTCGAATCATTGGAGCTAAATCACGTGTACGTCCATTAGGTCCTCCGATTGGCTCAAATTGGACAAATTGAGGGTTTAAAGTTTGGTATGAATTTGAAGTGTTCAAATTCATTATTTGGGTATGATGTCATTTATATGAGATATAGATGACATAATATATAGTTTGATGTGAATGAGATTCATAATAAACTATAGTATAGCCTAATTGATTAATTAGTGCTATTTGGAGAAATTGAATTGAGAGAAATTAAATTGAATTGAATGTGATTCAATTTATAATTTCACATTTATGCAAATGAGATTTGTATAATATGGTATGAGATACCTTATATTATATAATATGCAAATGTGATTTGTATATTATATGGTTGTGGTAAAATTGTGATTTGGTGGAGGTTTTAACTCCATCACACAATAGTATTTAAAGGCTTTGCAAGAAGCCTTTGGTATGCCATTTGCCATTTTTTTGGATTTCCATCCAAAGAGAGCAAGGCAATCCTCTCTCAAATTCTCTCTCAATTCTCCAAATTTCTCTCCTCACCCAAAACCAAAGGGAGTCTCACTCACTCTCCCTCAACCTTCCGAGAACAACAGAGAAGACTTTTTGGAAGTGTCTTGCAACACTGATCGAGGTTCGTGTTCGAGGAGAACGTTGGATCAAGGGAGATCGTGGACCAGGAGAAGGAGAAAACGTTGAAGAAGAGTTCTTCAAGAGGTTAGTACTTTTTACTTACTGTTTTCTTCTTCTTCTTTGCATGTTTAGCCTAGGATCTATGAGATAGATTTAATTTTAAGACAAGTTTTACACAACGGATCAACGACATTTCACAACCTCTTCTGCTGCGGCAATTCAAAATCCCTTCAGTTGCTGAGATCGTGATCGTGGGAGAAGGAGCACGTGAAGAAAAAGTTCTTCAAAGGAAATCATCTTGTTGTCCTTTTCATATATCATGCTTAATCATATTTAGAATATTCTTGATCGAAATCTGTGAAACAAAATTAAGAACACGCGATTCTCAATCGCTTCATTTGTGGGATTCGATCCTTTAATCCATTAGTTTAGTTCAAGTAGGAGTTTGTTGGGATGTATGTCCCAATCTAGTGTAAGTTTGTAATATTCCTTCTTGAAATATATAAGAGTTATTTTTTCATTATTTTATGTCTCGCATATTTATAAACTCAATCCAATAAACGAAGCTTCAGGGTCATTGTGTCATGAGAGAACTAGAACTTGAACGATGTGCAGTGGACACACAGGGAGGATCATGTTCGAGTTAATGTGACCCGAACCGTCTACAATATACGCATAGGGTTGGAGACCTAATCCTGGATACGTTGTGGATGCGACCTCCTTTGTATTAGATACAAACTAGGTGATCCAGCTCGTTCATGTGGTTCACATGCGAGTCGGGGCATCCTATGCAATGAGGTTGTACAAGACCAGACTGTGAATTATTAGACTTACTAATATAACACAGTTAACAGTATAGGACTAATAACTTCGTAGATGACCAATAGTGACTCGTCCTTAATCGTGAGCGTGTTCGGACTCCTGTATGTGGGGTTCTGTCCTTTGACTAGTACGGATGAGGGTGGTCACAGTTACTCGCCCAATATGCCTATCTTCTCATGGACAGAACCACGTGGGAAGCTGGGAACTTGACTACGCGAAATGGAATTCACTCGTTCCCGAATTAGGGAAACTAGAAGGGGTTGTTCCCTTAAGTGATATCTCCAGGGCTTGGACAACGGGTGCCCACCCTCTCACTGGCCCGAGAGGGATGTTGTTTATGGTCGGACCATACAATGTAGTTGTTCACTAGAGGAGCAGTGGGACTTAAGGAGCAAGAGGTAGACACAGGGGTAAAACGGTAATTTGACCCATATGTGACTACGAACAACATGTGAAGGGTCGACTCATGGGCATTGGTTATATGGATGGATACAACTTGTCCTACAGTGATGGGAGTGCAGCTAGGGGCTTTAGTGTAGTGTTACCGTAGCTAATGAATTTTGAATAACCGGGTGCATGATTTTGACAGGTTAATCTCGTATCATTGGAGCTCGACATCTGTAGGTCCATTAGGTCCCTCGGTTGACTCAAACTTGATAAATTTAGGGTTTACTGTTTGGTGTGAATTTGAAGTGTTCAAATTCATTAGTTGGGTATTTATGTCATTTATATGTGATATAGTTGACATAACATATAGTTTGATGTGGATGAGATTCATATTAAACTATAGGTTAGCATAATTGATTAATTAGTACCAATTTAGAGAAACAGAATTGAGAGAAATTAAATAGAATGTGATTCAATTTAAATTCCACAATTATACAAATGAGATTTGTATAATAAGGTATGAGATATTTTATTATATGTAGTATGCAAATATGATTTGCATATTATAATGTTGTGGTAAAATGGTGAAATGGTGGAGATTTTAACTCCACCCCACACCATTATAAATTGATGCTTTAAAAGGAATCTTGGAACAAGACTTGTCATTTTTTGGATTTCACATCCAAGAGAAAATAACTCTCTCACACAAAATTCTCAATAATCTCTCCAAATTCTGTCCTCACCCAAAACCAAAGGGAGTCCCACACACTCTCCCTCAACCTACCGAGAACAACCGAGAAGACTCTTTTGGAAGTGTCACTGTTTCTCGATTTGAGCATCATGATCGTAGAGATCGTTGGAACGAAAGGAGTTCGTGATCGGAGAAGGACACATCGAAGAAGAGCTCTTCAACAAGTAAGTATCTTTACTTTCTATTTTCTTCTTCTAAATTGCATGTTTAGCCTAGGATTTAAGAGTTAAATTCAATTTTAAGAAATCAATTGCATAACGAAATCCACGACGTTTCATGTCGTTTTCCGCTGTGGGATTTTCATTCACTTCAAAGATGGTGTCTTTGAATTGACAATGCAGTGCAGTCTTGAGGAATAGGATCCCTCATAAGGAGAAAGATCCAGGGTCATTCACAATCCCAATCTCAATTGCAGGTAAAAAGTTGGTAAGAGTCCTCTGTGATTTAGGACTAAGTGTGAACCTCATGCCTTTATCCATCTATAAAGGATTAGGTATGGGTGAAGCTCGTCCACAATGATGACCTTCCAACTTCTTCGTGATGATCCATAACTTATCCAGAATGGAAAATTAAAGATATTTTTGTGCAAGTAGGGCAGTTCATATTTCCAGTAACTTCATCATTTTAGACAATGAAGCTGACAAGGATGTTGCAATTATCATGGGAAGGCCCTTTCTGAAAACAAGTAGAACTCTTGTGGATGTGTATGAAGGAACAATTACCCTGAGAATGAATGACAAAGAAGTGAAGTTCAGTGTTTATGTTCTATGAAATTGTTAGGATTTGTGCCCTAAACTTATGTAATTTTGATCAAATAACTAAAGAGTTATTTGTTTTCGTAAAATTATATTCTCGCTTTATAAATTCAATAAACTAAACTCCAAGGTTATAATATATCTTGAACATCGATTGTAGTAGACACTTTTTGGATTGTGTTAGAGAGTATAACCTAAATGGTCTATGGTATAAGAATATGGTTGGAAACCTAATTCTTGTAACACCATGGATGGGACCCACTTTGTAATTAGTACAAATGAGGTAATCCAACTCATTCATGTGGTTGACATGCGAGTGGGGGCATCCTGTATGGAGAGTTTATACAAGACCGGATTGCAAATTATTACTCTGACCAGTATAATTATTACTCTGTCGATTATAAGATGTCCTACATCATTTCACATCCAAGACTGATAATTTAAAGATGATCATTAGTGACTCGACCTGAATCCTGAGCAAGTTAAGAACTCCTGCTTATATGGGTTTGTCATAAGACTAGTATGGGTGAGAGTGGCTTGTAGCCGACTCAATAAGCCTGCCTTCTCAGAGACAAAACCTCGTAGGTAGCTGGGGACTTAACTATGCAAGATGGAATTCACTCATTCCTACACTAAGGAATTAGATAGGTTATTCCCTTAAGAACTGAGTCCACGTCTTGAACAACGCGGCCCCACCCTTTAAACTTGCTTAAGAGGGTATGAGTTTATGGTAGGATCATAGACTTGGTGTTCATTAGAGGATCAGTGGTGGTTAAGGAACAAAAAGGTAATCACATGGGTAAAACGGCAATTTGACGCAACTGTGATTATGAACAACTTGTGAAGGGTCGACTCATGGGTAATGATTATATGAATGGACACAATATAATCTGCAGTGAGGAGAGTGCAGCTACAAGTCTATAGTGGAGTGACTTGAAGTTAATGAATATTGATTAACTGGATCAAAGAGTTTGATCAGTTAATCTCACATCATTGGAGCTGATGAACTATAGATCCCTTGGGTCCCTCCGTTGGCTCAACATGGTAATATTAAGGGTATAAAATTATAAATGAGATTTAAGTATTCAATTTCATATATGAGGTGTTATATCAACTATATGTGATATAATGAATATAATATGTACTTTTAATGTGAATAACATTCACATATTAACTATATACTAATGAGAAAATGAAGGAGGGATAGGATTGTAATTTCAATCCTATTTCCCTTTAAATAGTTGCATGAGATACAACTTTGGGTTAAGGCTTTTTATAAAAAACCCTAGAATTCATTTTTTTGTTTGGAAGTGTTCCAAACAAAAACCTCTCTCAAACCTCCACATCTCATCCTAAAGGAACCCACCTTCCTCCCTCACCTAGAGAATAATGGAGAAGATCTAGTGGTGAATCTTCATACGTTCGAGATCGTGTTACTGAGATCGTGATCGTTGGAGAAGGAGCTCGTGAAGAAAGCAATCTTCAAAGGTATATTACGTGTTGTCCTATCTTATATTACAAGCTTAATCTTAGTTATTTTGTTCTTGAATGAAATTTGTGTATCAAAAACATGAACACGCGATTCATAATCGTTTCCGCTGCAGGATTCGATCCCTTCAATTGGCATAAGAGCCCAATTGTGTTCTTGATATTTTTCATGATTTATCAAGAACAAAGGTGGGATTAACTATTTTCATGTAATGAATGAACGGTTTGTGAATTAGTTGTTTTGGTTTTTGCGCACCATAGGTTTGCATATCTTATGTTAAATTGTTCAATGTAAAGGGCCTATTGTTTTGGTCATTTTATTATGTAAATCGAGTCTGTAAGTCCGTGTCGATCGAGGCAAAGTGGTTGCTGAGAAGAACGAATAAAAAAATGAGGAAAAATAGCAAAAGGTGTTTGTTGTAATGTGTTCAGCGTTGCAATGCCAATGGGGCGGATTTCAGGTTGAAGACATGTACAGCGTTGCAACGCGCCTCCCAGCATCACAATGCTTGGACGATGAGGCCTTGGCGCCGCAACGCTTGCACAGGCCTCACAATGCTGAAGCCGAAGGCGTTTCACAACGCGCCCCAACGGTTAGAAACGAACAAATTGCAGCGTTGCAATGTTGCCATCAGTGTTGCAATGCCGAAGGCGTTTCAGGAGGATTCTGAACGGGTGAAAAACGTTTCTTTTATTATATATTAAATATAAAAAAATATTTTATATTTATTTATATTTAATTTTCTGAATTTTAATTAATATAGTTAGATTATATTAATTAAAATTAATTTTAGGATGGAAAAAATAGTCTAATTTTGCTATTTAATTTATGAAATTTTTGTATAATTATTGTCATGCATAATGTATGCTATTAATTTAGATATCTCACCTTAGGTTAAGCATTTACATGTATCAGTTATAATATAAAGTGTTATATTATATAGTTTGCACGTATAAATAATATAAGGAGTTATATTAATTTATGGACAACATTAACATGCATATTTTTCATGAGATGAATGTGTTATGTATGTTTTATTATTCATGTGATGAATGATGAAGCACAATAACATAGAATTGCATGTCACCTAAGGTTAAATTCTTTAGTTTTAAAATGTTAAGAACATGAAATTAATAGACCTTGGGTTATCTAGTTCCAATTCGATTAGAATTAGGAACCATACAATTTTTAAACAATGATAAAAAAGGGGACTGTGTCTACGGAAGGTCTACATCTAAATTCAAGTTATTTAAAGTGTAAAAGCGGTACACCCCTACCTAGGAACTGACTTGGGAGTGAATTTTAATAAGAGGGTTTATAAATTATAGTAGCGTCAGCGAATTTATTAAGGGGTTAATAAACTAGATATCCTAAGTTTAATATATAGAGTTATATTAGCAAACTTAGGATAAAATTAATATAAGAGTTATATTAATTGTCAATATAAGAGTTATATTGATAAGTTGAGGTAAAACCATTAGCTGGGTTTAGCCTCGTTGCGCAAATGGGAGCGTCCCCCTTCGAATGGTGTTTGTATTAGTCAATATCAAGGTGAATGGAGAGGGTACTTATAGTGCGTGGGAGCAGGTTTAGTGAAAACAAAACCTATGATCTCTTCTATCGGTTCACACCGTAAGATCACTATGGTCAGCCTGCTAGTTTGGCCTGGACCAGACAATCCCTTCGGAGGGCTTGATCATAAGGAATCGAACACAGTGGACACCCGAAAGGGATAAAGATATCTTTAGTCTGAACCTAGTCCTCCCTTCGCCGGATTTTGTTGGATGGGGACTCTGGGGTCTAAAGACGGAGGGTTACACTCACAAGGTACATAAGAAGTGTATGTATCCTGACCAAATAATGGTAACTAAAGTCTATAGGAATAAAAGTTATTCTGGCATTAGGTTTTGGTCAAGAAGGACTTGATCCAGAGGAGGAGTGTTTTTTATTACCCTTCGGTGTCATACATTCTAAACCTTTGAAGTATCATTGCAAATTATAAATGACCGAAGAATCATTAGATAATTAGCTAAAATGTGATTGGATTAGACAGTTTTCTATCGAGAATCATATACAAGTTTTATTTGTAAATTTCAACAAAATGACTAGCTCAATTATTTCCTTACTGGGTGCGAAAAAATTTACCGAAGAGAACATAATGACTTGGAAGAATAGACTCTTTCGAAAATCCAGGATTTGAATTGATTTGTTGCACATGATCTTAAGTTCGTTCTAAATGAGGAGTGTGCTTAATTCCCTGCTCAAAATACACATCATTCGGTTGAGGATGCATATGACCGCTGGATCAATGCCAATGAAAAGGCAAAAGCCTATATCCTAGCTAGCATACCTGATGGTTTAGCTAGGTGGCTGAAGGGCAAGGTCTCAGCTCGTGAGATCATGGATTTTATGCTAAATTTGTCTAGACAACCGTCCAAACAAATTCGACATGAAATTCGAAAGTACGTTTACAACGCACACATGAAGGAGGGAACAACAGTAAGAGAACATGTTCTCATTATGATGGCTCACTTCAACATAGCGGAAATGAACGGAGCGGTTGATAGCACATAAAATGTGCTATCCTTAGGCTTAATTATTGCTAGTTTTGTAATGATTTCGGATCTTTTATTTGTTTAAATTACTCAATTTCAGGATAAGAACACAAACAAGAGAATTGGAGACATTTTAGATTACTCGAGATCGAAACGAGGCTATTTGGAGCTAAAAATAACATCATTTAGAAGTAGAAAGATCAATCTAAGCTTGAACACCAAAGGTGATGGCGTTGCAACGCCATGTAGAGCGTTGCAATACCGTGCTTGCTGTTTAGAGGCATTGAAGACCCCAGGCGATAGCGTTGCAACGCTGCCTTGCAGCGTCACAACGCTATCTTGATAAGAAGGCACACATGAAGAACGACATAGAGGGCGTTGCAACGCTGCTTTTTACCGTTGCAACGCCAGATCGTCACGAGGCGTGCCGCGTTACGGTATCGGCGCGTAACGCTACCCTCAACGTTGCAATGTCATCGAGACATTCCATATATGCGGCCGCCCTAGGTACAACGCTGTAACATATTTGTCTCTAGCGTTGGAACGCTGTACTGATTGAGCCTATAAATAAACACTTATGTTTTCATTAAAGGGACCCGAATTTGCTAGACTTTTGACCATATTTTCGGAATATACTTTGTAAGAAGAGAGAAAAGAGATTTTTTTGGAGACAAAGCATTCGTGAAGGTTCGAGATTGAAGACGGGAGCTCGGAGACGAAGGACCGACATCAATGATGGAGATCTAATCTCCTTGAGCAGCGGAAACATGTTTGGGATCATAATTTGCTCGATTGTTTTAATTGAAACAAAAAACCAATACATTGATGATACAGAACAACCATGAAAATCTAATCTAATTAGGCATGGATTAATTGCATACAAACATGCTTTAGTCTTAAACAATTAAACTAAAGAGGAAATAGTAGGGGATTACCTTTGTAGTTGTTCCTCAAACAGCAACTCCTTGCTCTTAGAGAAATCAACAATGCAGCAACACAGGAACTCCTCTGTATCTTGCAGGACACCACCAACAGAAAAAACCTTCTATGTCTCTGAGTTCTACTTAGATCTCCCTAGGTGGGTAGGGTTCCAACAGTTGGAAGAATTGGGAATGAGAGTGTGTTAGAGAGAGAGAGAGAATTCTCTTTTCTGTGTCTTTCAAATTGATCGATTACCTTCATCCATCAACCCCTTTCTCCCTGTTAAACTATCAATAGGGAGAAGAAGGGGAGTAGTGGGAACGTGTCTGGATGACACGTTCTCTTATTTTATTATTAAAATAATAATAATAATTAAATAATAATAATTAAATCAAATTTAATTATTAATTTAAATCATATTTAAATAAAATAAATTAAATATCATATATTTAATTTGGATTAAATCTCATTTAATCATATTATCCCTTTAACCTATAGTTTTAATGTACATCTTATGCACATTAAATTTTAACCTATAGTTTTCAAATATGAATCACATTCATATTTGAATTTAACATTTGAACTCTTTCAAATATTTAATTCTCACACATAATTTAAAATGAATCATATTTACATTAAATTTATCATATATAGTTCCAAAACTATATATTATATCGTATCCATATACATTAAATAGATTCCCTAATGAATTTGAACAATTCAAATTCAGATGATCTAAGAACTCTTTACGAGCTAGAAGGTGGACCTAATGGACTTACATATCAGAAGCTCCAATGATACGAGATTGCTCGATTAATCTCATTAACCTCCCAATCAACATTCGTTAACTGTGGGAACACTCCTCTAAAGTTTCGCAGCTGCACTCTTCTCACTGCAGATATATTTCAGTATCCACGGATATTGACCAATAACAACAGTCAATCCTTCACGAATGTTCGCAACACCAGCTAGGTCAAATTACTTTATTACCCTTGGGTTACTTCTTGTGCCTTAAGTACCAATGCTCCTCTAATGAACGATTTGTCTGTGGTCCTACCAACAAACAGAGTCCCTCTCAGGCCAATGAGAGGGTCGGGCCCTTTGTTCAAGTCTCAGAGACACCACTTAAGGAAACATTCCTCTACTTACCCTAGTAGGCGGGAAGGAGTGAATTCAATCTTGCTATGTTAAGTTCCCAGCCGTTCACTCAGTCTTGTCCCCAAGAAGGTAGGCATATTAAGTCGGCGAATCTGGCCACTCTCACCCATACTAGTCAAAGGAAAATCCCTCGCGAACAAGAGTTTGTAACCTTCTCAGGATTGAGATCAAGTTGCCTAGGTCATCCTAGTGAAATAGAAACCTAACTAGTCAACGGAGTTACAGCTAGAGATTGCTATTTCGTGGTCCGGTCTTATGGAATCTCATTACATAGGATATCCCCACTCACATGTCATCTACATGAACACGTTAGGATCACAGTGTTTGCATCAAATACAAAGTGGGTCACATCCATAGTTTTACCAAGGTAAGGTACCCAAACCTTATCCCCAACTATAGACCCTTTAAGTTGTATCTCGAACCAAGATCCTTTATATGTACACTACATTCAGTTAATGATTCATATAACAGCCTTGGATGTTTAGTTTATTGGATTTAGGGTTTAAATAAAGGCAAACTCATAGATAACGAACAATAAATTTTTATTGAAATAAAAACACTTTATTACATTAATTAGAACATAATTACAAACTACGAGTTTTAGGGCACAAAACCCAACAATCAACACATAAGTTTAATTTCCTTTTCTTTCAGATTCTAATACCGTTTTAAGACGTTTCCTACATGTTTAGCTTGGTTTGCATGTGATTTAGAGTAGCTAAATGTTGTAGTTAGAATTTGATTCGCTTGTTAAGACTTAATAGCTATATATTGAAGCATGTTTGGTTCTTATTTTTGGCAATTCGTTATTTAACTCTTGTTTTTTATGGTTTAAGTGGACTCGAAAGATAAAACTTGAATTAGAGCAAAGTTGTCAAAACCCTAAAGAATCTAACATGAGAATGACGTAGAAACATAAGGGAAAAACATAAAGAAGTTGTTTAATGTCGTACATGTTTTAGGTTCATATGGAGACTATAGAATTTATTGCATGTGCGAGGCTCACTAAGAATCGAGAGGTTTTCTTGAGTATTTTACTTCTTTTTTATAAATTCATCTCATTGGTTCATTGCATGTGTTAGTTAGGTCATTGACTTGTAAAGTCACATTCCTTTAAATCTATGAATTTGTGTCTCCACGTGTTGGTTTGTTGTTTCTCTTTACATTCAATCATCTATGCATGTTATGTTTCTTTAGATAAAATTGAGAATTAAAATCTTGGTAATTAATTAATCTAGAAACCCATTCTCGAGGATGATAGTTGGACTCTAAAATCACTATACTAAAACTTGACCCGTACACTGCGGTATTACATTATCAAAATTATATGCAACAACGGTCATAGACGAAAAAAGTCAGGTATTGTTCATCCTAGAATCTCTTTTGAAGAGTTTTCTGTAATTCTGTAGCAATGTAGCGATGAACAACATAGAGTATGATCTTACTTCTCAGCTAAATGAGTTGCAGACTTACTAGTGTTTAATGGATTATAAGGGACAATATAATGGAGAGGCAAATCTGTTTGCCCATTCCAAAAGTTCACAGAAAGGTTCATCCTCTGGAACTAAGTACTGCAGTTATTCTTCTGAACTTAAGAAGATACAAAAGAAAAAGAAAAGGAGCAAATAAAGAGCAATTGTCTGCTAAAAAAATGTTGTTATTTGATAACTTGTATGTAGTTTCAGGGTTTATTAGAAACCTTATTTCTATTTCTTGCCTTAGCGAGTAATGTACTTCAATTTATTTTCAATTGAATAAAATGTTTATTTCCTTGGAAAAGTATTCAACTATGTGTTGCTCTTCTTGAGAATTATTTGCAATGATTTAATTCAGTTAAAATAGTTTTGAACACTGAATTATTCAAAATAGCAAGTACACGAACTGATTCCTCCTAAAGAAAATGCTCGTCTTTGGCATCTTATATTGGGTAACATTAACCTCAATAGGATTGAGAGAATGGTAAAGAATGGACTGCTAAATAAGTTAGAAGAAAATATTTTACCTGTATGTGAATTCTTCCTAGAAAGCAAAATGACTAAAAGACCTTTTTGTGGAAAAGGTTATATAGCCAAAGAACCTCTTGAGCTTATACATTCAGACCTTTGTGGTCCAATGAATGTTAAAGCGGAAAGGAGGTTATGAATATTTCATCTCTTTCATAGATGATTATTCTAGATTTGGGCTTATTTACCTAATGCATCGTATGTCTGAAGCACTTGAAAAGTTCAAAGAATTCAAGACTGAAGTTGAAAATAAATTAGGTAAAACAATTAAAACATTTCGATCAGATCGAGGTTGAGAGTACATGGATTTAAAATTCAAAAACTATATGATAGAACATGGAATTACATCCCAACTCTTAGAATATTGTTGGACATAGTTCGATCAATTATGAGTTATTCTCCTCTCCCCAATTCTTTTTGGGGTTACTGAAGTAGAAACTACAGGATACATTTTGAACAATGTGTCATCAAAGAGTGTTTCTAAAACACCTTTTGAACTCTAGAAAGGACGTAAATGTAGTTTATGTCATTTCTAAATTTGGGGTTGTCCAGCACATGTGATTGTGAAAAATCCAAAGAAGTTTGATTCACGTTCAAAATTGTGTCTATTCGTAGGCTACTGAAAAGAGACAAGAGGTGGATTATTTTATGATCCTAAGGAAGATGAGGTACTTGTGTCGAAAAATGTCACTTTCTTAGAGGAGGACAACATAAGGGACCACAAACCAAGAACTAAAGTTGTGTTAAGTGAGTTAGACAAAACAATAGCAAAGGTTTGTAATAAAGCTAGTACGTCAACAAAAGTTGTTGATACTAGTTTTTCTAGTCACGAGAGTCCATCTCAAGAGTTGAGTATTCTTCGACGTAGTGGGAGGGTTATAACACAACCTGACCGTTACATGGGTTTATCTGAAACCCAAGTTGTTATATCAGATGACGACTGTGAGGATCGATTGACTTATAATCAAGCGATGGTTGACAAAGACAAATGAGTCATAGCCATGGACCAAGAAATGAAATCTATGTACTTCAATTTTGTTTGGGATCTTGTAGATAAACCTGATGGGGTAAAACATATAGGTTGTAAGTGGATCTATAAGAGAAAGCGTGGTGTAGATGGAAAGGTGCAAACCTTTAAAGCTAGACTAGTAGTAAAGGGTTATACCCAGGTTGAAGGAGTTGACTATGAGGAGACCTTTTCGCCTATTGCTATGAAGAAGTCTATCCGTATCCTACTTGTCGTTGCCACATATTATGACTATGAGGTATGACAAATGGATGTCAAGACAACATTGTTGAATGATAATCTTGATTAGAACATCTACATGGACCAACCCGAAGGGTTCATTGAACCAGGAAAACAACAAAAGGTTTGCAGCTTAAAAGATCAATCTATGGACCAAAACAAGCCTCTAGGTCCTGGAATATAAAATTTAATGAGGCAATAAAATCTTTTTGCTTTTATAGGGAGTGGGGAGTTACCCACTGAATGGTCATTTCTTCTCTAGGTCCTACACGTTCCCACTACTCCCCAACTCCCCCTCGATAGGGAGTGGGGAGTTACCCACTGAATGGTCATTTCTTCTCCTGGTGAGAATGGGATGATGGATCGATCGATCATATTCATTGGATAGAGAAATTCTCTCTTTCTCACTCTCATTCCCAAAATTATCCAAAAGTTGGAATTCTTCCCACAAAGGATTTTGTTCTAAGTTGAATTTCAGAGGATAGGAGGTTTTCCAAATTGGTGGTGTTCTGTTGGTGAAAAACAGAGAACTTTTGAAGTTCTTAAGTTGCTGAACATTGGAGCAAGGAGTTGTTGTTCTGCTAAACTACAAAGGTAATTCCTTCTTCCCTTTAGTTTAATTGTGAACTTAGTTTGTTTGTATGCAATTAATCCATGTCTAATAGGATTAGAATTTCATGCTTGTTCTGTATTTATCAATGTACTGGTTTTTGTTTCAATTAAAACATTCAAGCAATTTACGATCCCAAACATGTTTCCGCTGCTCAAGGAGATCAGATCTCCATCAGTTAGATCAAGGCTAAACATGCTTAAAGAAGAAGAAATTCACAGCAAATAGAGTTTACTTACTTGTTGAAGACTTTCTTCAAAGTTCCTTCCTCAAATCACGAACTCTTCGTGCTCCTCGAACTCAACGAACTCTACCCACGAATGGAACTCGAACACCACCACTTGAAGTCTCGGTTGTTCTCTTTTGGAGAAGGAAAGTTTGTGGGAACCTTTTGTGTTTTGGAGAGGGAGGAGAAATGAGAGAGTTGAGAGAATTCTCTTTTCTTCTCTTTGGTGAAAAACAAAAAATGAGAAGAGTGATCCCCAATCTTTTCTTGCAAAGGGTTTAAATAGTGGAATGAGGGAGTTACTATTTCCACATTATTACCACTTTACCACAACCATAGGTTATGCAAATCTCATTTGCATAACCACATAATATAAGATATCTCATATCTCATATTGCAAATCTCATTTGCAATAATTGTGGATTAATTAAATTGAATCACATCCAATTAAATTTCTCTCATTTAGTTTCTCCAATTAGCCCTAATTCAACAATTAGGCTAACCTATAGTTTATTATGAATCTCATTCACATTAAACTATATATTATATCATTCATATCTCATATAAATGACATAAATGGTCTTAAAGTGAAATTGAACACTTCAACTTCATACCAAAACATTAACCCTTCTTTTAATACAGGTGGAGCAAACCGACGGACCTAATGGACCTACAGTGACGGGCTCCAATGATCCGAGATTAACCTGCCAAACTCTTTGACCCGGTTAACCAACATTCATTAGCTACGGTAACACTCCACTATACCTCGTAGCTGCACTCCTGTCAGTGCACAATATTACGTGTCCACTGATATAACCAATTCCCATGAGTCGACCCTTCACAGGTTCTTCGTAGACACGACTGGGTCAAATTACCGTTTTATCCCTGTGTCTACCTCTTGTTCCTTAAGTCCCCACTGCTCCTTTAATGAATAACATATTGTGATGGTCCAACCATACACAACACCCTTCTCGGGCCAGTGAGAAGGTGGGCGCCCGTTGTTCATGCCCTGGAGACAGCACTTAAGGGAACAACCCCTCTAGTTTCCCTAAAGGCGGGAACGAGTGAATTCCATCTCGCTTAGTTAAGTTCCCAACTCTCTACTTGGTTCTGTCCCCTAGAAGATAGGCATATTGGGCGAGAAATCGTGACCACCCTCACTGCGTACTAGTCAAAGAACAAACCCTCGCATGAGAGTCCGTAACACGCTCGGGGATTTGAGTCGAGTCACTAATGGTCATCTACGAAGTTATTAGTCCCTTCTTGTCAGCGGTGTTACGTTAGTAGGTCTAATAAATCACGGTCTGGTCTTGTACAATCTCGGTCTGAGAGGATGCCCCCACTCGCATGTCAACCACATGAGCGAGTGAGATCACCTCGTTTGTATCTAATACAAAGCGGGCCGCATCCACAGTGTATCCAGGGTTAGGTCTCCAACCCTATCCATATACTGTAGACCGTTTGGGTCATTAACTCGAACGTGATCCTCCCTGTGTGTCCACTACACACCGTTCAAGCTCTAGTTTTCTCATAAATTCAATGACCCTGGAGCTTAGTTTATTGGAAAAGTTTATAAATATTGCGAGACACAAAGTGATGAAATGAATAACTCTTATTAATTTCAAACAATATGTTACAAACACAAGATTACGACAAAAATCCCAACAAACTCCCACTTGGAAAAAGCTAGTGGAGAAAATACATTTCAGAAATGTACATAAATTACAATGAAGTAATACAATAAACTAGGGAATTGAATACCCGTTTACACATCTCCCACTTGCCCTAGTCAGGAAGCTCTCGAAGACCTAGACTCTCTAGGTGACCCTCAAACACCTTAGCCATGAGGGGCTTTGTAAATGGATCAGCTACGTTGTGCTCCGACGCTATCTGAGTGACCGTCACGTCTCCCCGGTGCACAATCTCCCGTATCAAATGATACTTCCGCTCAATGTGCTTGCCTCTCTTATGGCTCCGAGGCTCACGTGAGTTGGCACGTGCACCACTGTTATCACAGACGAGTGTGATTGGCAAGTTCATATTTGGAACAACTTCCAAATCTTTCATGAACTGACTAAGCCAAAAAGCTTCCTTTGCAGCTTCACAAGCCGCAACATACTCCGCTTCCATAGTGGAATCAGTGATGCATCCCTGCTTGATGCTTCGCCATACTACAACTCCTCCATTCATAATGAAGGTTGACCCCGAAGTGGATTTTCTAGAATCCTTATTAGTCTGAAAATCAGAACTCGTGTATCCCGTAAGGATCAAATCCCCACAACCATACACTAAGCTGTAGTTCCTCGTTCGCCTAAGATACTTGAGGATTGCCTTTACAGTTGTCCAGTGATCTAATCTCAGATTGGTGATATCTCATCGACAATTCCCCACTGCGTATGCGGATGTCGGGCCTAGTACACAGCATGGCATACATAAGGCTCCCTACAGTTGAAGCATATGGAATCCGTCTCATATCCTCAACATCTTGAGGAGTCTTAGGACACTGATCCTTAGACAAGTGAACCTCATGCGTGAAAGGCAGCAAGCACTTCATGGAGTTCTGCATCTTATATCTAGACAACATCTTGTAAATATAAGACGCCTAAGACAAGGCTAGCGTTCTGTTCTTCCGGCTCCGGACAATCTGGATATCTAGAAGATACTGAGCTTCTCCCAAATCTTTCATTTGGAATTGCGAAGCTAGCCACTTTTTGACGTCAGTAAGAAATTCTACCTCATTCTCAATGAGAAGAATATCGTCAACATACAACTCCAATAATGCGACAGTTTTGTCAACGATTTTCTTGTAGACACAAGGCACGTCGACATTTTGATCAAAGCCATAAGATTTGATCGCCTCATCAAACCTTATATTCCAAGACCTCGAAGCCTGTTTCAGTCCATAAATGGACCTATGAAGCCGACAAACTTTTTGCTCTTGGCCTTGGGCAATGAACCCTTTTTGGGCTGGTCCATGTAGATGGTCTCATCAAGTTTTGCCATTCTGAAAGGATGTCTTGACATCCATCTGCCATACCTCGTAGTCATAATACGCGGCAATGGCCAGAAGGATCCTGATCGACTTTACCATGGCAACAGATGAAAAGGTCTCCTCATAGTCAACCCCTTCAACACGGGTAAAACCCTTTGCCACTAGTCGAGTGTGAAAGTGCGCACCTTCCCATCTACGCCACGTTTACGCTTGTAGATCCATTTGCAACCAATAGGTTTTACCCAATTCGGTTGATCCACAAGCTCCCATACAGAATTGAAGTACATAGACTCCATTTCTTGGTCCATAGCTTTAATTCACTCGTCTTTGTCAACATCAACCATTGCACGATCATAGGTCAATGGATCCTCACTGATCATCATCGGGAGCGACAAGCGAGGTTTTGACTAACCCATGTAACGATCAGGCTGTCTCATAGCTCTCCCACTACGTCGAGGCATTCCCAACTCTTGGGAACGAATTTGACTAGACGTGCTAGGATCAACAACACTTGTTGACGTACTAGCCCCATCAGCAACTCTTGATGATGATCATCCATTTAATTCAATACAATTTTACTCCTTGGTAAATGATCCGAGCGTGGTCTTCCTCAGGAAAGTGGCATTTGTCGACACAAGCACCCTATTTTCCTTAGGATCGTAAAACAGACCACCCCTAGTCTCTTTAGGGTAACCTACGAATAGGCACCATATCGAATGGGGTTCCAACTTTTTCGGGTTTGACACCAACACGTGGGTCAGGCATCCCCAAATCTTGAAGTGATGTAAACTGCCTTTATGTCCACTCCGGAGCTCGAAAGGTGTTTCACAAACACTCTTCGACCGGAACGTTGTTCAAAATATAAACCCGCATCTCCACTGCGTACCCCAAAAAGAATCGAGGAGGCGAGCATAGCTCATCATCGACCGAACAATGTCCAACAAGGTTTGCATTTCTCTCTCTCGATACACCATTCTTACGTGGCATACCAGCGTTGAGAGTTGGGGCGTAATTTCGTGTTCTTTCATATAGTCCTCGAATTCAGTGTCCATGTACTCTCCACCTCGATCCGATCGAAGTGTTTTAATCGATTTACCTAAGAGGTTCTCAACCTCAGTCTTGTACTCCTTGAACTTTTCAAGAGTTTCAAACTTCTTGTGCATTAGGTAAATATACCCATATCTGGAGTAATCGTCTATGAAAGGCAGGGAAGTACTCATAACCGCTTAGAGCTTTAACATTCATCGGACCACGAGAGGTCGGAATGTACTAACTCAAGAGGCTCTTTGGCTCTATATCCTTTTCCACTAAAAAGAACGTTTGGTCATTTTGCCCTCATGGCATGACTCACACACCGGCAAAGAGTTTTCTTCCAACTCGTTTAGAAGTCCACTCTTCACTAATTTCTCAATCCTATTGAGATTAATGTGGCCTAACCGAAGATGCCAAAGGTAGGCATTTTCTTTTGGAGAAACTTTTGCTTTCTTAGTTTGTGTTTCTGCAGTTTTAAACAATTCAGTATTCAAAATACTTTTGACCGAATTCGGTTTCAAAACATACAGATTATTTTCAAGTGAAGCTGAACAAATAACATTTCCTTTGAAAGAAATAAACGCTTTATTAAATTCAAAAGAGATTGAATAACAATGTTCAATTAGCAGGAAATTGAAACAAGGTTTCTAGTAAACCCTGGAACTATGTACAGATTGTCCAACAATAAGTATTTCCCGCAAAAGTGCAGCTTTACCATGTCGATCGCCGCAGCAGAGACAAGCTCCCCGGATCCAACCCGTAGAGTTACCTCACCCTCTCGCAGCGGCTGCCAGGAATCAATACCCTGAAAAGAAGAACAAACGTGGTTAGTGGCACCCGAATCCAATATCCAGGAAGAGTCACTACTCTCCACTAAACATATTCTGATCCACAAGTAAATCGATTTACCTTGATTCTTCCTCTCGGCCAGAATTTGAGACAGTTTCTCTTCCGATGATCACGCCTCATTGCAAAGTGGAAATACTTTCCTTTCCTTGCAACCTCCTTGACCTTCTTGCCCTTGTGGGCGGCAGCACGGTCAGTTTTACCCCTCTTAATCCTCTTCTTCCCTTTCGGGCGTGAAGGAGCAACAGGTTTCGTCCCGGAGGTCGAACCCCGTGATAAGACACTGTGAGGCAACATTTGCCTCAGATTCCTTGACCTTGTTCAAGGATTGGAAATTTTGTAGCTCATTGAGGAGGGTAGTCAGAGTGTAGCTAATTTTGTTCATAATAGCATTGCTACTCTGGCCAAGGAAACTCTTCGGAAGAGTCTTCAAAATAAAATTTACTTGGCTGGACTCGTCGATCGAAGTCCCGTTCATCTCGGCCAGATGAAAGTGGGTCATCATGTCTAGAACATGTTCACGGATAGACGACCCCTCTTTCATCCGTGCGTTGAAAACGTATTTGAGCGAGTCATGTCGGACCTGAAAGGACTGTTGTCTAAACATTTCCTGCAAGGACTCCATGATCTCCTTAGCGGAAACCATCACTCATGCTTCTTTTTGCCAAGACATCGGACATCTTTGGCAATTATGTAGAACTTGGCCTTTTCATTGGTCCCGATCCAGCGATCGACGCATCGCGAACACTTCGCGACGCAGCGGTCGAGCCCCAGACATCGAGGACACTCCTCGGATAGCACGAACTTTATGTCGTCTTGTACCAAAATTGTATTAATGTTATTTTTCCAACTCGTAATTATCTCCCACTAACTTATCCAAGGCGAGTAAAGCTATTATTGCATGCAAGACATTTTTAAGTGAAAAATAAGGAAAACTTTGTATTAGTCTCGCAAAAACTTTTGAAAACCAATCAAGTTTTAGCAAAAATTGTTTCATGATCCCTAGGTCATTCAAAATTTTGCAATGATACCTAAAGGTTTAGAATAACCGCAACCGAAGGGTGAACAAAACATTCCTCCTTTAGGACGAGACTTTCTCGATCGGACCTAATCCGGAATAACTCTTATTCCATTAGGCGCCCAATTACCATTGTTCGGTCGAATTCATTAACACTTAACGATGACTCGTGAGTGTCACCCTCAATCATTAAGTTTCCAAGCATCCGCCCAAACAATAGCCACCGAAGGGTGAACCAAGAAGGAAAACCAACTAGGAAATCAGATCCCTTTCGGGAATTCACGGTATTCGACTCCCATGATCAAGCTCCTCCGAAGGGATTGTGCAGTCAGCACCAAACTAGCAGGCAGATCATAGGTGTCTCACGGTGTGAATCGAAAGAAGAGACCGTGGGTCTTGTTTTCACAAGTCCCGCTCCCACTCACTATAAGTACTCTCTCCATCCACGATGATATTGACTCTATACAAATGCCACCCGAAGGGGACGCTCCCATTTGCGCCACGAGGCCGAGTATAGATCTCACGGTGTGGACTTAACTGGAGATTTGTGGTTGGAAATTCAAATGTATCTCATACACTATATTTCCTTCCACTCAACACTTTAATTTTATTAGGGATTGACCTAGATAAACCTGGCTAAAATTTACCTAAGTCTACCAATATAATCTTATATGGTATTAACCTAAGTTTATAATCACATTATTAACTTAGGTCTATGTGAGTAAATTAATTAACACTTAATTAACGGCACTCACGAGAATATAACCTAAGAATCTCCGGATCGAATTCACTCCCAGGTCGGTTTCTAGGTAGGGGTGTTCCGCAAGCGTTAACTTAAATACCCCAGCCTTAGACAAAACCTTCCTTAGACAGAGTTACTTAAAAATGTTATATTTGATTTTCTAAATTTCTAATCTTATTAGAAATTTAGAAAACCTAAGTCTAATTATGCAAGTTCTAAACACTTTAAAACTAATAATTAACTTAGGTTGCATTCATTTCTATGTTATAGTGCTTGATCATCCATCACATGAATAATACTATATACTATAACATAATATAATTCATCACATGAATTAAATGCATGGGCATGCTTTTAATTTAAAAAATATAACACTTATATTAAATAAATTAAATCATGCAAACATTATATTATAACTCTTATAATATAATCCTATCATACATACTATATACAAGGTTTAAAATGTCAATGTCGATGGAAATGTCGTGGTTCGTGATTTTTTACGGAAATGTCGATAGAAATGGAAATGTCGATGGAAATTTCGGGAAAATTTACGAAAGTTATGGAAATTGATGGAAATTGTTTGAATTAACCAATGAAACTTTGATTGTGGCTTAATTAGACTATAATTAACCACTTTTAAGCATTACATTTAAAAATTAATACAATATTTAGATACAAATATTGATTAACATGTCGATGATAGCAAGAATTTGATTAAAAAAATATATATAAATTCTATAAATTCTATAAATTATTTCATAAAACTTTAATTATGGGTTAATCATGCTATAAATTGATTTATTTCTAACATTATATAGGTAAAAAAATATATTTTAACATTTTAACCTTTAAATCATACATTTTAGAAAATATATAATACATTTAAATCATACATCTAAAATATATTTTAACCATCCTATATTGTTTCTGGGTTTTTTTTCCTAATAATGATTTTTGGTTTGACATAATTTTACGTTAAAAAATGTTGAAGAATAAAAAAAAGATTTGAAAAGTTATTTAACAAAAAAAAAAAATCTTGCCACACTAATATTATCAAACCCTCTCTCTTACCTTCAGTGTTTTTATTTGTGTTGTTTGTCTTTCATAGTTGCTATTCTCAATCCAGTCGAGCTCCCTCATTGCTTTTGTAGTTGAGTTGCAGAAAAGAAAAAAGAATACAATAGGGGAGAGATAAAATGGTTGGGGGAGAGATTAAAAGACCCCAGTCCCACATCGAAA
This sequence comes from Trichosanthes cucumerina, assembly GCA_036507285.1. Taxonomy (NCBI): domain Eukaryota; kingdom Viridiplantae; phylum Streptophyta; class Magnoliopsida; order Cucurbitales; family Cucurbitaceae; genus Trichosanthes; species Trichosanthes cucumerina. Next base: position 40,541,895 of record CM071836.1, on the reverse strand, counting down.
ATTTCTAAAATGCAAAATGTTTATAAGAGAATCCAAGACACGGTATCACTCAACTGGGATTTCTTCTTTTGGGCTTCTATCATATTGGGCGACCCAAGTTTAGAGCCTTTTGTGTGGGTGTCGACCTTTCGAGAAATTTCGATGAAATTCATGAAAGAGACATCTTTTCCTAAGTTTATATATCGAGGGTCTGAAACTGATGCATGAAACCTTTAACATAATGTGAGATTTTAAATCTATATGATATACATTATGCACATAGAAATTAATTAAAATATACATTTCATGCATAAAATAATTAAATAGTAAATATGGACCGATTTTTGGCACGTAGGGGCAATTGTTTAATTAAATAACATTAATATAACATTTATATTAATATTATTTAATAAAATAATAAAATAAAATAAATAAATACATTTTATAAATAAAAAATTAAATGAAATGAAAAAATTGCCCACTAAGAGGAAATACACGGCTCACACTCGCGGAATCGCCATGAATCGCTCCTCAACGCGTGCGTTGTTGCAACGCACATGCGCTACTGCGTTGAGCGCGCGTTCTCAACGCCGGCGGTGTTGTAACGCTACGCCAAAGATTACAACGCCGATCATCGCATGGCCTCCGCCCATAAGCGACGCTGTTGACGCGTTGGGCAGCGTCTCAACGCCATCAACAGAACAACAAACATTTTGTTGTTCTTCCACTGATTTTCGCCTGTTTTCGCTCCGATTTCTTCACAGCAACTCTTGCCACGAACGACCCGGACTTACAGACTCGATTTACAACAAAATGCCCAAAAACAACGGGCCCTTACATTGATCTCATCAACATAATTGTAAATCTAAACTAGTGCCAAAAACTGTAAACATCCATAATGCAAACAAAAATATCACCTCATGAAATTATGGCAAAACACCCACCAAATTTTAATAAAATAGTGCATAAATGAAGAACCATCGAGATGGCTCTGATACCAATTGAAGGGAATGAGAATCCCGCACAGCGGAAGACGATTGAATCGTCGAGGTATCATTATGCAACTAGTGTTTATTAAAATTGATCTAACACTTAGATCTAGGCTAAACATGCTTAAAGAAGAAGAAATTTACAGCAAATAGAGTTTACTTGTTGAAAACTTTTTTCAAAGTTTCTTCCTCAAATCACGAACTCTTCGTGCTCCTCGAACTCAACGAACTCTACCCACGAATGGAACCCGAACACCACCACTTGGAGTCTCGGTTGTTCTCTTTTGGAGAAGGGAAGTTTGTGCGAACCTTTTGTGTTTTGGAGAGGGAGGAGAAATGAGAGAGTTGAGAGAATTCTCTTTTCTTCTCTTTGGTGAAAAACAAAAAATGAGAAGAGTGATCCCCAATCCCTTCTTGCAAAGAATTTAAATAGTGGAATGAGGGAGTTAATATCTCCACATTATTACCACTTTACCACAACCATAGGTTATGCAAATCTCATTTGCATAACCACATAATATAAGATATCTCATATCTCATATTGCAAATCTCATTTGCAAAAATTGTGGATTAATTAAATTGAATCACATCCAATTTAATTTCTCTCATTTAATTTCTCCAATTAGCCCTAATTCAACAATTAAGCTAACCTATAGTTTATTATGAATCTCATTCACATTAAACTATATATTATATCATTCATATCTCATATAAATGACATAAATGCCCTTAAAGTGAAATTGAACACTTCAACTTCATACCAAAACATTAACCCTTCTTTTTAATCCGTGTGGAGCCAACCGAGGACCTAATGGACCTACAAAGTGACGGACTCAATGATCCGAGATTAACCTGCCAAACTCTTTGACCCGGTTAACCAACATTCATTAGCTACGGTAACACTCCACTATAACCCGTAGCTTCACTCCCGTCAGTGCAGAATATTACGTGTCCACTGATATAACCAATTCCCAAAAGTCGACCCTTCACACGTTCTTCGTAGACACGGCTGGGTTAAATTACCGTTTTACCCTTGTGTCTACCTCTTGTTCCTTAAGTCCCCACTGCTCTTCTAATGAACAACATATTGTGATGGTCCAATCATACACAACACCCTTCTCGGGTCGGTGAGAAGGTGGCGCCCGTTGTCCAAGCCCACGAGAGCGAAGACTTAAGGGAACAACCCTCTAGTTTTCCTAAAGGCGGGAACGAGTGAATTCCATCTCGCGTAGTTCAGTTCCCAACTCCCTACTTGGTTCTGTCCCCTAGAAGATAGGCATATTGGGCGAGTAACTATGACCATCCTCACCCGTACTAGTCAAAGACCTGACCCTCGCAAAAAGGAGTCCGTAACATGCTCAGGATTCAGGTCGAGTCACTAATGGTCATCTACGAAGTTATTAGTCCTTACTGTCAACGGTGTTACATCAGTAGGTCTAATAAATCTCGATTCGGTCATGTACAATCTCATTGCACAGGATGCCCCCACTCGTATGTCAACCACATGAACGAGTCAGATCACCTCGTTTGTATCTAATACAAAGAGGGCCGCATCCACAGTGTATCTAGGATTAGGTCTCCAACCCTATCCATATACTGTAGACTGTTTGGGTCATTAACTCGAACATGATCCTCCCTGTGTGTCCACTACACACCGTTCAAGCTCTAGTTCTCTCATAAATTCAATGACCCTGGAGCTTAGTTTATTGGAAAAGGTTATAAATATTGCGAGACACAAAGTGATGAAATGAACAACTTGGGTTTCAGCTAAATCCATGTAACGGTCAGGCTGTATTATAACCTTTCCACTACGTCGAGGTATACTCAACTCTTAAGATGGACTCTCTTGACTAGACAAACTAGTATCAACAACTCTTGTTGACGTACTAGTGTTCTTATTAGCAACCTTTGCTATTGTTCCGTCTAACTCACTCGACACAACTTTACCTTTTTTTGTTGTGGTCCCTTATGTGGTCCTCCTCTAAGAAAATGGCATTGGTCGACACAAAAACCTTATCTTCCTTAGGATCATAGAATAAACCACCTCTTGTTTCTTTTGGGTATCCTACGAATAGGCATAATTTTGAACGTGAATCCAACTTCTTTGGATTTGTCACAAGCACATGTGCTGGACAACCCCATATTCTGAAGTGACATAAACTATCTTTACGTCCTTTACAGAGTTCAAAAGGTGTTTCAGAAACACCTTTGGAGGGCACATTATTCAAAATGTATACTGCAGTCTCCACTGCATAACCCCAAAAGGAACTAGGGAGATGAGCATAACTCATCATTGATCGAACCATGTCCAACAAGGTTCTATTTCTCCCTTCGATGCACCGCTTTTCTTTGTGGTGTGCTGGGAGTCGAGAGTTGGGATGTAATTCCATGTTCTATCATATAGTTCTGGAATTTTAAATCCATGTACTCTCCACCTCGATCCGATCGAAGTGTTTTAATAGTTTTACCTTATTTATTATCAACCTCAGTCTTGAATTACTTGAACTTTTCAAGTGCTTCAGACTTGTGGTGCATTAGGTAAATATTCCCAAATCCTGAATAATCATCTATAAAAGAGATGAAATATTCATATCCTCCCCTGGCATTAACATTCATTGGACCACAAAGGTCTTAATGTATAAGCTCTAGAGGGTCTTTGGCTCTATAACCTTTTCCACTAAATGGTCTTTTAGTCATTTTGCCTTTTGGGTTGGATTCATATACTGGCAAAGAATTTTATTCTAACTCGTTTAGAAGTCCGTTGTTTACCAGTCTCTCAATCCCATTGAGAATAATGTGACCAAATCTTAGATGCCAAAGATGAGCATTTTCTTAAGGAGAAATTTTATGTTTCTTAGTTTGTGCGTTTGCAGTTTTAAATAATTTAGTGTTCAAAACCATTTTCTAATGAAGTTTGAACATATTTCTAAACCTTTCTTAAAAATAAACACTTTCTTCATAGAAAATGAAGCAAAAATACATTGTTCTATAAGGAAAGAAATGGAAATAAGGTTTCTAGTCAACCCTTGTATCACTAATATATTGTCCAACAATACATATTTCTTGCAAAAATAAAACTTCATTGGTCCCTATTGCTACAATCGAGACGACTTCTCCATTTCTAGCCTGGAGTGTTATCTCTCTTTCATGTAGATCGTAAGGAATCAATTCCCTGAATAGAAGAGCAAACATGATTAGTTGTGCCTGAATCAAGTATCCAAGCAGTTTTATCATTATCCACTAATCAAGCTTCTAGGCAAAGTAAATCATATTTACCTTCTTCTTTTTTGCAATGTACTTCTGACAGTTCTGTTTTCAATGCCCGTGTTCATTGCGGTGGAAACACTTTCCTTTGTCAAGAACGTCTTTGACTTTGCCGCTTTCGGCGCAACTTTGTCAGCCTGTTTCCCTTTACCAACATTCTTCATGTTCTTCTTCTTTCCTCTCAGGTTAGAAGAAGATGAAGCCGCATTTTTCGTCCCAGAGGTCGAACCTCTGTGATAACTCCTACTCGCCGAATTTGCCTCACCTTTCCATCCCTCAATTTTCATCAACGATTGAAAGGTCTGGAGTTCATTCAGAAGGGAGGTAAGATTAAAAGTAAGCTTGTTTGTAACAACATTACTTCTAAACTGCAGGAAACTATCTGGAAGAGTTTCCAAAATGAAGCTGACCTGGCTCGAATCATCGATGGAAGCACCATTCGACTCCGCGATGTTAAAGTGCACCATAATATCCAGGACATGATCACGACCAGATGCATCCTTTGGCATCCTCGAGTTGAATATGTACTTTAGGGCATTATGTCGGGCCTGTGTGGACTGTTTTCCAAACATACCCTGCACAGAATCAATGATTTCCTTGGCGTTAATCATGCCCTCATGCTTCTTGGCTAATATGTCAGACATACTTGCTAGCATGTAGACCTTGGCCTTATCATTGGCCTTGATCCATCGATCTTATGCATCACGAATATTTCGTGACACATTCGAGCCTGACACCTGAGGACACTTCTCAGTTAGCACAAACTTCAGATCATCCACTACCAATATAGTGTTGAGTTTGTTTTTCCATGTCATCATATTCTCTCCGGTTAACTTTTTCCCACCCAATATGGAAATTATAGAGCTAGAAATTTTTATTGAAAATTTACAAACAAACTTGTATGAGTTTCTTGCTATAACTCTAATCCAATCATGTTTTAGCTAATTATCAAATGATTCATAGGACATTTATAATTTGCAATGATACTCCAAAGGTTTAGAATGTATGACACCGAAGGGTAATAAAAAACACTCCTCCTCTAGATCAAGACACTCTTGAGCAAAACCTAATACAAGAATAACTTTTATTCCTATAGGTTTTTGTTACCATTTTTCGGTCTGGATATCTACACAACTTATGTACCCCGTGAGTGTAACCCTCTGTCTTTAGATCCCGGAGTCTCCATCCAATAAATTATGCCGAAGGGAGGACTAGATTGGAAAATAGTCTAAGGAAATCTTTATCCCTTTTCGGTGTCTACTGTGTTCAATCCCCTATGATCAAGCCCTCTGAAGGGATTGCCTGGTCCAGGCAAAACTAGCCGGCTGACCATAGTGATCTAACGGTGTAAACCGACAAAAGAGACCGTAGGTTTTGTTTTCACTAAACCTGCTCCAACTCACTATAAGTACCCTCTCCATTTACCTTGATATTGACTCATACAAACACCATCCGAAGGGGGATGCTCCCGTTTGTGCCACGAGGCTAAGTATGAGTCTCACGGTGTGAACTTCCCAGAGATAACGTAGGTGGAAAAATATGTATCTCATACACTTTTTCCTCCCACTGAATACTTTAAAGTTATAGTAATCTTACTTAGGCTAAAAACCGGACTAATGATTTTACCTAACTCTATCAATATAACTCTTATATTGATTTTATCCTAAGTTTATTAATATAACTCCTTATATTAAACCTAGGATTTCTAGTTTATTAACCCCTTAATAAACCCGCTGACGCTACTGTAATTTATAAACTCTCAGATTAAATTTCACTCCTAGATCAGTTTCCAGGTAGGAGTGTTCCGTTTCCATCAGCTTAAATACCCCAGCTTAGACAGATCTTTCCTTAGACAGAGTTCCTCTTTTAATCATAGCTTATAAATTACTAGGTCCTTAATTCTAATCTAATTAGAACTAGATAACCTAAGCTCTATTATTTCCAAGTTCTAAACACTTTAAAACTAATAATTAACCTTAGATGACATGCATACTATGTGATAGTGCTTGATCATTCATCACATGAATAATAAGACATACATAGCATAATCATCTCATGATATATAATGCATGTCAATGTTGTCCATAAATTAATATAACAACTTTATATTAATTAATCATGCAAACTATATAATATAACTCTTCATATTATAAATGATGCATGAAAATGCTTAACCTAAGGTGTGATTTCTAAAAGAAAAGCATACATTATGCATGACAATAATTACACAACAATTGCATAATTTAAATAGCAAAATTAGACAAATTTTGGCACCCTAGAAATAATTTTAATTAATATAATCTAATTATATTAATTAAAATTAAATATATTAAATATATTAAATATAAAACATTTTTATAATTAATATATATAATAAAAATAAATTTTCGCCCGTTGCTCCTTCTGCCCGTAAAGCATACATTATGATGGTAGCGTTACAACGCTACGCCTTGTCCGTTTCTGTCCGTTGGAGCGCGTTGCGAAACGCTTTCGCGGTAACGCCGCTTCTCTTGCGCGCCTCCTTCCAGCAAGCTAGCTGCTGCAACGCACGCTGCACAGACAACATATGGAATCACCTATTCTAAGCTCATTTTTGCTCTGATCTTCTCAGCAACCACCTTGCCTCGATCGATGCGGACTTACAGACTCGATTTACATAATAAAATGCCCAAAACAATAGGCCCTTACATTTAATGATTCAATGGAAAATGTAAATCTAAGTGCCAAAATTGAAACCATCTAATTTGCAAACGCGTTCATACATCTCATGCAGAAACAGTAAATCCTACCTCGTTCTTGAAAATTCAGAACATAAATCAAGAACGCAATTGGGCTCTGATACCAATTGAAGGGATTACGAGTCCCGCAGCGGAAGCGACTGTGAATCGTGAGCTCTTTATTCAGTTACAACGATTTTATTCAAGAACATATACAACAAGATTAAGCATGTAAATATAATGGACAACAAGGAAAATTACCTTTGAAGAACCTTTCTTCAAGTGCTCCTCCTCTCTCATGATCAAGATCTTAGCAACACGAACTCGAACGAATACCGACAGTACCACCAGATCTTCTCCATTGTTCTCTAGGTGAGGGAGGAAGGTGGGTTCCCTCTAGGAAAGGTGAGGTGTTTTGCGAGAGAGATTTTTGTGTCTTGGAACCTTTCCAACAACACAACAAAAGCTTGGAATCACTTAACCTAGTTGCATCTCATGCAACCATATATATAGGGAAATAGGATAGAAATGACCATCCTACCCCTCCTTTATTCTTTCTTTAGTATATAGTTTATATATGAATCTAATTCTCATTAAAACTATATATTATATCAATTATATCATATATAATTGATATAACACCTCATGTATGAAATTGAACACTTCAATTTCATTCCTCACTTTATACCCTCAATATTATCATGTTGAGCCAACGGAGGGACCTAATGGACCTACAGTTCATGAGCTCCAATAATGTGAGATTAGCTGATCAAACTCTTTGATCCAGTTAATCAATATTCATTAACTACAAGTCACTCCACTATAGACTTGCAACTTTACTCTCCTCACTGTAGATAATATTGTGTCCACTGATATAGTCATTACCCATGAGTCGACCCTTCACAGGTTGTTCGTAATTACAGTTGGGTCAAATTACCGTTTTACCCCTATGATTACCTCTTTGTTCCTTAAGCACCACTGATCCTCTAATGAACAACAAGTCTAAGGTCCTACCTTAGACTCATAACCTCATAGAGGCGGGACCCCGTTGTTCAAGACACGGAGTCGGTTCTTAAGGGAACAACCTATCTAATACCTTAGTGTAGGAATGAGTGAATTCCATTTTGCAAAGTTAAGTTCCCGGTGCTCACGAGGTTACTGTCACCCGAGAACGAGGCTTATTGAGTCGGCCTCACAGTCGATCGCACTCCATACTAGTCTAAGGATAAACCCTTATAAGCGGGAGTTCTTAACTTGCTCGAGATTCAAAGTTGAGTCACTAATGACAATCAATAAATTACTAGTCTTATCGTGTTAGCGGTGTTACACTGCTTAGACTAATAATTTGCGATCCAGTCTTGTATGAACTGTTCTTACAGGATGCCCCCAAATATTGTCAACTACACTGATTTTGAAGATAAATGTTATAATTTTGGAGCTTAGTTTATTGGATTTATAAAGCAAGATTGTAATTGTAACAAAACAAATAACACTTTATTTAATTGATCAAAATTACACAAGTTTAGGGCATAAATCCCAACAAGCTATAATCGACCAAACCATGTCCAACAAGGTTCTGTTTCTCCTCTTTGATACACCATTCTACTGTCGCATACCAGGTGCTGAGAGTTGGGACATAATTACGTGTTCTATAATATAGTCCTGGAATCCTTTGTCCATGTACTCTCCACCTCGATCAGATCGAAGTGTTTTTATCGTTTTACCTAACAGGTTCTCAACCTCAGTCTTGTACTCCATGAACTTTTCAAGAGTTTCATGCTTCCTATTCATTAGGTAAATATACCCATGCCTTGAAAAGTCATCCATAAAAGATACAAATTATTCGTAACCTCCTCGTGCTTTAACACTCATCCTACCATAGAGGTCGAGAATGTATAAGCTCAAGGGCTCTTTGACTCTATATCCTTTTCCACTAAAAGGACGTTTGGTCATTTTTTCTTCGAGGCATGGCTCACTCACCGGTAAAGAGTTTTAATCAAACTCGCTTAGAAGTCCACTCTCCACTAGTCTGTCAATCCTATTGAGATTGATGTGGCTTAACCTTAGATGCAAAAGATGGGCATTTTCTTTTGGAGAAACTTTTACTCCTTTACTTCGTGTTTCTGTTGTTTTAAATAATTAAGTGTTCAAAACGCTTTCGATCGAATTTGGTTTCAAGCGTGCATGATTAGACTGAAGTGAAGCAGAACACAAGAAATTTCCATTTCTAGAAATAAATGCTTTATTACTAGAAAAAATTACAGAAATAGAGTGTTCAAGAAGACAGGAAATAGAAACGAGGTTTCTAGTAAACCCTGGAACTATATACAAATTCTCCAATAATAAGTAATTCCTGCTGAAATAGAGCTTCACTTTGTCTATCGCTGTAGCAGAGACAATCTCCCTGGATCCAACCCGTAGAGTCACGTCACCCTCTTGCAGCTGCTGCCAGGAACTAATTCCCTGAATAGAAGAACAAACGTGGTCAGTGGCGCCCGATCCAATATCCAGGCAGAGTCACTACTCTCCCCTAAACAAGTTTCAGTTACTAGTAAATCATATTTACCTGTATTCTTCCCGTCGGTAAGGATCTTGGGACAGTTTCGCTTCTAGTGGCCATCCCCGTTGTAGTGGAAACATTTTCTTTTCTCTGCAACTTTCTTGACCTTTTTTCCCTTTTGGGCGGTAGCTCGGTCAACTTAACCCTTTTTCATCTTCTTTTTCTTCCCTTTCGGATGAGAAGGAGCCACATATTTTGTCCAAGAGGTGGAACCCCTATGATAGGACCTGTAGGCAACATTTTCCTTAGCTTCCGGTGTCCTGATCCTCATCAAGGACTGGAAGTTTTGTAGCTCGTTGAGAAGAGTGTTCAGTGTGTAGCTAATCTTGTTCATAACAACATATCTACGAAACTGAAGGAAACTCTTTAGAAGAGTCTCCAAGATGAAGCTGACCTGGCTCGACTCATTGATCGAAGCCCCGTTCATATTTGTAAGATTAAAGTGGGCAGCGTTGTCCTCAGCTCTCCAAACGCCTCAGCCTTGCAACGATGACCTGCCGCTCTGCCATCCTCTGCGCGAACAGCGTTGAGACGCTGAAGAACAACGTCTCAACACTGTCGACAGAACAACAAGCACCTCTAGCTATTCTTCTTCGTTTCTCGCCTGTTTCCGCTCCGATTTCTTCACAACAACTCTTGCCGCCAAAGACATGGACTTACAAACTCGATTTATTTTCTACTTTGCCAAAAAACACGGGCGTTTACAATTTGATCTCATCAAACAGAAAATAAACCTAAACTAGTGCCAAAACCGAAACATCCAATCATGCAATTCATAAATTATCACATAAATTGAAGAAAATACCCACTTAATTTTAAGAAAACAGATGCACAACAAGAAAGCCAATGATTTGGCTCTGATACCAATTGAAGGGAATGAAATCCCGTGCAGCGGAAGGATGATTGAATCACCGTGGTATCGTTGCGAAAATAATTTTCTTAAAACTATTTCTAGCACATAGAAACTAGATTAAACATACGAATTATGAAGAAAAACTAGTAAGAACAACTTACTTATTGAAGAACGACTTCAAGTTTTCCTTCTCCTATACACGAACCCTTCGTGATCACGATCTCAACGTCCTCGAACTCCTCGAACGAACAAGCAAACCGGACACTTCCACACGATTTCTCGGTTGTTCAACATTTTGTAGAAGGAGAGAGGTGGATCTCTTTTTGGTGAGAAGGCAGGAGAGACTGAGAGAGAGTTGAGAGAGAATGCAATGCTCTTTGGTGAGAAATAAAAAAAAATGTGCAACAACCTTACAACTCCTTGCAAAGGAGTTTATATAATGATGATAGGTGGAGTTTAAATCTCTACCTATTTACCAATTACCACAACCATAGGTTATGCAAATCATATTTTCATAACCACATATAATAAGATATCTCATATCTCATTTTATAAGTCGCATTTGTATAATTGGGGATTTTTAAATTGAATCACATTCAATTAAATTTCTCTCAATCTAATTTCTCCAAATTAGCCCTAATTCAACAATTAGGCTAACATATAGTTTATTATGAATCTCATTCACATTACACTATAAAATATGTCATACATATCTCATATAAATGATATAATTACCCTTTAGTGAACTTGAACACTTCAAATTCACACCAAAAATCAGTAAACCTTCTATTAATCGCTTTTTTAGAAGGCGAGGACCTAATGGACCTATAGTGACGAGTTCCAATGATCCAAGACTAACCTGTCAAACTCTTTGAGCCGGTTAATCAACATTCATTAGTTATGGTAACACTCCACTAATCTCATTTAGTTTGACAGGTTAGTCTTGGATCATTAGAGCTCGTCACTGTAGGTCCATTAGGTCCCTCGGTTGGCTCAAACTGGATTGATAGAGGGTTTACAGTTTTGGTGTGAATTTGAAGTGTTCAAGTTAATTAAAGGGTATTTATGTCATTTATGTTGGGATCTCTGTCCTAATCTCGTTTAGTTTGTAAATTTTAACATTTGAAGTTAATAAAAGTTATTTATTTAATCATTTTGTTTCTCGTAAATTTTACAAAATTTGTCCAATAAACTAAGCTCCAGGGTCATTGAATATATGAGAGAACTAGAGCTTTGAACGGTGCGTAGTGGACACATAGGGAGGATCACGTTCGAGTTAATGACCCGAACGGTCTACAGTACATGGATGGGTTGGAGACCTAATCCTGGATACGCTGTTGATGCACCCGCTTTGTATTAAGATACAAACGAGGTGATCTAACTTGTTCATGTGGTTGACATGCGAGTGGGGGCATCCTGTATAATGAGATTGTACAAGACTGGACCGTGAATTGTTAGATCTATAGATGTAACACCGTTAAGAGAATGGACTAATAACTTCGTAGATGACCATTAGTGACTCCACCTGAATCCTAAGCGTGTTATGGACTCCTGTCTACGGGGGTCTGTCCTTTGACTAGTACGGGTTACGGTGGTCGCAGTTACTTGCCCAATATGCCAATCTTCTAAGGGATGTCACCAAGTAGGAAGCTGGGAACTTAACTACGCGAGATCGAATTTACTCGTTCCCGCCTTTAGGGAAAATAGAGGGGTTGTTCCCTTAAGTGCTGTCTCCAGGGCATTGACAACGGGCGCCAACCCTCTCACTTGCCCGATATGGGTGTTGTGTATGGTTGGACCATTACAACGTTGTTGTTCATTAGAGGAGCAGTGGGGACTTAAGGAGCAAAAAGTATACACAGGGGTAAAACGGTAATTTCACCCAGCAGTGTCTACGAATAACCTGTGAAGGGTCGACTAATGGGCATTGGTTATATTAGTGGACACATCTTGTCTTACACTTACGGAATTGGAGCTACGAGCTATAGTGGAGTGTTACCGTAGCTAATGAATGATCATTAAGCGGGTCAAAGAGTTTGACAAGTTAATCTTGTATCATTGGAGCTCGTCTTTGTAGGTCCATAAGGTCCCTCGATTGATTCAAACTAGAATAATAGAAGGTTTATATTTTTTGTGTGAATTTGAAGTGTTCAAGTTTACTAAAGGGTAATTATGTCATTTATATGAGATATGAATGATATATTATATAGTTTAATGTGAATGTGATTCATAATAAACTATAGGCTAGCCTAATTGTTGAATTAGGGCTAATTTGGAGAAATTAGGTTTAGAGAAATTAAATTGGATGTGATTCAATTTATAAATCCACAATATTATAAATGTGATTTGTAAGATGAGATATGAGATATCTTATTATATGTGGTTATGCAAATATGATTTACATAACCTATGGTTGTGGTAAAATGGTAAATAGGTGGAGATTTCAACTCCACCTATCACCATTATATAAACCCCTTTGCAAGAAGGGTTCATTGAGTTCTTGCTCATTTTGGAATTCTCACCAAAAGAATCAAACTAATTCTCTCTCAAATCTCTCTCTCAAATTCTCTCCCTTCACCAAAAACAAAGGATCCCACCATTCTCCTTCTACCTATGGTAGAAAAACTGAGTAATCAACTTGAGGTGTCCGGTTCGTTGTTCGTGTGAGGAGAACAAGACGGTCTTCAACAAGTAAGTAGCATTATCCTTGCCGTGTTTCCTTCTATTCTTGCATGTTTAATCTATAATATTAGATAGTTAAATTTTATGAAATCAAATTGCATAATGATACCACGACGATTCGATCGTCTTCTACTACGCGGGGATTCACATACCCTTCAAATGGTATCAGAGCCAATCGTTGGCTTCTTGTTGTGCATTTGATTTTAATAAAATTAGGTGGGTATATGCTTTAATTCATGTGATGAATTTTGGTTTGCAAAATGGGCGCTTTCGGTTTTGGCATTATTTTTTGGATTTGCATGTATGTTGATGTGCTCAATGTAAGGGCCCGTGTTTTGGGTAATTTTTAATGTAAATCGAGTTTGTAAGTCCGTGTCGTTCGTGGCATGAGATGTTGTGAAGAAATCGGGGCGGAAGCGGGCGAGAAATGACGAAGAACAGCAAGAGGAACTTGTTGTTCTGTCGACGGCGTTGAGACGCTGTTCATCGACGTCTCAACGCTGCAATCGTAGGGCGGAGGCTTGGCTGCAGAGCAGCGTTGCAACGTCGAGGCGTGGTGCGCGCGGGGCGTGACATCGGGCGGTGCGGCGTTGCGGCGCGCTTCATCGCTGCGTAACGCCGCAAGCGTAGTGGGCGATTGCGCAGCAAGCAGTGAACGCGAGATGTGGGCGGTTTCTCCATTATTCATTAGTGGGGTGTTTTTTTTATTATTTTATTTATTTTAATATGTAAAACATAATTTATTTAATTTGTTTTATTAATTAATATTAATATTAATGTTATATTAATGTTAATTAATTAAATAAATGCCCCTAAGTTCAAAACCGACTCATGCATTTATTTTCATGTGATGAATATATTTGTTATAGTCTATAATTATTCATGTGATGAATGATTAAACACTATAACATAGAAATGCATGTAACCTAAGTTAATTGTTAGTTTTAAACTGTTTAGAACTTGAATAATTAGACTTAGGTTTTCTAGTTCTCATAACATTAGAATTTAGAAATCAAAATATGACCTTTGAATGGTGACTGATAAGTAACTCTGTCTAAGGATGGTTTTGTCTAAGGATGGGGTATTTAAGTTGACGCTTGCGGAACACCCCAACTAGGAAATCGACACAGGAGTGAATTCGGTCAGGAGATTCTTAGGTTATATTTATCGTGAGTATCGTTAATTAAAAGTTGATTAATTTACTCGCATAGTCCTAAGTTAATAATGTGATTATAAACTTAGGCTAAATTCAATATAAGAGTTATATTGGTAGACTTAGGTAAATTTTAGCCGGTTTATCTAGGTTAATCCTAATTAACATAACGTGCTGAGTGGGAGAAAATAATGAGTATAAGATACATTTAATTTTCCGACCACAAATCTCTATTAAGTCTGCACCGTGAGATCCATACTCGAGCTGGTAGCGCAAATGGGAGCGTCCCCCTTCGGATGGTATTTGTATGGATCAATATCATAGTGGATGAAGAGAGTACTTATGGTGAGTGGGAGTGGGACCTGTGAAAACGGTACCCACGGTCTCTTATTTCGATTCACACCGTGAGACCTCTATGATCCGCCTGCAAGTTTGGCATGGACTAGACAATCCCTTCGAAGGGCCTTGATCATGGGAGTCGGAACACCGTGAATTCCCAAAAGGGATACTTGTTGGTTTTCCTTCATGGTTAACCCTTCGGTGGATATTGTTTGAACGGATACTTGGAAACTTAAAGATTGAGGGTGACTCACGGGATTCGTTATGTGTTAATGAACTCAAAAAAATAATGGTAACTGGAAGCCTAATGGAATAAGAGTTATTATGGGATTAGGGTCTGGTCGAGAAATTCACGTACTAGAGGAGCATTGTTTTTGTTCACCCTTTGGTGGCGGTCATTCTAAACCTTTACGATATCATTGTAAATTTTTAAATGACCTAGGGATCATAGGATTAAATTTTTCTAAAACTTTATTGGACTTCAAAAAGATTTTTTTGCGAGACTGACACGAATTTTAAATTTAATTTTTTCAGCAATATGTCTAGCTCGAGAATAGATTTACTCGCTTCGGATAAGTTAGTGGAAGATAACTTTCAAACGTGGAAGAACAATATAAACACGATACTTGTAACTGTCGACCTTAAATTTGTGCTTACTGAGGAGTGTCATCAGTTGCCAACCTCGACTGCATCACGAAGTGTTCGTGATGCGTACGATCGAGTGAGTAAGGCCAATGAAAAGGCCAAGGTCTACATCATTACCAGCTTATCTAAAGTTTTGGCAAAGAAGCATGAGTTGATGGCCAACGCTAAGGAGATCATGGAGTCCTTGTAGGACATGTTTGGACAACAGTCCTTTCAGGTAAGGCATGACTCGCTCAAACACTTCTTCAACTCCCGAATGACCCACTTTAATTTGGCCGAGATGAACGGGGCTTCGATCCATGAGTCGAGCCACATCAGCTTTATCTAGAAGACTCTTTCGAAGAGTTTCCTTTAGTTTCGTAGTAACGTTGTTATGAACAAGATAAGCTACACTCTAACCACCCTTCTGAACGAGCTACGAAACTTCCAGTCCTTGATGAGGATCAAGACACCGGAAGCTGAGGTAAAACTTGCCTAGAGATCATATCATAGGGGTTCGACCTCTGGGACTAAATATGTTGTTCCTTCTAGCCTGAAAGGGAAGAAGAAGATGAAGAAGGGTAAAGCTGACCGAGCTGCCGCCCAAAAGGGCAAAAAGGTAAAGGAAGTTGCAGAGAAAGGAAAGTGCTTCAACTGCAATGGAGACGACTACAAGAAGCGAAACTGTCCCAAGTTCCTTGCCAAGAGGAAGAATGATGGTAAAAATGATTTACTAGTAACTAAAACATGTTTAGTGGAGAGTAGTGGCACTGCCTGGATATTTGATTTTGGCGCCACTAACCGCGTCATTCTTCTTTTAAAGGCATTAATTCCTGACTCTAGGGGTTGGATCCGTGGAGATTGTCTCTGCTGCAGCAACCGACAAAGGGAAGCTTTATTTTGACAGGAATTACTTATTTTTATACAATTTTAACATAGTTTCAGGGTTTACTAGAAACCTCGTTCCTATTTGCAACCTCGTTTCTATTTGCTTTCTTCTAGAGTATTGTATTTCCGTTTCTTTCAATGGAAATAAAGCGTTTATTTCCTGAAATGGAAACTTCATTTTTCTGCTTCACTTCAGTCTAATTTATATGTTTTGAAATTTAATTGGGTTAAAAGCGTTTTGAACACTGAATTATTTAAAACTACTGAAACACGAACTAAATGAGTAAAAGTTTCTCCAAAAGAAAATGCCCATCTTTTGCATCTAAGGTTAGGCAAAATTAATCTCAATAGGACTAAGAGACTAGTGAAGAGTGGACTTCTAAGTGAGTTGGAAGAAAACTCTTTACCAGTATGTGAGTCATGCCTCGAAGGAAAAATGACAAAACACCCTTTTAGTGGAAAAGGATATAGAGCCAAAGAGCCCCTTGAGCTTATACATTCTTACCTCTGTGGTCCGATGAGTGTTAAAGCACGAGGTGGCTACGAATACTTCGTATCTTTCATAGATGACTATTCGAGGTATGGGTATATTTACCTAATTCATAGGAAGTCTGAAACTCTTGTAAAGTTCAAGGAGTACAAGACTGAGGTTGAGAACCTGTAAGGTAAAACCATAAAAACACTTTGATCCGATCGAGGTGGAGAGTATATGGATACAGAATTCCAAGTATATATGATAGAACACGGAATTACCTCCTAACTCTCAACCTTGTATGCCACAACAAAATGACATATAAGAGAGGATAAACAGAACCTTGTTGGACATGGTTCGGTCGATGATGAACTATGCTCGTCTCCCTGATTCATTTTGGGGTTACGTAGTGGAGACCGCGGTTTATATTTTGAACAATGTTCTGTCGAAGAATGTTTGCAAAAAACCTTTCGAACTCTGGAATGGACGTAAAGGAAGTTTACACCATTTCCGAATTTGGGGAAGCCCGGCCCACGTGTTGGTGTCAAACCCGAAGAAGTTGGAACCACGTTCAAAATTGTGCCTATTTGTAGGTTACCAAAAATGGACTAGTGATGGTCTGTTTTACGATCTAAGGAAAATAGGGTGCTTGTGTCCACAAACGCCACTTTCCCTGAGGAAGACCGCGTCAGTGATAATTTGCCAAGAAGCAAAATCGTGTTAAACGAAATGGACAGTACATCAGCAAGAGTTGCTGATGGGGTAGTACATTAGCAAGTGTTTTTTATCCTAGCACGTCTAGTCAAGTCCGTTCTCAAGAGTTAAGAATGCCTCGACGTATTGGGAGGACTGTGAGACAGCCTGAACGTTACATGGGTTTAGCTGAAACCCATGTCGTCACTCCTGATGATGACCGCGAGGATCCATAGGCCTATGATAAGGCAATGACAGACGTTGACAAGGACGAATGGATTAAAGCTATGGACAAGGAAGTGGAGTCGATGTACTTCAATTCCGTCTGTGAGCTTGTGGATCAACCTGATGGGGTAAAACCTATAGGATGCAAATGGATCTACAAGCGTAAACGTGGCGTAGATGGGAAGGTGCAGACCTTCAAAGCACGACTAGTGGCAAAGGGTTTTACCCAGGTTGAAGGGGTTGACTAGGAGGAAACCTTTTCACCTATTGCCATGGTAAAGTCGATCAGGATCCTTCTGGCCATTGTCGCATATTATGACTATGAGGTATGACAGATGGATGTCAAGACTGCCTTTCTGAATGGCAACCTTGATGAAGCCATCTACATGGACCAACCCAAGGGGTTCATAACCCAAGGCCAAGAGCAAAAGATTTGCCGGCATCATAGGTCTATTTTGTTGGGATGTTTGTCCTAATCTTATTATGTTTGTAAATTACTATTTGAAATTCATAAAGAGTTATTTATTTCATCATTTTTGTATCTCGTATTTTATACAAACTTTGACCAATAAACTAATCTCTAGGGTCATTGAATTTATGAGAGAACTAGAACTTGAACGGTGTGTAGTGGACACACAAGGAGGATTACGTTCGAGTTAATGTCTCGAACGGTCTAAAGTATATGGATGGGGTTGGAGACCTAATCCTGGATACACCGTGGATGCGACGCACTTTGTATTAAGATACAAACGAGGTGATCTGACTCGTTCATGTGGTTGACATGCAAGTGGGGGCATC
The DNA here is from genome assembly GCA_036507285.1 of Trichosanthes cucumerina. Classification (NCBI taxonomy): domain Eukaryota; kingdom Viridiplantae; phylum Streptophyta; class Magnoliopsida; order Cucurbitales; family Cucurbitaceae; genus Trichosanthes; species Trichosanthes cucumerina. The sequence goes on along the minus strand of CM071836.1, from coordinate 40,523,659 downwards.
CTGTACAATGAGATTGTACGAGATCGAACCGTCAATTATTAGACCTACTTATGTAACACAGTTGACAGTAAAAACTAATAACTTCATAGACGATCATTAGTGACTCGACCGGAATCCCGAACTTGTTATGGACTCTTGTCTGTGGGGTCTATCCTTTGACTAGTACGGGTGTGGGTGGTCATAGTTACTCGCCCAAGATGCCTATCTTCTCAGGGACAGGACCAAGTAGGGAGCTGGGAATTAACTACGCGAGATGGAATTTACTCGTTCCCGCCTTTAGGGAAACTAGAGGGGTTGTTCCCTTATGTGTTGTCTCCAGGGCTTGGACAACGAGCACCCACCCTCTCACTGGCACGAGAGGGTTGTTGTATATGGTCGGACCATTACAACGTTGTTGTTCATTAGATGAGCAGTGGGGGCTTAAGTAGCAAGAAGTACACACAGGGATAAAACGGTAATTTGACCCAACTGTGTCTACAAAAAACCTGTGAAGGGTCGACTCATGGGCATTGGTTATATCAGTGGACACGTAATATTTTGCACTGACGGGAGTGCAACTACGGGCTTTAGTGGAGTGTTACCGTAGCTAATGAATGTTGATTAACCGGGTCTAAGAGTTTGATAGGTTAATCTCGAATCATTGGAGCTCGTCCTTTGAGGTCCATAAGGTCCCTCGGTTGGCTCAAAATGGGTTAAAAGAAGGGTTTACTGTTTTGGTGTGAATTGAAGTGTTCAAGTTCACTAAAAAGTATTTATGTCATTTATATGAGATATGAATGATATAATCTATAGTTTAATGTGAATGAGATTCATAATAAACTATAACTTAGCCTAATTGTTGAATTAGGGCTAATTGGAGAAATTAGGAAGAGAGATATTAAATTGGATGTGATTCAATTTATTAAATCCACAATTATACAAATGTGATTATGAGATATCTTATAATATATGGTTATACAAATATGATTTGCATAACCTATAGTTGTGGTAAAATGGTAAATAGGTGGAGATTTCAACTCCACCTATCTCCATTATTTAAAACCGTTTGCAAGAAGGGAACTCACTCATTTTGCTCATTTTTGATTTCTCACCAAAAGAAGCAAGAGCTCTCTCAAATTTTTCTCTCTACATTTGTCCTCTCAAAACCAAAACACAAAGAAGATCCCACCATCTTCCTTCTTCCAAAAGAAGAACAACCGAGAAGCCAAGGAGTTGTTTTTGTACTTGATCGAGAGAAGAGTTCGAGTAGTTTGAGATCGTTGGAGAACACGAAGAGTTCGTGATCGGAAAGGAAAATTCGAAGCACGTCTTCAACAAGTAAGTACTTGTTGTTTTTCTTTCCATTTATGCATGTTTAACCTAGTTCTAAGTGTTAGATTTTTTTAACGAAAATAGTTGCACAACTTCACCACGACGATTCAATCGTCTTCCGCTGCGTGGGAGTATCATTCCCTTCAATTGGTATCAGAGCCATTCGTTGGTTTGACGGTGTGGAATGTTTTTCGTTGAAATTAGGTGGGTATTGCCTTAATTTATGTGATAAATTGTGGATTGCATGATGGATTTTTTGGTTTTGGCACTTTAAGTTTAGATTTAATATTTCATGTTGTATAAATCAATGTAAGGGCCCGTGTTTTGGGCATTTTGTTATAAATTGAGTCTGTAAGTCCGAGTCGTTCGTGGCAAGAGTTGTTGTGAAGAAATCGAAGCGGAAACAGGCGAGAATTGACGAAGAACAACAAGAGGAGCTTGTTGTTCTGTCGACAGCGTTGTGACGCTGAGGTGTGGAGCACGCGGGGCGTGACGCTTGAGGCTGCAGCGTTGCAACGTGTCACACCCCCTCCCGAACAACCTGCTAACTTAGCCCGGAAAGAGGCATGAAGCGAACAGACATTGTTCACCTCTTAACAATACCTGATGACCCTATTCTACCTGATAATCATACTATGCTCGTATATGGTAAACCTTAACATAACACAGCGGAAACTTGATAACTACTAAACATACATAGGGAGAAACATTTCTTAAGTGTCTTATTTGAAAACTTAAACGAGCAATAACATCACAACCCAGAACATGCCAACCCACTATTTATACAACCTCTTATGTACAAATAACTATAACTACATAACGACTTGCTATACAACACCAGCCACGTACAGAATATCAACTTATGAAACTTCCAGCAGACTATGGCAAGATGTCAGGTACCAGGAGCTCGATCTCTACCTAAAAAGGTTTCGAAACATTGAAAGAATGAGCTAAAAAGCTCAGTGAGTGTCTATCTTAAAAACATTATAAGCTCACAGGTGATTCATAATAATGGCAGATTATAAGTAGAAAATAGCTTAACATCTGTTTGTAAACACAAACAAACCATGCTTCCAATTTACAGGTTTAAGTCACCACTTATACATAGCACACAACTTGAAATGTACTATCATATTGAGGGTAGATAGATCAATAATATAGAAGCTCATAACAATAAAACACATGACAAGATACCACATTCAAATCATTGAGGTGGTAGAGTTACATTTATACCAATAAGGTTCATACCTCTCTCTCTCACGTGCCGTGGAATACCTTTGGTCGTTTGGTTTTCCCTAATACCTTCTCTACGTTCTTCAGTATTAAGGTAAAACCATTTACTACTCGAATACCTTCTCGTTGTCCTTCAGTATTAAGGTAAAACCATTTACTACCCGAATACCTTCTCATTATCCTTCATTATTAAGGTAAAACCATTTACTACCCGAATACCTTCTCATTGTCCTTCAGTATCGGGATATCCTGATTCATTCCCCCCCTAAATACCTTCTCGAATGTCCTTCAGTATTAGGGGTTAACCACAAACAAGAGCATACTTTATTTACCATGAAAATCATGTCTTTTTTTACCTTAATAATTTAGGTTCCATACTTGGATTTATGGTTACAAATTAATTCAAAACATGCTTATGTTCCATCATGAACTTATGTTAGAAAACTCCATGAAGCTATACATAATTAGTTCAAACAGGATGTAATTATCAACATTTATGTTCTTGAAGAAAAACATAGGTCAAGCATAGTTCTAAAATAGAGTCCCTCACAGTATTAGAATTAGAACCTTGGCTTGTAAAATTGACCTATTGCTCTTGGCCTGTCAAACAAACCAACTCAACCATTAGAACCTCGAGCCCATGACTTTTTACCTTAAAACTACAAGAAAACACACTTTCAAATTTCTAGCATTTTCAGATTTTCTGCCCTGTTTTCAGACAGCCATAACTTCTTCATTACTTATCAAACAATAATGTCATTTATACCAAACTCTTCCTTTTTGGACCCTCTAAAAATTATATGAAGACATGAAATTGAAATTCCAAACTGATTTGTTCAGAAATTCCTCAAAAACTACTTTCCTCAAAACAGACTTCTGTTGTTTCCAGTTTCGGATTTCCTGCTGCACAATAATATTAACCTGATATTTAAAACATCTTCTAGAACTTTTCTACTCACGATTGCTTCATAAAAGTTGTAGAAAATTCAATAAGCTTTCGAATCATACCAATTAGAGCTTCTGATTACAACTCTACAGATCAGAACAACCAAAATATCGAGAGACTTCTGATTTGACAAAGAAAACCATCTTCCGCCTTCCTCTTAACAAAACAGTAACATAACATAAGCTTTTGCTCGAGCTTCCTTCATGAACTTTGTTTAAAAATGAGTTAGCTTTCAGGAAAAGTAAACTTCAACACTTACCTCTTCTTGTAGAGGTCGAGAAGATCAAAACATCAGACAATGGCATAATGATTCACCTTGTTGCTATAATAATTCCCTTGAGATCTTCTCTTTTCTTCTGCAATTCCAGCTCCAAAATCAGAGCTTTTCTCCTTCTTCTTCTCCCTTGAACTTCAACTCACGAAGCTTATAGCTTCCTTTTGGTAAATGAAGAAGAAAATGGAGAAGATAAAGCCTTTTGAAAAAGCAGACGGTGGAGGAAAAGACAAATTTGTCTTTTTCCCTTTTGTTTTTTCTTTTCTTTTTCCTTTTTAATTTCTCCTGTATCTCTTTCTTTCGTTTCTTTTCTTTTCTTTACAAAACAAAACAAAACTTAATATATTTAACTTTCCTTTCATTTTCTTTTCTTCTTTTATCTTTTAAAGCAAACCAAACCAAAATGGTTTAAACTTTCCTTCCTTGTTTTCCTTTTGTCTTTCACTTCATCTCTTCTTTCCTTTTGTTGTTTTTTTTTTAATAAGGAAGTTCCAAAGAAAGATCTCGGGTTTACACAATGCTACAACGTAGTGGCCAGTTGGTCGAGGCGCGCGCGCGAGAAAGTTGGAGATAGGCTTCGTGGGGCAGGTTTTCAAACGTGATTTTATTATTTTTATTTTATAAAATGTAATTTCCTTTAATTATTTTATTGAATAATGTTAATATAAAAGTTATATTAATGGTATTTAATTAAATAAATGTCCCTAGGTACCAAAACAGTTCCATTTTTGCTATATGATTATTTTATACATGAGATGTATGATTTAATGAATTTCTATGTGCATAATGCATGTCGTATAGATTTAAAATCCAACCTTAGGTTAAACATTTCATGCATAATTTATATTATAAGAGTTATAATATATAGTTTGAATGTTAGGTTATATTATAAGAGTTATAATGTAATTAAATGCATGTTTTAATTTAATTAATATAAATGTTATATTTTTTAGATTAAAGTATGCTCATGCATTTTAATTTCATGTGATGAATTATCATGTTATAGTATAGTTATTAATCTGATGAATGATCAAGCACTATAACATATAAATGCATGTAACCTAAGTTAATTATTAGTTTTAAAGTGTTTAGAACATTAATAATTAGATTTAGGTTTTATAGTCCTAATAAGATTAAAATTAGGAAATCAAAATGTAATCTTTGAATGGTGACTGATAAGTAACTCTGTCTGAGGAAAGTTTTGTGTAAGGCTTGGTATTTAAATTGACGTTTGCTGAACACCCCTACCTGGAAACCGACCTCGGAGTGAATTCGGTCCGGAGATTCTTATATTATATTTTTCGTGAGTGTCGTTAATTAAAAGGTTATTAATTTACTCACATAGACCTAAATAATAATGTGATTATAAACTTTTTCTAAATTCCATATAAAAGTTATATTGGTAGACCTAGGTAAATTTTAGTCGGTTTATCTAGGTCAATCCCTAAAATAATAAAGTGCTGAGTGGGATGAAATAAAGTGTATAAGATACATTTGCTTTTTCGACCACAAATCTCTGTTAAGTCCACACCATGAGATCCATACTCGGCCTCGTGGCGCAAATGAGAGCGTCCCCCTTCGGATGGTATTTGTATGGGTCAATATCAACATGGATGGAGAGAGTACTTATAGTTAATGGAAGCAGAACCTGTGAAAACGGGACACACGGTCTCTTCGTTCGATTCACATCGTGAGACCCCTATGATCTGCCTGCTAGTTTGGCCTGGACCAGACAATCCCTTCGGAGGGCCTTGATCATGGGAGTCGGAACACCATGAATTCCCGAAAGGGATATAGTTTCCTTGTTGGTTTTCTTTCGTGGTTCACCCTTCGGTGGATATTGTTTGGACGGATACATGGAAACCTAAAAATTGAGGGTGACACTCACTGTAATTCGTTAAGTATTAATGAATTCGACCAAATAATGGTAATCAAGCGCCTAATGGAATAAGAGTTATTCTTTGATTAGTGTCTGGTCGAGAAAGTCTCGTCCTAGAGGAGGAGTGTTTCTGTTCACCCTTCGGTGGTGGTCATTCTAAACCTTTAGGATATCATTGCATTTTTTAAATGACCTTGGGATCATAGGATTAAATTTTGCTAAAACTTGATTGGTTTTCAAAAGTTTACGCAAGACTGACTCAAAATTATTTGATTTTTTCAGCTAAAAATATGTCTAGCTCAATAATAGCTTTACTAGCTTCCGACAAACTAGAGGGAGACAACTTCCAAACGTGAAAGAATAACATAAACACGATTCTTGTAACTGACGACCTGAAGTTCGTGCTTACTGAGCACTGTCCTCATTTGCCGACCTCGACTGCATCACGAAGTGTTCGTGATGCTTACGATTGATGGATGAGGGCCAATGAAAAGGGCAAGGTCTATATGATTGCCAACTTATCTGAAGTCTTGGCAAAGAAGCACGAGTTGATGATCACCGCTAAGGAGATCATGGAGTCGTTGCAAGACATGTTTGGACAACAGTCCTTTCAGCTGAGGCACGATTCCGTCAAACACGTCTTGAACGCCCGAATGAAAGAAGAGGCGTCTGTCCGTGAACACGTTCTAGACATGATGACCCACTTTAATCTGGCGGAGATGAACGGGGCATCGATCGACGAGTCGAGCCAGGTCAGCTTTAAATTGGAGACTCTTCCGAAAAGTTTCCTTCAGTTTCGTAGCAACGGTGTTATGAACAAGATAAGCTACACTCTAACTATCCTACTCAATGAGCTACAGAATTTCCCGTCTTTGATGAGAATCAGGGCACCGGAAGTTGAGGCAAATGTTGCCTACAGGTCTTATCATAGGTGTTCGACCTCTGGGACTAAACCTGTTGCTACTTCCCGCCCGAAAGGGAAGAAGAAGATGAATAGGGGTAAAGCTGACCAAACTGTCGCCCAAAAGGGCAAGAAGGTCAAGGAAGTTATAGAGAAATGATAGTGTTTCCACTACAATTGGGACGACCACTTGAAGAGAAACTGTCCCAAGTTCCTCGCCGAGGGGAAGAATCAAGGTAAATGGGATTTACTAGTAACTGAAACTTGCTTAGTGGAGAGTAGTGACTCTACCTGGATATTGGATTCGGGGGCCACTAACCACGTTTGTTATTCTTTTCAGGAAATTGATTTATGGCAGCAGCTGCGAGAGGGTGAGGTGACTCTACGGGTTGGATTCGGAGAGATAGTCTCTGCTGCAGCAATCCGCAAAGTGAAGATCTATTTTGGCAGGAGTTACATTTTGTTAGACAATATGTACATAGTTCTAGGGCTTACTAGAAACCTTGTTTGTCTTTCCTGTTTATTAGAACAATGTATTTCCGTTTCTTTTCATGGTAATAAAGCGTTTATTTCCAGAAATGGTAATCTTATTTGTTCTTCTTCACTTATGTCTAATTTGTATGTTTTGAAACCAAATACAGTCAAAAGTGTTTTGAATAATAAATTATTTAAAACTTCCGAAACGCGAACTAAGAGAGTTAAGGTTTCTCCAAAAGAAAATGCCCATCTTTGGCATCTAAGGTTAGACCACATTAATCTCAATCAGATTGAGAGACTAGTGAAGAGTGGACTTCTAAGTCAGTTCGAAGAAAACACTTTAACGGTGAGTGAGTCATGCCTCGAAGGCAAAATGACCAAACGTCCTTTTAGTGGAAAATGATATAGAGCCAAGGAGCCACTTGAGCTTATACATTCTGACCTCTGTTGTCCGATGAGTGTTAAAGCACGAGGTGGTTACGAATACTCCATTTCTTTCATTGATGATTATTCGAGGTATTGGTATATTTACCTAATGAATAGTAAGTCTGAAACTCTTGAAAAGTTCAAGGAGTACAACACTGAGTTTGAGAACCTGTTAGGTAAAACCATAAAAACACTTCGATCGGATCGAGATGGAGAGTATATGGACACTGAATTCTAGGCCTATGTGATAGAACAGGGAATTACGTCCCAACTCTCAGCACCTGGTATGCATCAGCAGAATGGTGTATCGGAGAGGAGAAACAGAACCCTGTTGGACATGGTTCGATGGATGATGAGTTATGCTCGTCTCCCTGATTCTTTTTGGGGTTACGTAGTGGAGAATGCGGTCTATATTTCGAACAACGTTCCTTCGAAGAGTGTTTGTGTAACACCTTTCGAACTCTGGAATGGCCGTAAAGGTAGTTTACACCATTTCAAAATTTGGGGATGCTCGATCCACGTATTGGTGTCAAACCCGAAGAAATTGGAACCCCATTCAAAATTGTGCCTATTCGTAGGTTACCCAAAAGAGACTAGAGGTGTTTTGTTTATCGATGCTAAGGAAAAGAGGGTGATTGTGTCGACAAACGCCACTTTTCTTGAGGAAGACCACATCAGGGATCTTTTTCCTATATGCTAAATCGTGTTGAACGAAATGGACAGTACATCAGCAAGAGTTGCTGATGGGGCTAGTACGTCAACAAGTGTTGTTGATCCTAGCACGTCATGTCAAGTCCGTTCCCAAGAGGTTGGAATGCCTCGACGTAGTGGGAGGGCTTTGAGACATCCTGAACCTTACATGGGATTAGCGGAAGCTCAAGTCGTCACTCTTGATGATGACAACGAGTATCCATTAACCTATGATCAGGCTATGGCTGATGTTGACAAGGACGAATGGATTAAAGCTATAGATCAGGAAATGGAGTCGATGTACTTTGAGACCTTCAAAGTACGACTAGAGGCAAAGGGTTTTACCCAGGTCGAAGGGGTTGACTATGAGGAAACCTTTTCACCTGTTGCCATGGTAAAGTTGATTAGGATCCTTCTGGCCATTGTCGCGTATTATGACTACGAGGTATAGCAGATGGATGTCAAGACCGCCTTTCTGAATGAAAATCTTGACGAAACCATCTACATGGTCCAGCCTAAAGAGTTCATAACCCAAGGCCAAGTGCAAAAGGTTTGTCGGCTTCATAGGTCTATTTATGGATTGAAACAAACCTCGAGGTCTTGGAATATAAGGTTTGATGAGGCAATCAAATCTTATGGCTTTGATCACAATGTTGACGATGAAGGGAATCCAAGTCCTCGCAGCGGAAGCGATTGCGAATCGCGCGCTCTTGATTTAGTTGCAACAGAAAATGCAAGAACGTAAAACAATAGATTAAGCATAAAAGTAAAATGGACAGCAAGAAGTTTACCTTTGAAGAACCTTTCTTCAAGTGCTCCTCTCTCTACGATCACGATCTAAGCAACAAGAACTCGTACGATCACCGACACCACCACCAGATCTTCTCCGTCGTTCTCTAGGTGAGGGAGGAAGGTGGGATCCCCTTAGGAGTGGTAAGGTATTTTGTGAGAGAGATTTGTGTTTTGGAACACTTCCAACAACACAACAAGGAGGCTTGCAAAAAAATTTCTCAAAGTCTTGACCTAGTTGCATTTCATGCAACTATATATAGGAGAATGGTATGGAAATGACCATTCTACCCCTCCTTTAATCTCTCTTTAGTATATAGTTTATATATGAATCTAATTCATATTAAAACTATATATTATATCAATTACATCGTATATAATTGATATAACTCCTAATGTATGAAATTGAACACTTCAATTTCACTCCTAACTTTATACCCTCAATATTACCATGTTGAGCCAACAGAGGGATCTAATGGACCTACAGATCATGAGCTCCAATGATGTGAGATTAACTGATCAAACCTCTTGATCCAGCTTAATCAATATTCATTAACTACAAGTCACTCCACTATAGACTTGTAGTTGCACTCTAAATCACATCAGTAGATATAATTGTGTCCACTTATATAGTCATTACCCATGAGTCGACCCTTTACAGTTGTTCGTAATCACAGTTGGGTCAAATTACCGTTTTACCCCTATGATTACCTCTTTGCTCCTTATGCACCACTTATCCTCTAATGAACAACAAGTCTAAGGTCCTACCTTAGACTCATACCCTCTCAGAGCGCGTGGCTCCGTTGTTCAAGAGACCAAGTAAGTTCTTAAGGGAACAACCTATCTCGATTCCTCGGTAGAGGAATGAGTGAATTCCATCTTGCACAGTTAAGTTCCCAGCTACCTACGAGGTTCAGTCCTTGAGAAGGTAGGCTTATTGAGTCGGCTATAGGCCACTCTCACCCATACTAGTCTAAGGACAAACCCCTATAAGCGGGAGTTCTTAACTTGCTCAGATTCGAGTCAAATCACTAATGACCATCTATAAATTACTAGTCTTATCCTCATTAACGGTGTTATCTTGGTTAGACTAATAATTTATGATCCGATCTTGTATGAACTCTTCATACAGGATGTCCCCACTCGCATGTCAACTACATGAATGAGTTGGATTACCTCATTTGTACTAATTACAAAGTGGGACGCATCCATGGTGTTACTGCACGAATGAGGTTTCCAACCTTATTCTTATACCATAGATCGTTTAGGTTATAATCTTGAAGTCAACCCAAATAGTGTCCACTACACTCGATTTCAAGATAAACGTTATAACCTTAGAGCATAGTTTATTGGATTTATAAAAGCGAGACTATAATCTTATCAAAACAAATAACACTTTATTTAATTGATCAAAATTACACAAGTTTAGGGCATAAATCCCAATAATCTCCCACTTGACCTAAAGATTGTGGAGTACTAAACATTACAATAATGTAAATACAATAAACTAGGTCATTTAAACCCCTTTGTACAAAATACTCCCACTATCCATAGTTGGGGAAGACTTGTAAACCTAGACCTTCTAGGTGACTCTCAAATACTTTAGCCGTGAGAGCCTTTGTAAAAGGATCAGCAATGTTGTTCTCTGAGGCTATCTTCGTGACAATCACGTCTCCTCTATGCACGATCTCTCAGATGAGATGATACTTTCGCTCTATGTGTTTTTCCCTCTTCTGACTTTGGGGTTCCCTCGAATTTGCCATTGCACCACTGTTATCGTAATACAGTGTGACGGACAAAGTCATATTTGGAACAGCTTCAAAATTTAGCATAAATTTCCTTAACCAAACGACTCCTTGCATTCGCTTCACAAGTCGCTACATATTGACTCCATGGTGGAATCAGCAATGCATCCTTGCTTGACGCTTCGCCATACTACAGCTCCTCCGTTATGAGTGAAAACTGACCCTGATGTAGATTTCCGAGAATCTTTATCAGTCTGAAAGTCAGAATCTGTGTATCCTGTAAGGATCAAATCCTTAGCCCCATACACAAGCATGTAGTTCCTTGTTCTCCGAAGATACTTAAGGATCGTTTTAACCGTTGTCCAGTGTTCAAGTCCTGGATTGGATTGATACCTCACTCGACCATCCCAACCGCAAAATGATGTCGTGCCCAAGATACACAACATGGCGTACATCAGCTCCCAACGGTGATGCGTAAGGAATTCGTCTCATATCCTCAACTCCTTGAGGTGTCTTAGGACACTGCCTTTGACAAATGGATTCCATGTCTAAAAGGCAACAGCCCTTTTGGAATCTTGCATCTTAAACCTTGACAACACTTTCTCTATGTATGATGCTTGAGACAAGGCTAGTGTTTTATTCTTGCTGAGTTCGGACAATATGGATCCCAAGAACAAACTGTGCATCACCCAAATCTTCATTTGGAATTACGTAGCTAGCCATTCCTTAATGTCAAGAAGATAACCTACATCATTCCCAATGAGTAGGATATCATCCACATAGAGAATTAGGAAAGCGTAGACAGTAACTATTGATGATTTTCTTGTAGACACAAGGTTCATCATCATTCTCAGTTAAAACCATAAGATCTGATAGCCTCATCAAATCGTATATTCCAGGACCTAGAGGCTTGTTTTAGTCCATAAATCGACCTTTTAAGCCTGCAAACCTTTTGCTCTTGTCTGGTTTAATGAACCCTTTGGGTTGGTCCATGTAGATGGTTTCCTCAAGATTGCCATTCAAAAGGTCGTCTTGACATCCATTTGGCATACCTCATAGTCATAATATGCGGCAATGGCAAGAAGGATACAAATAGACTTTACCATAACTTGGTGAAAAGGTTTCCACGCGCGCTTTTTCTCGCAAGCGCGTGCAGTTGCAACGCTGATGAACAATACGTTGCAACGATGCATGCAGCACAACATTGAGAATCACCATTCCTTTGCTCGTTTTTACTCCGTTCTTCTCAGCAACCGTCTTGCCTCGATCGACACGGACTTACAGACTCAATTTACAATAAAATTTGCCCAAAACATCGGACTTACATTGAACATTTCAATAGAAATTGTAAATCTAAGTGCCAAAATTGAAAACATCTAATTTTGCAAAAACCGTTCATACATCTCATCCACAAAACAGTAAATCTCACCTTATTCTTGAAAATTCCAAAACATAAATCAAGAACGCAATTGGGCTATCATAACAATTGAAGGAAATCGAAGTCCCCGCAGCGGAAGTGATTGCGAATCGCGCGCTCTTGATTTAGTTACAACGGAAAATTCAAGAACGTAAAACAAAAGATTAAGCATAAAAGTAAAATGGACAGCAAGAAGTTTACCTTTGAAGAACCTTTCTTCAAGTGCTCCTCTCTCCACGGTCACGATCTCAAAGAACAAGAACTCGTGACGATCACATGAGCACCACCACCGGATCTTCTCCGTTGTTCTCTAAGTGAGGAGGAAGGTGGGGTTCCTTTAGGAGTGGTAAGGTATTTTGTGAGAGAGATTTGTGTTTTGGAACACTTCCAACAACACAACAAGGAGGCTTGTAAAAAACTTTCTCAAAGTCTTGACCTAGTTGTATCTCATGCAACTATATATAGGGGAATGGTATGGAAATGACCATTCTACCCCTCCTTTAATCTCTCTTTAGTATATAGTTTATATATGAATCTAATTCATATTAAAACTATATATAATATAAATTACATCATATATAATTGATATAACTGCTCATGTATGAAATTGAACACTTCAATTTCACTCCTAACTTTATACCCTCAATATTACCATGTTGAGCCAACAGAGGGATCTAATGGACCTAGATCATGAGCTCCAATGATGTGAGATTAACTGATCAAACCCTTTGATCCAGTTATTCAATATTCATTAACTACAAGTCACTCCACTATAGACTTGTAGTTGCACTCTCGTCACTGTAGATATTATTGTGTCCACTGATATAGTCATTACCCATGAGTCGACCCTTTACAGGTTGTTCGTAATCACAGTTGGGTCAAATTACCGTTTTACCCCTATGATTACCTCCTTGCTCCTTAAGCACCATTGATCCTCTAATGAACAACAAGTCTAAGGTCCTACCTTAGACTCATACCCTCATAGAGGGCGGGGTCCCGTTGTTCAAGACCTGGAGTCAGTTCTTAAGGGAACAACTTATATGATTCCTCAGTAGAGGAATGAGTGAATTGCATCTTGCACAGTTAAGTTCCCATCTACCTACGAGGTTCAGTCCCTGAGAAGGTAGGCTTATTGAGTCGGCTATAGGCCACTCTCACCCATACTAGTCTAAGGACAAACCCCTATATGCAGGAGTCCTTAACTTGTTGAGGATTCAGGTCGAGTCACTAATGACCATCTATAAATTACTAGTCTTATCCTGTTAACGGTGTTACACTGGTTAGACTAATAATTTGCGATCCAGTCTTGTATGAACTCTTCATCCAGGATGCCCCCACTCGCATGTCAACTACATGAATGAGTTTGATTACCTCATTTGTACTAATTACATAGTGGGCCGCATCCATGGTGTTACTAGAATGAGGTTTCCAACCTTATTCTAATACCATAGACTGTTTAGGTTATAATCTTGAAGTCAACCCAAATAGTGTCCACTACATGCTTTCAAGATAAACGTTATAACCCTTGAAGCTTAGTTTATTGGATTTATAAAAGCAAGATCGTAATCTTATCAAAACAAATAACACTTTATTTAATTGATCAAAATTACACAAGTTTAGGGCATAAATCCCAACGGACAAGCCTTGTGTCTACAAGAAAATCGTCGACAAAACTGCTGCATTTCTTATATTATACGTGGATGATATCCTTCTCATTGGGAATCAGGTAGGATTTCTTACTGACGTTATAAATTGGCTAGCTTCGCAATGCCAAATGAAAGATTTGGGAGAAGCTCAGTATGTTCTAGGTATCTAGATTTTCCGAAACTGGAAGAACAGAACGCTGGCCATGTCTCAAGCGTCTTATATTGACAAGATGTTGTCTAAATATAAGATGCAGAACACCAAGAAGGGCTTGCTGCCTTTCTGGCACAAAGTTCACTTGTCTAAGGATCATTGTCCTAAGACTCTTCAAGAGGTTGAGGATATGAGACGGATCCCCTATACATCAGTTGTAGGGAGCCTCATGTATGCCATGTTGTGTACTAGGCCCGACATCTATTATGCAGTAGGGATTGTTAGTAGGTATAAATCCAATCCAAGATTAGATCACTGGACAGCCGCAAAGGCAATCCTCAAGTATCTTACGAGAACGAAGAACTACAACTTAGTATGTGGTGGTAGGGATTTGATCCTTACGGGATACACAAATTCTGACTTTCAGATCGATAAGGATTCTAGGAAATCCACTTCGTGGTCAACCTTCATTCTTAATGGAGGAGTTGTAGTATGGCGAAGCATCAAGCAGGGATGCACCGCTTTGATGCTTCTCCGATTCCAATATGGTAGCGGAGTACGTTGCGGCTTTTGAAGCTGCAAAATAAGTTGTTTGGCTTAGGAAGTTCATGACAGATTTGGAAGTTGTTCCAAATATGAACTTGTCGATCACTCTATTTTATGACAACAGTGGTGCAGTAGAAAACTCCAGCGAGCCTCGGAGCTATAATAGAGGCAAACACATTGAGCGGAAGTATCACTTGATACGGGAGATTGTGCACCGCGACGATGTCACAGCCACGCAGATGACGTCGGAGCACAACGTAGTTGACCAATTTACAAAGCCGCTCACGATAAAGTGTTTGAGGGTCACCTAGAGAGTCTAGGTGTTTGAGTACTTCCTGACTAGGGCAAGTAGGAGATATGTAAACGGGTATTCAATGCCCTAGTTTAGTGTATTACTTCATTGTAATTTATGTACATTTCAGAAATGTATTTGCTCCACCAGCTTAGTCCAAGTGGGAGTTTGTGTTGGGGTTTGTGCCCTAAAACTCGTAGTTTTTAATTATGTTTTAATTAATGTAATAAAGTGTTATTATTTCAATTAAGAGTTATTGTTCGTTATCTACAAGTTTGCCTTTGTTTAAACCTTAAATCTAATAAACCGAGCAATCTCGTATCGTTGAAGCTTATGATCTGTAGGTCCATTAGGTCCACCTTCTAGCTCGTAAAGGGTTCTTAAATCGTTTAACTTTTAAATGTTCAAATTCATAAGGGAATAAACTAAATGTATATTGATACGATATAATATATAGTTTTGGAACTATATATTATAAATTTAATGTGAATTAAATATTTGAAAGAGTTCAAATATAAAATTCAAATGTGATGTGATTCATATTTGAAAATTATAGGTTAAAATCTAATGTGCATTAAACTATAGATTAAGGGGTAAAATGATTAAATGAGATTTAATCATTTAGTATTTAACTAAATTAGATTTAATTAAATGAATTAATTGAATTAAATGTGATTGAATTTAATTAATTGATTAATTAATTACTTTATTAGTTAATTAGGGAACGTGCCATGATGACACGTTCCCACTACTCCCTAACTCCCCCTCGATAGGGAGTGGGGAGGTACCCAGTGAAGTCCTTCTCCTGGTGAGAAGGGCAGAGATAATCCATCTTTGACAGAAGAAATTCTCTCTCACTCTCTCACTCCCAATCTTCCAATTGTTGGAATCATTCACACAAAGGATCTGATCTAAATAGTACTCAGGGAATAGAAGGTTCTCCTGCTGGTAGTTTTCAGTTAGAGAAAACAAAGATGCTTTTTTGAGTTCTTTGTCTTTGTTGTGAACCTTGGAGCAAGGAGTTGTTGTTCTGTGGAAATCAACAAAGGAAACTTCTGTTCCTTTTAATTGAATTGTTATTCTCAGTGTGTTTGCATGTATATCTTCATGCCTAATTAGATTAGGTAAGCATGTTTGTTTTGTTTTTATCAACGCACTGATTTTTGTTTCTAACCAAAACAATCAAGCAATTATGATTCCAAACTCGTTTCCGCTGCTCAAGGGGATTAGATCTCCATTAGTTTGTTAGGATGTTTTCCCTAATCTCGTTTTTGTTTGTAAATTACTATTTGAAATTAATAAAGAGTTATTCATTTCATCAGTTTTGTGTCTCACATTTTATACAAACTTTGACCAATAAAATAAGCTCCAGGGTCATTGAATTTATGAGAGAATTAGAACATGAATAGTTTGTAGTGGACACACAGGGAGGATCACGTTCGAGTTAATGACCCGAACGATCTACAATATATGAATGGGATTGGAGACCTAATCCTCGATACACTGTGGATGCGACCCACTTTGTATTAAGATACAAACGAGTTGATCTGACTCGTTCATATGGTTGACATTCGAGTGGGGGCATCCTGTACAATTAGATTGGATGAGACCGAACCGTTAATTATTAGACCTACTCATGTAACACCGTTAACAGTAAGGACTAATAACTTCGTAGATGACCATTAGTGACTCGACCTGAATCTTGACCGTGTTACGGACTCCTATCTGCGGTGGTCTGTCCTTTGACTAGTACGGGTGAGGGTGGTCACAGTTACTCGCCCAATATGCCTATGTTCTCAGGGACTGGACCAAGTAGGGAGATGGGAATTAACTACGCGAGATGGAATTCACTCGTTCCCGCCTTTAGGGAAACTAGAGGAGTTGTTCCCTTAAGTGTTGTCTCGAGCGCATGGACAACGAGTGCCCACCCTCTCACTGGCACGAGAGGGTTGTTGAATATTGTCGGACCATTACAACGTTGTTGTTCATTAGAGGAGTAGTAGGGACTTAAGAAGCAAGAAGTAGACACGGGGGTAAAACGGTAATTTGACCCAACAGTGTCTACGAACAACCTGTGAAGGGTCGACTAATGTGAAGGGGATCAAGTCCCGCAGTGGAAGCGATTGTGAATCGTGCGTTCTCAGTTTAGTTTCAACGATTTCGTTGAAGAACGAAACTAACTAGATTAAGCATAAAACAAAATATGGACAACAAGAAATTATACCTTTGAAGAAATTTTATTCAAGTGCTCCTTTTTCCACGATCACGATCTCAGCAACAAGAACACGAACGGACGAAGACACGACCACTGGATTTTCTCCGTTATTCTCTAGGTGAGGTAGGAATGTGGGTTCCCTTTAGGTAAGATGAGATGTTGTGAGAGAAAAGGATTGTGTTTTGGAACCTTTCCAACAACACAACAAAGGCTTAGGTTAACTTGACCTAGTTGCATCTTATGCAACTATATATATAAAGAGATAGAGATGGAAATTACCGTCCTATCACTCTTTCATTCTCTCTTTAGTATATAGTTAATATATGAATCCAATTCACATTTAAACTATATATATTATATCAATTATATCACATATAATTGATATGACATCTCATATACGAAATTCAACACTTCAATTTCATTCCTAACTTTATACCCTCAATATTACGATGTTGAGCCAACGGAGGGACCTAATGGACCTACAGTTCAAGAGCTCCAATGATATGAGATTAATTGATCAAACTCTTTGATCCAGTTAATCAATATTCATTAACTACAAGTCACTCCACTATAGACTTGTAGCTGCACTCTCCTCACTGTAGATTATATTGTGTCCACTGATATGATCATTACCCATGAGTCGACCTTCACAGGTTGTTCGTAATCACGACTGGGTCAAATTATTGTTTTACCACTGTGATTACCTCTTTGCTCCTTAAGCACCACTGATCCTCTAATGAACAACAAGTCTACGGTCCTACCATTGACTCATACGCTCATAGAGGGCGGGGCCCCGTTGTTCAAGACCTGGAGTAAGTTCTTAAGGGAACAACTTATCTAATTCCTTAGTGTAGGAATGAGTGAATTCCATTTTGCCCTGTTAAGTCTCCAGCTACCTACGAGATTCTGTTCCTGAGAAGGTAGGCTTATTGAGTCGGCAACAGGCCACTCTCACCCATACTAGTCTAAGGACATAAAGGGAATCTATGTCCCCGCAGCGGGAGCGATTCGAATCGCGCGCTCTTGATTTAGTTACAAAGATTTATTCAAGAACACAAATAACAAGATTAAGCATAAAATAGAATGGACAACAAGAATGTTACCTTTGAAGAACCTTTCTTCGAGTGATCCTCTCTCCCACGGTCACGATCTCAAAGAACTCGAACTGCATTCGAACCGACACTACCATCGGATTATCTCTGTTGTTTTCTAGGTGAGGGACGAAGGTGGGTTCCCTTTAGGAATAGTGAAGTGCTTTGTGAGAGAGATATTTATTGTCTTGGAACTTTTCCCACAACAACAAAAGGCTAGGAATTACTTAGAATGTCCTTGAATGGCTTAACCTAGTTGCATCGCATTCAACCATATACATAGAGGAATGGGGTGGATGGTCATTTCCACCTACCACAGGTTGAATGAGATGGGGTGGATGGGGTGGAAATGGGGTGGATGGTTGAATGAGATGGGGTGGATGGGGTGGAAATGACCATCCCTTTATTATCTCTTTAGTATATAGTTTATACATGAATCTAACTCACATTAAAACTATATATTATATCAATTATATCATCTATAATAGATATAACACCTCATGTATGAAATTGAACACTTCAATTTCACACCTAACTTTATACCCTCAATATTACCATATTGAGGCAATAGAGGGATCTAATGGACCTATAGATCATGAGCTCCAATGATGTGAGATTAACTGATCAAACTCTTGGATCTAGGGAATCAATATTAATTAACTACAAGTCACTCCACTATAGACTTGTAGCTGCACTCTCCTCACAGTAGATTATATTGTGTCCACTGATATAGTCATTACCAATGAGTCGACCCTTCACAGGTTGTTCGTAATCACAGCTGGGTCAAATTACCGTTTTACCTCTTTCATTACCTCTTTGTTCCTTAAGCACCACTGATCCTCTAATGAACAACATGTCTAAGGTCCTACCTTAGACTCATACCCTCATAGAGGGCGAGGCCCCGTTTTTCAAGACCTGGAGTCAGTTCTTAAGGGAACAACCTATCTAGTTCCTCAGTAGATGAATAAGTGAATTCCATCTTGCACAGTTCAGTTCCCATCTACCTACGAGGTTCAGTCCCTGAGAAGGTAGGCTTATTGAGTCGGCTATAGGCCACTCTCACCCATACTAGTCTAAGGACAAACCCCTATAAGCAGAAGTTCATAACTTGCTCAGGATTCAGGTTGAGTCACTAATGACCATCTATAAATTACTAGTCTTATCCTGTTAACGGTGTTACACTTGTTAGACTAATAATTTGCGATCCAGTCTTGTATGAACTCTTCATAAAGGATGCCCCCACTCGCATGTCAACTACATGAATGAGGTTGATTACCTCATTTGTACTAATTACAAAGTTGGTCGCATCCATGGTGTTACCAGAATGAGGTTTCCAACCTTATTCTTATACCATAGACTATTTAGGTTATAATCTTGAAGTCAACCCAAATATTGTCCACTACAATGATTTCAAGATAAACGTTATAATCTTGGAACTTAGTTTATTTGATTATAAAAGCAAGACTATAATCTTATCAAAACAAATAACACTTTATTTAATTGATCAAAATTACACAAGTTAAGGGCATAAATCCCAACAGGACAAACCCCTATAACCAGGAGTTCTTAACTTGCTCAAGATTCAAGTTGAGTCACTAATGATCATCTATAAATTATTAGTTTTATCCTGTTAACGGTGTTACACTAGTTAGACTAATAATTTGCGGTCCGGTCTTGTATGAACTCTTCATATAGGATGACCCCACTCGCAGGTCAACTACATGAATGAGTTGGATTACCTCATTTGTACTAATTACAAAGTGGGTCGCATCCATGGTGTTACCAGAAAGAGGTTTCCAACCTTATTCTTATACCATCGATCATTTAGGTTATATTCTTGAACACAATCCAAATAGTGTCCACTACACTGATGTTCAAGATATATATATATTATCAAGATATATGTTATAACCTTTGAGCTTAGTTTATTGGATTTATAAAGCAAGACTGTAATTTTATCAAAACAAATAACCCTTTATTTAATTGATCAAAACTACACAAGTTTAGGGCATACATCCCAACAATCTCCCACTTGACCTAAAGCTTTTGGAGTACTATTACAGTGATGAAAATAGAATAAACTAGGACATTTAAACCCTTTGTACAAAATACTTTCACTTGCCCTTGTTGGGGAAGACTTGTAAACCTAGACCTTCTAGGTGACTGTCAAATACTTTAGCCGTGAGAGCCATTGTAAAGGGATCAACAATGTTGTTCTCTGAGGCTATCTTCGTGACAATCACGTCTCCTTTATGCACGATCTCCCAGATGAGAGGATACTTCCGCTCAATGTGCTTTCCCTTCTTGTGACTTCGGGGTTCCCTCGAATTTTCCACTACAACACTGCTATCGCAATACACCGTGATGGACAAAGTCATATTTGGAACAACTTCCAAATTTAGCACGAATTTCCTTAACAAAAAGATCTCTTTAGCTGCTTCACAAGCTGCTACATATTCGACCTCCATTGTGGAATTAGCGATGCATCCTTGCTTGATGCTTCGCCATACTATAGCTCCTCCATTAAGAGTAAATATTGACCCTGATGTAGATTTCGTAGAATCTTTATCAGTCTGAAAGTCAGAATCCGTGTATCCTGTAAGGATCAAATCCTTAGCCCCATACACAAGCATGTAGTTCCCTGTTCTCTGAAGATACTTAAGGATTGTTTAACCGCTATCCAGTGTTCATGTCCTAGATTGGATTGATACCTACTGACCATTGAAACTGCAAAACAAATGTCGGGCCTAGTACACAACATGGCGTACATCAGGCTCCCAACAGCTGATGCATAAGGAATTCGTCTCATATCCTCAACTTCTTGAGGTGTCTTAGGACACTGTTCCTTAGACAAATGGACTCCGTGTCTAAAAGGCAATAGGCCTTTTTTGGAGTCTTGCATCTTAAACCTTGACAACTCTTTGTCTATGTAAGATGTTTGAGACAAGGCTAGTGTTTTATTCTTGCGGTTCCGGACAATCTGGATCCCAAGAACAAACTGTGCATCAACCAAATCTTTCATTTGGAATTGCGTAGCTAGCCAATCCTTAATGTCAGTAAGATAACCTACATCATTCCCAATGAGTAGGATATCATCCACATAGAGAATTAGGAATGCGACAGAACTATTGATGATTTTCTTGTAGACACAAGGTTCATCATCATTCTGGTCAAAACCATAAGATCTGATAGCCTCATCAAATCGTATATTCCAGGACCTAGAGGCTTGTTTCATTCCATAAATTGGACTTTTAAGCCTGCAAACCATTTGCTCTTGTCCTGGTTCAATGAACCCGTTGGGTTGGTCCATGTAGATGTTTTCCTCGAGATTGCCATTCAAAAGGTTGTCTACACATCCATTTGCCATACCTCATAGTCTTAATATGCGGCAATGGCAAGTAGGATTCGGATAGACTTTTCCATAGCAACAGGTGAAAAGGTCTCCTCATAGTCAACCCCTTCAACTTTTTGCACCTTCCCATCTACACCATGCTTTCTCTTGTAGATCCACTTACAACCTATAGGTTTTACCCCATCAGGCTTATCTCCAAGATCCCAAATAGAATTGAAGTACATAGACTCCATTTCTTGGTCCATGGCTATGATCCATTTGTCTTTGTCTTTGTCGACCATTGCTTGATTATAAGTCAATGGATCCTCGCAGTTGTCATCTGGTATAACAACTTGGGTTTCAAATAAACCCATGTAACTGTCAGGTTGTGTTATAACCCTCCAACTACGTCGAGGCACACTCAACTCTTGAGATGGACTCTCTTGACTAGACAAATTAGTATCAACAACTCTTGTTTACGTACTAGTTTTATTAGCAACCTTTGCTATTTTTTCGTCTAACTTACTTAACACAATTTTACTTCTTGGTTAGTGGTCCTCCTCTAAGAAAATGGCATTTGTCGACACAAAAACCTTATCTTCCTTAGGACCATAAAATAAACCACCTCTTGTTTCTTTTGGGTAGCCTACGAATAGGCACAATTTTGAATGTGAATCAAACTTCTTTGGATTTGTCACAAGCATATGTGCTGGACAACCCCAAATTATGAAATGACATAAACTACCTTTACGTCATTTTCAGAGTTCAAAAGGTGTTTCACAAGCACTTTTTTAGGGCACTTTGTTCAAAATGTATATCGCAGTCTCTACTGTGTAACCCAAAAAGGAACTAGGGAGATGAGCATAACTCATCGTTGATCGAACCATGTCCATCAAGGTTCTATTTCTCCTTTCTGATACACCGTTTTGCTGTGGTGTACCGGGAGCTGAGAGTTGAGATGTAATTCCATGTTCTATCATATAGTTCTTAATTTTAAATCCATGTACTCTCCACCTCGATGCGATCGAATTGTTTTAATAGTTTTACCTAATTGATTTTCAACCTTAATCTTGAATTCCTTGAACTTTTCAAGTGCTTCAGACTTATGTTGTATTAGGTAAATATACTCATATCTGGAATAATCATCTACAAATGAGATGAAATATTCATAACCTCCTCTGGCTTTAACACTCATCGGACCACAAAGGTTTGATTGTATAAGCTCAAGAGGTTCTTTGGCTCTATAACCTTTTCCACTAAAAGTTCCTTTAGTCATTTTGCCTTCTAGGCAGGATTCACATACAGGCAAAGAGTTTTCTTCTAACTCTTTTAGAAGTTCATTCTTTACCAATCTCTCGATCCTATTGAGATCAATCTTAGATACCAAAGATGAGCATTTTCTTCAGAAGAAATTTTACGTTTCATAGTTTGTGCGTTTGCAGTTTTAAATAATTTAGTGTTCAAAACCATTTTGACTGAATTAGGCCTTAAAACATACAATCCATTTTCTAATGAAGCTGAACATATTTCTATACCTTTCTTCAAAATAAACACTTTATTCATAGCGAAGGAAACAAAAATACATTGTTATATGAGGCAAGAAATTGAAATAAGGTTTCTAGTAAACACTGGGATAAAGTTTGTAGACTCTTCAGTCCTGAAAGGGAAGAAGGAGATGTTGAAGGAGGTCAAGGTTGACCGCGTTGCCGTCCTAAAAGGCGAAGAGATCAAGGGAGTTCCAAGAAAGTGTTTCTACTGTAACGGGGACGGACACCCTAAAAGGAGTTGTCCAAAGTTCCTTGACTAAAAGAAGAAGACAGGTAAATGTGATTTACACAAACTTGTTTAGTGGAGAGTAGTTACTCTGTCTGGTTACTGGATTCAGGCGCCACTAACCACGTTTCCTCTTCTATTCAAGGGTAAAGTTCCTAGCAGCGGCTGCAAGAGGGTGAGATAACACTCAGGGTTGGATCCGGAGAAGTTGTCTCAGCTGAAGGAATTGGCACGGTGAAGCTGTTCTTTTGCGCGAAGTACTTATTATTGGGTAATATAAACATAGTTCCAAGGTTTACTAGAAACCTAGTTTCTATCTCCTGCATATTAGAACAAAATATTTCCGTTACTTTCAAGAGTAATAAAGCGTTTATTTCTCGAAATGGAAATTTGTTATGTACTGGTTCGCTTGAGAATAATTTGTTTGTTTTAAACCCTAATTCTGTCAAAAGTGTTTTGAATAGCAACATGTTTAAAACAGCAGAAACGCGAACTAAGGGATTGAAAGTTTCTCCAAACGAACGTGCCCATCTTTGGCATCTAAGGTTAGGCCACATAAACCTTAAAAGGATTGAGAGACTAGTGATGAGCGAACTTTTAAGCAAGTTGGAATATAACACTTTACCAGTTTGTGAGTCATGCCTTCAAGGCAAAATTACCAAACGTCCTTTTAGTGGAAAAGGATATAGTGCCAAAGAGCCCCTTGAGCTTATACATTCTTACCTCTGTGCTCCGATGAATGTTAAAGCACGAGGAGGTTACGAATACTTTGTATCTTTCATAGATTACTATTTGAGGTATGGGTACATTTACCTAATGCATAGGAAGTCGAAAACTCTTGAAAAGTTCAAGGAGTTCAAGATTGAGGCTGAGAATCTGTTAGGCTAAACGATTAAAACACTTCGATCGGATCGAGGAGAAGAGTATATTGACACTGAATTCCAAGGGATTATGTCCCAACTCTCAGCACCTGGTATGCCACAGCAAAATGGTGTATCGGAGAGGAGAAACAGAACCCTGTTGGACATGGTTCGGTCGATGATGAGCTACGCTCGTCTCCTTGATTCTTTTTGGGGTTACGTAGTGGAGACTGTGGTATACCTTTTGAACACAGTTCCGTCGGAGAGTGTTTGTGAAACACCTTTCGAACTCTTGCATGGTCGTGAAATCAATTTACTTCATTTCATAATTTCGGGATGTCCGACCCATGTGTTGGTGTCAAACAAGAAGAAGTTGGAACCGCGTTCAATGTTGTGCCTCCTTGTAGGTTACCCAAAAGAGACAAAGGGTTGTTTGTTTTATGATCCTAAGGATAATAGGGTTTTTGTGTCGACAAACACCACTTTCTTCGAGGAAGACCACATCAGGGATAACTTACCAAGGAGTAAGATTGTGTTAAATGAAATGGACAGTTCATTAGCAAGAGTTGCTGATGGTGCCATGTTGAAGGGGTTGACTATGAGGAAACGTTTTCTCCTGTTACAATGGTAAAGTCTATCGAGAATCCTTCCGCCATTGCCGCATATTATGACTATGGGGTATGGCAGATGGATGTCAATGAAGGGAATTAAAGTCACAGCACATCGGAAGACGATTGAATCGTCGTGGTATTGTTGTGCAATTTCAATTTCGTTAAAATTAACTATCATATAGTATAATTTAAACATGCTTTTCTTGAAAGGAAATACAACAAGTGTAAGGCTACTTACTTGTTGAAGACGGTCTTCAAGCTTTCCTTTCCGTAGATCACGAACTGTTCGTGTTCTCCTCGATACCAATGAATTCAAAATCCTCACACGAACACCAAATCGAACAGTTCAACTTGGTTTCTCGGTTCTTCTTCCTTAGGTAGAAGGAGGTTTGTGGGATCCTTATGGTTTTGGGAGGAGAAATTGTGAGAGAGAGATTTTAGAGAGAATTTGGTGCTTCTTTTGGTGAGATTTCCAAAAATGAGCAAATGGTTAATGAACCCTTCTTGCAAAGGGGTTTATATAATAGTGATAGGTGGAGTTGAAATCTCCACCTATTTACCATTTTACAATAACAACAGGTTATGCAAATCATATTTGCATAACCCATATTATAAGATATCTCATATCTCATTTTACAAATCACATTTGCATTATTGTGGATTTTTAAATTGAATCACATTCAATTTAATTTCTCTCAATCTAATTTCTCTGAATCAGCCCTAATTCAACAATTAGGCTAACCTATAGTTTATTATGAATCTCATTCACATTAAACTATATAATATATCATTCATTTCTCATATAAATGACATAATTACCCTTCTAGTGAACTTGAACACTTCAAATTCACACCAAAATCGTAAACCTTCAGTTAATCCAGTTTGAGCCAACCGAGGGACCTTATGGACCTACAGTGTCGAGCTCCAATGATCTAAGATTAACCTGTCAAACTCTTTGACCTGGTTAATCAACATTCATTAGCTACGGTAACATTCCACAAAAGCCCGTAGTTGCACTCCCGTTAGTCTAAGACAATATGTGTCCACTGATATAACCAATGCCCATGAGTCGACCCTTTACAGGTTGTTCGTAGACACTGCTGGGAAAATTTACCGTTTTACACCTGTGTCTACTTCTTGCTCCTTAAGTCCCCACTGCTCCTCTAATGAACAATAACGTTTTAATGGTTCAACCATACACAACACCCTTCTCGTGCCAATGAGAGGGTGGGCGCCCGTTGTCGAAGCCCTGGAGACAGCACTTAAGGGAACAACCCCTCTAGTTTCCCTAAAGGCGGGAACGAGTGAATTTCATCCCGGGTAGTTATGTTTTCAGCTCCCTACTTGGTCTTGTCCTTGAGAAGATAGACATATTGGGCGAGTAACTGTGACCACCCTTACCCGTACTAGTCTAAGAACATACCCCCGCAGACAGGTGTCCGTAACACGCTCAGGATTTAGGTCGAGTCACTAATGGTCATCTACGAAGATATTAGTCCATACTGTTAACGGTGTTACATCAGTAGGTCAAATTATTCACAATCCGGTCTTGTACAATCTCATTGTACAAGATGCCCCCACTCGCATGTCAACCACATGAATGAGTCTGATCACTTCGTTTGTATCTTAATACACAGCGGGTGGCATCCACTACGTATCAAAGATTAGGTCTCCAACCCCATCCATATACTGTGGACCGTTCGAGTCATTTACTCGAACGTGATCCTCCCTGTATGTCCGCTACACACCGTTCAAGTTCTAGTTTTCTCATATATTCAATGACTCTGGATCTTAGTTTATTAGACAAAGTTTGTATGAATTGCGAGACACAAGATGATGAAATAAATAATATTTATTAATTTCAAATGTTAATTTACAAACAGAACGAGATTAGGACAAACATCCCAACAAACTCCCACTTGGACTAAGATAGTGGAGCAAATACATTTCTGAAATGTACATAAATTAAAATGAAGTAATACAATAAACTAGGGCATTGAATAGCCAGTTACATATCTCCCACTTGCTCTTGTCAGGAAGTACTCGAAGACCTAGACTCTCTAGGTGACCCTCAAACACCTTAGCCGTGAGTGGCTTTGCAAATGGATCAACAACGTTGTGGTCCGACGCTATCTGCGTGACATTCACTTCGTCGCGGTGCATTATCTCCTGTATCAGGTGATACTTCCGCTCAATGTATTTGCCTCTCTTATGGCTCAGAGGCTCTCTGGATTTGGCTACTGCACAATTGTTGTCACAAAACAGTGTGATCGGCAAGTTCATATTTGGAACAACTTCCAAATCCATCATGAACTTCCTAAGCCAAACAGGTTCATTTGCAGATGTCGGGCCTAGTACACAGCATGTCATACATTAGGCTCCCTACAGCTGAAACATAGAGGATCCGTCTCATATCCTCAACCTCTTGAGGAGTCTTAGGACACTGATCCTTAGACAGGTGAACCCTGTGCCTGAAAGGCAGTAAGCCCTTCTTGGAGTTTTGCATCTTATATCTAGGCAACATTTTGTCAATATAAGACGCTTGAGACATGGCCAGAGTTCCATTCTTCCGGTTCTGGTCAATCTGGATACCTAGAACATACTGAGCTTCTCCCAAATCTTTCATTTGGAATTGCAAAGCTAGCCATTTCTTTATGTCAGTAAGAAATCCTACCTCATTCCCAATGATAAGGATATCATCCAGGTACAATATCAGATATGCGATAGTTTCGTTGACGATTTTCTTATAGACCCAAGGCTCGTCAACATTTATGATCAAAGCCATAATATTTGATCGGCTCATCAAACCTTATATTCCATGGTTTGATCGCCTCATCAAACCTTTTTCTCTGGCCTTGGGTTATGAACCCTTTGGGTTGGTCCATGTAGATTGTTTCGTCAAGGTTGCCATTCAGAAAGTCGATTTTGACATCCATCTGCCATACCTCATAGTCATAATATGCATCAACAACCAGAAGGTTCCTGATCGACTTACCATGGCAACAAGTGAAAAGGTTTCCTCATTGTCAACCATTTCGACTTCGGTAAAATTCGTTGCCACTAGTCGTGCTTTGAAGGTCTGCACCTTTCCATCTACACCACATTTACGCTTGTAGATCCATTTACAACCTATAGGTTTTACCCCATCCGGTTGATCCACAAGCTCCTAGAAAGAAATGAAGTTCTTCGACACCATTTCTTGGTCCATAGCTTTAATCCATTCGTCCTTGTCAACGTCTACCATTGCCTGATCGTAGGTCAATGGATCCTCATAGTCATCATGAGGAGTGACGACTTAGCTTTCAGCTAAACCCATGTAATGTTTAGGCTGTTTCACAACCCTCTCACTACATCGTGGCATTCCTAACTCTTGGGAGTGGACTTGACTTGATGTGCTAGGATCAACAACACTTGTTGACGTACTAACCCCATCAACAACTCTTGTTGATGTACTGTCCATTTCGTTTAACACGATTTTGCTTCTAGGCAAATGATCCCTGACGTGGTCTTGCTCAAGGAAAGTGGCGTTTGTCAACACAAGCACCCTATTTTCCTTAGGATCGAAAAACAGACCACCCCTAGTCTCTTTTGGGTAACCTACGAATAGACATAATTTTGAACGTGGTTCCAACTTTTTTGGGTTTGACACCAACACATGGGTCGGGCATCCCCAAATTATGAAATGGTGTAAACTGCCTTTACGTCCATTACAGAGTTCGAAAGGTGTTTGACAAACATCTTCGACGGAACATTGTTCAAAATATAAACCGCAGTCTCCACTACCTAACCCAAAAAAGAATCAGGGAGACGAGCAGAGCTCATCATCGATCGAACCATGTCAAACAGGGTTCTGTTTCTCCTCTCCGATACACCATTCTATTGTTGCATACCAGGTGTTGAGAGTTGGGACGTAATTTCGTGTTCTATCACATAGTATGTGAATTCAATGTCCATATACTCTCCACCTCGATCCGATCAAAGTGTTTTAATGGTTTTACCTAATAGGTTCTCAATCTCAGTCTTGTACTCCTTTAACTTTTCAAGAGTTTGGACTTCCTATGCGTTATGTAAATATACCCATACCTCGAATTGTCATCCATGAAAGATACGAAGTATTCATAACCACCTCGTGCTTTAAAACTCATCGGACCACAGAGGTCAGAATGTATATGCTCAAGGGGCTCTTTGGTTGTCTATCCTTTTCCACTAAAAGGACGTTTGGTCATTTTGCCTTCGAGGCATGACTCGCACACCAGTAAAGAGTTTTCTTCCAACTGACTTAGAAGTCCACTCTTCACTAGTCTCTCAATCCTATTGAGATTAATATGGTCTAACCTTAGATGCCAAAGATGGGTATTTTCTTTTGGAGAAACTTTAACTCTTTTAGTTTGTATTTCTGCAATTTTAAATAATTCAGTGTTCAAAACGCTTTTGTCTGAATTCGGTTTCAAAACATACAAATTTGACTTAAGTGAAGCAGAACAAATCAAGTTACCATTTATGGAAATAAATGCTTTATTGCCATTAAAAGAAACAAATATACATTGTTCTAGAAGAAAGGAAATAGAAACGAGGTTTCTAGTAAACCCTGAAACTATGTACATATTGTCTAACAAAATGTAATTCTGCCAAAGTAAAACTTCACTTTTCGATCATTTGCAAAGATAGACTATCTCCTCAGATCCAACTCGTAGAGTCACCTCACCCTCTCGCATTGTTCTTTGCTGCTGCCAGGAATCAATTCCCTGAAAAGAAGAACAAACGTGGTTAGTGGCACTCGAATCCAAAATCCAGGCAGAGTTACTACTCTCAACTAAACATGTTTCAATTACTAGTAAATCACACTTACCTTAATTCTTCCTCTCGTCAAGGAACTTGGGACAGTTTCTCTTCCAGTGGTCGTCCCCATTACAGTGGAAACACTTTCATTTCTCTGCAACTTCTTTGACCTTTTTACCCTTTTTGGACGGTAGCTCAGTTTGCTTTACCCTTCTTTATCTTCTTCTTCCCTTTTGGGCGAGAAGGAGCAACAGATTTTGTCCCAGAGGTCGAACCCCTGTGATATGACCTGTAGGCAACATTTTCCTCAGCTTTCGGTGTCCTGATTCCTATTAAGGGGTGGAAGTTCGTAGCTCGTTGAAGGGTTGTCGAGTGTAGCTTATCTTGTTCATACATGCGTTACTCTAAATCAAGGAAACTCTTCGAAAGAGTCTCCAAAATAAAGCTGACCTGGCTCGACTCATCGATCGAAGCCCCGTTCATCTACGCCAAATGAAAGTGGATCATCATGTCCAGAACATGGTCACGGACAGACGTCCCTTCTTTCATTCGGTCGTTGAAGATGTGTTTGAGCGAGTCGTACCTAACCTAAAAGGACTGTTGTCCAAACATGTCTTGCACCGACTCCATGATCTCCTTAGTGGTGATCATCAACTCGTCTTTCTTTGCCAAAACATCAGATAAGCTGGCAATGATGTAGACATTGGCCTTTTCATTGGCCCTGATCCATCGATCGTATGCATCACGAACACTTCGTGATTTAGTCGAGGTCGGCAATTGAGGACACTCCTCAGTAAGCACGAACTTTAGGTCGTCGGTTACAAGAATCGTGTTAATATTGTTCTTCCACGTTTGGAAATTATCTCTCACTGACTTATCCGAAGAGAGTAAAGCGATTATTGCACTAGTCATTTTTGCTGAAAAAATCCAATATAATTTTCTGTCAGTCTCGCATAAACTTTTTGAAATCCAATCAAGTTTTAGCAAAAAATAATCCTATGATCCCTAGGTAATTTAAAATTGTAATGATATCCTAAAGGTTTAGAATGACCGCCACCGAATGGGAAACAGTAACACTCTTCCTCTAGGACGTGACTTTCTCGACCAGACCCTAATCCCAGAATAACTCTTATTCTATTAGGCTTCCAGTTACAATTTTTCAGTCGAATTCATTAACACTTGACGAATCTCGTGAGTTTCACCCTCAATCTTTAAGTTTCCAAGTATTCGTCCAAACAATAGCCACCAAAGGGTGAACAACGAAGGAAAACCAACAAGTAAACTGTATCCCTTTTGAGAATTCACGGTGTTCCGACTCCCATGATCAAGACCCTCCTAAGGGATTGTCTAGTTCAGGACAAACTAGCAGGCAGATCATAGGGGTCTCACGGTGTGAATCGAAAGAAGAGACCGTGGGTCCCATTTTACAGGTCCCGCTCCCACTCACTATAAGTACTCTCTCCATCCACTATGATATTGATCCATACAAATACCATCCGAATGGAGTCGCTCCCATTTGCGCCACGAGGCCGAATATGGATCTCGTGGTGCGCACTTAACGGAGATTTGTGGTCGGAAAATTAAATGTATCTTATACACTTTATTTTCTCCAACTCAACACTTTATAATTTTCGGGATTGACCTAGATAAACCGGCTAAAATTTACCTAAGTCTACCAATATTACTCTTATATTGTATTAGGCCTAAGTTTATAATCACATTATTACTTAGGTCTATGTGAGTAAATTGATCAACTTTTAATTAACGACACTCACGAAAAATATAACCTAAGAATCCTCGGACCGAATTCACTCCCAGCCTGGTTTCGAGTAGGGACGCTTAAATACCCCAAATACTAGATAAAACCTTCCTTAGACAGGGTTACTAATCAGTCGCCATTCAAAGATTATATTTTGATTTCCTAATTCTAATCTTATTGGAACTAGAAAACCTAAGTCTAATTATTCAAGTTCTAAACACTTTAAAACTAATAATTAACTTAGTTCACATGCATTTCTATGTTATTGTACTTGATCATTCAACACATGAATAACTATACTATAACATAAATATCCATCACATGAAATTAAATGCATGGGAATACTTTAATCTAAAAAATATAACACTTATATTTAATTAATTTAAAACATGCATTTAATTATATTATAACACGTATAATATAACCTATCATGCAAACTATATATTATAACACTTATAATATAAATGATGCATGAAATGTTTAACCTAAGGTGGGAATTTAAATCTATATGACATACACTATGCACATAAAATTTAATTAAATCATACATCTCATGCATAAAATAATTAAATAGTAAAAATGGACCGATTTTGGCACTTATGGGCATTTATTTAATTAATTAACATTAATCTAAAATTTATATTAATATTAATTAATAAAATTAAAAAATTAAAATAAAAAAAACGTTGAAAAACTACTGCCCACGAAGCACAAGCCTTCATGCCCACTTAAAAACGCGTGCACGCTCGCGAACTACCCACTATCGCGCACAGCATTGCAACGCTACAGCGCTTAGCATCACGCCAGCATTCCCAATGCCAGAAGCGTTGCAACGCTACGCCTAGCGTCGCAATGTTGTCCTGCAGCACGCCTTGCTCCCGCAATTGCAGCGTTGAGACGCTGTCGAAAGAACAAAAATCACCTCTTGCTATTCTTCATCATTTCTTGCCCGTTTTCGCTCTGATTTCTTCACAACATCTCATGCCACGAACAACACAGACTTACAGACTCGATTTACATTAAAAATACCTAAAACACAGGCCCTTACATTAATCGAATCAACTTTAATGTAAATCTAATAAAATTGCCAAAACCGAAAATATCCATTATGCAAACTAAAATTCATCTCGTGAATCAAAGCATAAACCCACCTAATGTTAACAAAATTAAATGCACAACAAGAAGTCAACCTGTCTCTCATACCAATTGAAGGAAATTAAAGTCCTAGCGCAACGGAAGGCGTTCGAATCGTCGTGGGATTGTTGTGCAATTTAAATTTCGTTAAAATTAACTATCCTATAGTATAGATTAAACATGCTTTTCTAGAATGGAAATACAACAAGTTTAAGGCTACTTACTTGGTTAAGACGGTCTTCAAGCTTTCCTTGCCGTAGATCATGAACTCTTCGTGTTCTCCTCGATCTCAACGAACTCGAACTCCTCACACGAACACCGCATCGAACACTTCCACTTGGTTTCTCGGTTGTTCTTCCTTAGGTAGAAGCAAGATTGTAGGATCCTTATGGTTTTAGGAGGAGAAATTGTGAGAGAGATTTGAGAGAGAATTTGGTGCTTCTTTGGGTGAGATTTCCAAAAATAAGCAAATGGTTAATGAACCCTTCTTGCAAAGGGGTTTATATAATCGTGATAAGTGGAGTTGTAATCTCCACCTATTTATCATTTGACCACAACCATAGGTTATGCAAATCATATTTGCATAACCACATATTATAAGATATCTCATATCTCATTTTACAAATCAGATTTGCATTATTGTGGATTTTTAAATTGAATCACATTCAATTTAATTTCTCTCAATCTAATTTCCCCAAATTAGCCCTAATTCAACAATTAGGCTAACTTATAGTTTATTATGAATCTCATTCACATTAAACTATATAATATATCATTCATATCTCATATAAATTACATAATTCCCCTTCTAGTGAACTTGAACACTTCAAATTCACACCAAAATTGTAAACCTTCTATTAATCAAGTTTCAGCCAACCAAGGAACCTTATGGACCTACAGTGACGAGCTCCAATGATCCGAGATTAACCTCTAAAACTCTTTGACCTAGTTAATCAACATTCATTTGCTATGGTAAAACTCCACTAAAGCCCCGTAGCTGCACTTTCGTCATTGCAAGACATTCCGTGTCCACTGAAATAACCAATGCCCATGAGTCGACCCTTCACATGTTGTTCGTATATACTGTTGGATCAAATTACCGTTTTACCCCTATGTCTACTTCTTGCTCCTTAAGTCCCCATTGCTCCTCTAATGTACAAATACGTTGTAATGGTCCAACCATACACAACACCCCTCTCGTGCCAGTGAGAGGGTGGGCGTCAGTTGTTCAAGCCCTGGAGACAACACTTAAGGGAACAACCCCTGTAGTTTCCCCAAAGGCGGGAACGAGTGAATTCCATCTCGCGTAATTAAGTTCCTAGCTCCCTACTGTTGGGATGTTTGTCCTAATCTCGTATAGTTTTTAAATATACGTTTGAAATTAATAAGGGTTATTCATTTCATCATTTTGTGTCTCGCATTTATTACAGACTTTGTCCAATAAACTAAGCTCCAGGGTCATTGATGTTATGAGAGAACTAGTACTTGCACGGTGTATAGTGGACACGGGGAGGATCACGTTCGAGTAAATGACTCAAGCGGTCTACAATATATGGATGGGGTTGTAGACTAATCCTGGACACGTTGTGGATGCGACCCGCTTTGTATTAAGATTGAAACGAGGTGATCTGACTAATAACTTCGTAGATGAGATTGTACAAGACCAGACCGTGAATTATTAGACCTACTGATGTAACACCGTTGGCAGTAAGGACTAATAACTTCGTAGATGACCATTTGTGACTCGACCAATCCCACGAGCGTGTTCATGGACTCGGTGTCAAAGAAGTCCGTCCCTTTGACTAAATACGGGTGAGGTTGTCAAAATTACTCGCCCAATATGTCATCTTCTCGGGGGACAGGACAAGGTAGGGAGCTGTGAACTTAACTACGCGAGATGGAATTCACTCGTTCCTTTCTTTGGAGAAACTAGAGGGGTTGTTCCCTTAAGTGCTATCTCCAGGGCTTGGACAACGGGCGCCCACCCTATCACTAGCACGAGAGGGTTGTTGTATATAGTAAGACCATTACAACGTTGTTGTTCATTAGAGAGAGCGGTGGGGACATAAGGAGCAAGAAGTAGACACAGGGGTAAAATGGTAATTTGACCCAGCAGTGTCTACGAACAACATGTGAATGGTCGACTCATGGGCATTGGTTATATCAGTGGACACGTAATGTCTTGCACTGGCGGGAGTGCAACTACAGGCTTTACTGGAGTGTTACTGTAACTAATGAATGTTGATTAACTGGGTCAAAGAGTTTGATAGGTTAATCTCAGATCATTGGAGCTTGTCACTGTAGGTCCATAAGGTCCCTTGGTTAGCTCAAACTAGGTTAAAAGAAGGTTTAATGTTTTGGTCTGAATTGAAGTGTTAAAGTTCACTAAAGGGCATTTATGTCATTTATATGAGATATGAATGATATAATATATAGTTTAATATGAATGAGATTCATAATAAACTATAGTTTATCCTAATTGTTTAATTAGGGCACATTAAGAGAAATTAGATTGAGAGATATTAAATTGGATGTGATCAATTTAAAAATCAACAATATTGCAAATGTGGTTTGTAAAATGAGATATGACATATCTTATAATATGTGGTTATGCAAATATGATTTGCATAAGCTATAGTTGTGGTAAAATTGTAAATAGGTGATGATTTCAACTCCACCTATCTCCATTATTTAAACCCCTTTGCAATAAGGGTTCTTTACACAATTGTGCATTTTTGGATTTCTCACCAAAAGAAGCAAAAGCTCTCTCAAGTTTTCCACTATCTTCCTTCTTCAAAAAGAAGAACAACCGAGAAGCCAAGGGGTTGTGTTCGTTCTTTATCGTGAGAAGGGTTCGAGATCGTTGAGTTTGAGAAAGCATGAAGAGTTTGTGGATCGTTGGAAGGAATCTAGAAGAAAGTCTTCAACAAGTAAGTATTGCCTTTAACTTAATGTTTTTCTTCCAAAATATGCATGTTTAGCCTTAATCTAAGAGTTAGATTGTTTTAATGAAATTTAGTTGCCCAACTTCACCACGACGATTCAATCGTCTTTCGCTACTTGGGAGTTTCATTCCCTACACCTACTTGGTCCTGTCCCTTAGAATATAGGCATATTGGGCGAGTAACTGTAACAACCCGCACCCATACTAGTCAAAGGATAGATTCCCGCAGACAGGAGTCCGTAACACGCTCAGTGGCGTTGCAACGCTGCCTTCTTCCCATTCGCGCACCTGCCGCAGTGGCGTTGCAACGCTATAGAACAGTGTTGCAACGCCATTCACAGAACAACAACACTATTTTCATTTGTTACTCGTTTTTGCTCCCATCTTCTCAGCAACCACCTTGCCTCGATCGACACGGACTTATAGACTCTATTTACAATTAAAATTGCACAAAAAAACTAGGCCCTTACATTGAAAGATTCAATGAAAAATTGTAAATCTAAGTGCAAAAATTGAAAACGTCTAAATTTCAAACCGTTAATACATAACAGGCAAAAATAGTAAATCCCACCTCGTTCTTGAAAAATCCAGATCAGTAAATCAAGAACGCAATTTTTTGGGATTTTTGTCCTAATCTCGTATTTGTAAATTACTGTTTGAAATGAATAAAATGTTATTCATTTCATTACTTTGTGTCTCGCAAATTTTACAAACTTTTCCAATAAACTATGCTTCAGGGTCATTGAATTTATGAGAGAACTAGAACTTGAACGGTGTGTAGTGGACACACAATGAGGATCACATTCGAGTTAATGACCTGAACGGTCTACAGTATATGGATAGGGTTGGAGACCTAATACTGGACACGTTGGAGATGCGATCCGCTTTGTATTAGATACAAACGAGGTGATCTGACTCGTTCATGTGGTTGACATGCGAGTGGGGCATCTGTGCAATGAGATTGTACAAGATCGGATCGTGAATTATTAGACCTCATCGATGTAAACATCGCTGACATGTAAGGACTAATAATTTCGTAGATGACCATTAGTGACTCGACTTGAATCCTGAGTGTGTTACGTATTTCCTGTCTGTGAGGGTCTGTCCTTAGACTACGACGGGTGAGGGTGGTCACAGTTACTCGCCCAATATTCCAATCTTCTTAGGGACAGGACCAAGTAGGGAGCTGGAAACTTAACTACGCGAGATGGAATTCACTCGTTCCCGCATTAAGGGAAACTAGAGGGGTAGTTCCCTTAAGTGCTGTCTTGAGGGCTTTCACAACGAGCGCCCACCTTCTCATTGGCCCGAGAACGTTGTTGTGTATGGTTGGACCATCACAATATGTTGTTCATTTGAGGAGCAGTGGGGACTTAAAGAACAAGAAGTAGACATAGGGGTAAAACAGGACACGTAATATTGTCCTATGAAGGGTCGACTCATGGTTATTTGTTATATCAGTGGACACGTAATATTCTACACTGACGAGAGTGCAGCTACGGGCTCTAGTGGAATGTTACCGTAGCTAATGAATGTTGATTAACCGGGTCAAAGAGTTTGATAAGTTAATCTCGGATCATTGGAGCCCGTCACTGTAGGTCCATTAGGTCCTTCAGTTGGCTCAATCTGGGTTAAAAGAAGGGTTAATGTTTTGGTGTGAATTGAAGTGTTCAATTTCACTTAAAGGGTATTTATGCCATTTATATGAGATATGAATGATATAATATGTAGTTTAATGTGAATGAGATTCATAATAAACTATGGGATAGCCTAATTGTTGAATTAGGGCTAATTGGAGAAATTAATTGAGAGAAATTAAATTGGATGTGATTCAATTTAATAAAATCCACAATTATGCAAATGTGATTTGTATAATTAGATATGAGATATCTTATAATATATGGTTATGCAAATGTTATTTGTATAACCTATAGTTGTGGTAAAGTGGTAATAATGTGAAGATTTTAATTCCATGTTCTTTCACTATTTAAACCCTTTGCAAGAAGGGTTTCTCAAGCTTTTCTCTCATCTTTGGAATTTTAACCAAAAGAAGAGAATTCACTCTCAAACTTTTCTCTCAACTCTGCTCCCTCTCCAAAACACAAAGATCCCACCATCTTCCTTCTTTCCAAAAGAAGAACAATCGAGATTCCAAGTGGTTGTGACCAGATCTTGTTCGTGAGATCGAGTTCGTTGAGATCGAGAAGCACGAAGTGTTCGTGATCAAGGAAGAAAGATTGAAATCGTTATTCCGAGCTATATGCAATAGACACATCAAAATAATTAAACTATTAGTAATTAATAGCAAGTTTGTTACCATCAAAATATTAATTAATTAATAATGATAATTAATTAATTTTAGATTAAAAGCCAAAAAGCCAACAATCTCCCCCTTTTTGATGACGACAAACAATTAAAGAAAAATAACTTGAAGTTCATAAAATAAATAAGATAAGTCAAGTATTCAAGTAATAATTTCAATATAAAGTCCAATATGCCACCATAAAACTCATACTTGAACAATCACTCAAATAAATATAGTATATCATTCTCCCCCTAAATTAATGCAAAACTAAAACATGATACAAAATTTAGAACCTATTTTTCTTAAACTTCTCCCCCTTTGGAATCATCAAAAAGACACAATTATGAAAGATTAAGAACTTCATGCAAGCTCCCCCTAAGAACATGAATACATACTTTACATAACTTCCCCTATCAATATGCCATAGAAAACTAAAATTATAGATTCAAGAGGAATCACAACGAATAATACCAAGCTCAAGCCTATTTTTGCAAAAGTTTTCTTCATTCAAAGGCTTGGTGAAAATATCCGCTAATTGATTATTAGAGCTCACATAATCAAGAATAATATGACCATTTTGCACATGTTCTCTAATAAAGTGATGTCTAATATCAATATTCTTAGTGCTAGAATGATGGATAGAATTTGTAGTCAAATTAATAACACTAGTATTATCACAAAATATAGGCACATTATCAAACTTTAATCCAAAATCACGAAGAGTTTGTTTCATCCAAAGAATTTGAGCACAACAACTAGCAACCGCAATATATTCTGCTTCAGTAGTGGATAAGGCAACCAAATTTTTCTTTTTACTAAACCAAGATACTAAAGAGCTACCAAGAAATTGACAAGTTCCACTAGTACTTTTTACGGTCAAGTAAGCTTCAAGCCAAATCCGATCGAATATCCTATCAAATTAAGCTCAACATTTCTAGGATACCATAAACCTAAATCAATAGTCCCAAGCAAATATTTAAATATTCTCTTAACGACATGCAAATGGGATTCCTTAGGACAAGATTGAAATCTAGCACAAAGACATACACTAAACATGATATCGGGTCCACTAGCAGTTAAATAAAGTACAGATCCTATCATACCTCGATAAGTTTTTATGTCCACACATTTACCTTTTTCATCCTTCTCAAGCTTAGTGGATGTGCTCATAGGAGTTTTTGCAATTTTACCTTCATTGAACTTGAACCTTTTGAGCAAATCTTTTGTGTATTTCTCTTGACTTATGAAGATACCATCCTTTAGTTGTTTGATTTGAAGTCCAAGGAAGAAACTAAGTTCTCCCATCATACTCATCTCAAACTCACTATGCATACATTTAGAAAAATCTTCACACAAAGAAGTATTAGTAGAACCAAAGATAATATCATCTACATAGATTTGTACTAAAAGCATATCATTTTCCTTAGTCTTAATAAAAAGAGTAGTGTCAAGTTTACCCATTTTAAAACCATTCTCAAGAAGAAAATTACTAAGCCTATCATACCAAGCTCTTGGAGCTTGTTTTAAGCCATAAAGAGCATTTTTCAACTTATAGACATGATTAGGCAAATCAAAACTTTCAAAGCCCGGAGGTTGTTCTACATAAACTTCCGCCATAATATAACCATTTAAAAAGGCACTTTTCACATCCATTTGATACAAGATAAAATTTTTATAAGAAGCAAAAGCAAGTAACATTCTAATAGCTTCTAATCTAGCAACGAGTGCAAAAGTCTCTTCATAATCTATACCTTCCTCTTGACAATATCCTTGAGCTACAAGTCTAGCTTTATTTCTAATGATATTTCCATTTTCATCCATTTTATTTCTAAAGACCTATTTAGTCTCAATAATAGAAGCATTAGAAGGCCTAGGGACCAATTCTCAAACTTTGTTCCTTTCAAATTGATTTAATTCTTCTTGCATAGCTAAAATCCAAAATTCATCATTTTCCGCATCTTTAAATCTTTAGGTTCAATTTGAGAAACAAAAGCAAGATTATTAAACAAATTAAGAGAGGAACGAGTTTTCACACCTTGTTCGGGATCACCAAGAATCAAGTCCTTAGGATGGGATGGAGCATACCTCCATTCTTTAGATATAGATGAAGAACCATTTTCCTTCTTTTCATTGAAGCTCACTTCTTGCTTACTTGAGTCAATTTCCTTGCCTTTGTCACTAACAAGTAAATCTCCAAAATTCCTTTCTAAATCATCACTACAAATAGACACATTAGAAACATTATTGCAAGATTCATCAAATACAACATGCATAAATTCCTCAATAATTAAAGTTCTCTTATTGAAAACTCTATAGGCTTTACTAGTAGATAAATAACCTAGAAAAATACCAACATCCGTCTTAGAATAAAATTTTCCAAGTTTTTCTTTGTTGTTCAAAATAAAACATTTGCAACCAAAAACATTGAAATACCCAATATTTGGAATTTTGTTATGTCAAAGCTCATAAGGAGTTTTATCTAAAGAAGGTCTAATTAAAACTCTATTTAAAACATAACAAGCGGTGTTAACGGCTTCCGCCCAAAAGTATTTAGGTAAATCATACTCGTGCAACTTTGACCTTGCAAATTCTTGCAAAGTACGATTTTTCCTTTCAACCACACCGTTTTGTTGATGAGTTCTTGGAGCGGAGAAATTATGAGAAAAATCATTTTCTTCACAAAAATTTTCAAAAGCAATACTATCAAATTCTCCTCCATGATCACTCCTAATTTTAGAAATAAAAAATCCATTTTCATTTTGAACTCTTTTTGCAAAACTAGAAAAACTTTTCAAAGCATCACCTTTATGTTTTAACATCAAAACTCAAGTAAATCTTGAAAAATCATCAACTATCACAAAAGCATAATAATTCCCTCCAAAACTAGCAATTCTAGAAGGGAAAAATAAGTCCATATGTAATAGTTGAAGGGGTCTAGATGTAGAGATCACATTTTTAGATTTGAAAGAGGACTTGGTTTGCTTACCCATTTGACAAGCCTCACAAACTTTATCCTTTTGAAATTTAAAGTTAGGTAGACCTCTAACTAAAGAATTCTTGGAAATATTTGAAATTAAGTGCATGCTAGTGTGTCTTAGTCTTCTATGCCATAACCAAGAATCATCATGCAAAGCCGAAAGACATTTATCACTAATAGGGCAATCATTCAAATCAATAGTATACACATTTTCATCCCTATTACCAACAAACAAGGCTTTTCTATCACTAGCATTTTCAATGATACAATTCTTTTTATCAAACACAACTGTAAAACCTTTATCACATAATTGACTAATACTAAGTAAATCATACTTTAGACCATCAACTAAAAGTACATTTTCAATCAAAGTAGAAGAACTATTACCTACACTACCCTTACCAATAATTTTACCTTTCTTGTTGTCACCAAAAGTTACTAAACCTCTATCCTTTTTGGAAAGATTGACAAATTTGGATTGGTCTCCCGTCATATGCCTCGAGCAACCACTATCCAAGTACCATTTATTTTTCTTGGAGACTTTCAAACATACCTACAAACAAAATTATTCAAGATTGATCTTTTAGTACCCATACTTGTTTGGGTCCTAGAAGGTTAACATTTACAAACTTGGGAACCCATATTTTTGCATTCACATTTAAAGCATTGGATTTAGACAAGTAACAAAAATAAGCTTTATGTCCATACTTGCCACATGAGAAACAAACAACATTATGCAAGGATTTATCTCTTACGACAAATTTATGCACTCTACTTTTCTTCGAGAAATTCTTTCTTGGAGCATTGTGAAACTTTGTTTTTTGAGAAAAATTTATTCTTGAAGAAGTAGTATGAGCATATTTTAATTTAAACCAATTTTGTCTAATATGACCTTCAACACCACAATGATGACATATAGGCACAAAACTAGATTTATCATGCTTAGACCCAATCTTAGGCATATTATGATTAGGCACAATGGAAGATGCTTTAACAAAGATAGTTTTAGAGCTTGAAGGAGTAGAAAATTCATCAATATAACCTAAACCTCTTTTATCACCATAAGATTTGCCAACTTCAATTATTTTGTCCAATCATTGAGCACCCATCGTCAACTTTTTAATGGACTCTTTTGCCTTACCAAGTTCTTGCAAAACATTTAATTCATTTTCCTTAAACAATTTAATCAAGTTATCTTTTTCATAACTCAAGAAATCTAACTTTATCAAGCAAGATATTTTTCTCATCACAATCAAAAATATGCTTATCACAAGAGATATTCATTTCATCAATTTTCACAACATTATGCTCATTTTCTTTTAAGCAAGCAATTTTATCAAGTAAAGACTTATTTTCACTAGTTAGAGCATTGTATTTCTTTTTAAGCACAACATATTTAGAACCAAGCTTTTCTATGTCATTTTCCATATTTTCAAAAGCTTCAAATAATTCATCATAAGAAATGGGCTCTAGAGTTACCTCATCATCTTGTTCATCACCATTTTCACTATGAGCCATGAAGCAAAAGTTTGCTACTTCTTCATTGTCACTTCCACTTCCACTTTCATCACTATCATCCCAAGTGGCTTTCATTGCTTTCTTCTTGAATTTCTTGGATGATTTGAGGAGAGGGCAATCCATTCTTATGTGACCCGGTTTCTTGCATTCATAGCATATGACCCCATCCTTTTACTCTTTTCACCCTTTGACTATTTTTTGTTGGAAATGTGTTTATTGAATTGTTTCTTCCTCATAATGAACTTTTTATACTTGATTAGTTCCTCATGAGTCACTTCAAGAATATTCCATATTTCTTAGCTTGAAGAGCACATAGATATCCCATTAAATTCATCCTTACTCAAACCACAATAAAAACAATTTATAGCTCTAGCATTAAGACCACACTTTTTCAAATCAATTTCATCATATTCATTTTCTAATTTTGGCACATCATTTTTATTAACAATTTTCATGGGAATATAAGGACCATTAACCACATTTAACCATAAACTATAGTCAACGGATTGCAAATAAATTTTCATTCTAGCCTTCCAATAAGAATAATTTGACCCATCAAAATAAGGAGGCCTAGAGGTGGATTGTCCTTCAATAACACCATTTACTACTAGGTTTGCCATAAAACTCAAACAATAAAGTTTATAAACAAAATTTAAAAGAGCAACCTCGCTCTGATACCAATTGTTGGATCGGTATGGCAACCCTAGAGGGGGGGGGGGGGAGGGGTGAATAGGGTTTAATTAAACTTTTTACTAAATATGCCCAAATTATCTAATTAACAAACTTTTAAGAAACAATTAAAAAGAAATAATTAAGAGAAATTAATACAATATGCAAGATAGATCAAAAATATAATAAAAATGAGTTTTATCCAGTACTTAGCAATTAATTAAGGAGCAAATTAAAGCATGCATAAACTACTACAAGTAATTGCAAAAATAAATAGGAAGAGTTAGAGAAGATGACACCGTAATTTTTTTTAGTGGTTCGGTCAAACTCGACCTACTCCACTCCCCAACCGCCTCTTGGGAATTTGAATAAAAATATTTTCACCGACTCTTTCCACGGATTAGAGCCCAACCGCTACACAACTCTTTTTACGGGTTCAAGAGCAAACCCGATCCTTTCCACGGCTTAGGATCAAACCGTTACAAAGTTTGGTAAAAATTTGAATAACACACTAATACACTCTCTTGATAGAGTAGATTCACAAATTTTAACTCTCACAAAATAATCCTCACAAAACAAGAAAACTCTCTCAAGAATAAGATGAAAAAAAAAAAAATTGAGAGATTGGAGAGAGCAACAATGGAGGCTTTTGATTTTTGGAGGATTGTAAAAATGTCAAAACTTGTTGTAAAAATTTGGAGAAGAAGATGGTATAAAAAGAGAGGAAAATGGGGTAAAAATCAAATTTTAATTTGGACCAATGGATTGTGGTAAAAGAGAAATGGATGGTGGAGATTAAAAGTAAAAAGAAAATAACTATTAAAAGAATTAATAATAATAAT
This sequence comes from Trichosanthes cucumerina, assembly GCA_036507285.1. Classification (NCBI taxonomy): domain Eukaryota; kingdom Viridiplantae; phylum Streptophyta; class Magnoliopsida; order Cucurbitales; family Cucurbitaceae; genus Trichosanthes; species Trichosanthes cucumerina. Next base: position 40,480,128 of record CM071836.1, on the reverse strand, counting down.
AATAATAATATAATATTATTATATATATGTGTGAGTAATGGAAAAACAACCTTTTGATTTTTTTCTTAAACCTCAACGGTCGGAAGCATTTATTGCTTGTGATTTTTTTTTTTTTTTAAGTTCCCACGGTTATATATATATAAATATATATAATTTTTATTTGCTTTTCTTTTTATTTTAAAACAACCAAAAGTCCACCAAATGTTACTCTTCCATAGGTCCACATGGCACACTTTAATTGGTCTATAATGGTGACTTGGCCGCCACGTCATCGCGTCGGGAAAATTATGTTCAAACTTGTTTTGGTCATAACTTCTTCGTTTGAGCTTCGATTTCAGTGATTCAAGAGGCGTTGGAATCGTTATTCCGAGCTCTATGCAATAGACACTTCAAAATAATTAAACTATTAGTAATTAATAGAAGGTTTGTTATCATCAAAATATTAATTAATTAATAATTATAATTAATTAATTTTAGATTAAGGGCCAAAAAGCCAACACTATCCTTATACTATAGACCGTTCTGGCTATAACTTGAACCTGATCCACTTCTATATCACACATAAAGTTCAAGTATTCATCTTATAGCCAAGGGTTCTTTATTGGATTAGGGTTACACAATACACAATTCACTTTATTCAATAACACCTTTACTGAATAAATCTTAATAACAATTTTATTGCAAAATAGAATATACATTTAGTTTAAAAAACCACGAGTTTTAGGACATAAAACTCAACACCTATGCATTAGGTAAATATACCTATACCTTGAATAGTCATCTATAAAAGATACAAAGTATTCGTAACCTCCTCATGCTTTAACACTCATCGGACCACAGAGGTCAGAATGTATAAGCTCAAGAGGCTCTTTTGCTTTATATCATTTTCCACTAAAAGGACGTTTCGTCATTTTGCCTTCGAGGCACGACTCACACACCGATAAAAAGGTTTCTTCCAACTCGCTTAGAAATCCACTCTTCACTAGTCTCCCAATCATATTGAGACTAATGTGGCCAAACTGTAGATACAAAAGATTGACATTTTCTTTTTGAGAAACTTTTACTCTTTTAGTTCTTGTTTCTGTTGTTTTAAATAATTCAGTATTCAAAACGCTTTTGACCGAATTTGGTTTCAAAACATACAGATTAGATTCAAGAAAAATAGAATAAATCATGTTTCCATTCCGGAAAATAAACGTTTTATTACCACTTAATGAAACAAAAATACAATTTTTCAATAAGCGGGAAATAGTAACAAGGTTTCTAGTAATCCTGGTACTATATACATATTATCTAATAATAGATATTTCACGCCAAAATCGAGCTTCACCGTGTCGATCGCTGCAACAAAGACAATCTCCCCGGATCCAACCCGTGGAGAACAAACATGGTTAGTGGCGCCTGAATCCAATATCCAAGCAGAGTCATTACTCTCCACTAAACACATTTCAGTTACTAGAAAATCACATTTAATCAGATTAAATCCATCGGTAAGGAACTTGGGACACGATTACACTTCGATGGCGTCCCCATTGCAAAGTGGAAACACTTTCCTTTCTCTGCAACTTCCTTATCCTTTTTTCCCTTTTGGGCAACAGCTCGATCAACTTTACCCTTTTTCATCTTTTTTCTTCTTCCCTTTCGGGTGAGAAGGAGCCACAAATTTTTTCCCAGAGGTCGAACCCCTGTGATAGGTCCTGAAGGCAACATTTACATTAGCTTCCGTTGTCCTGATCCTCATCGAGGAATGAAAGTTCTTTAACTCATTCAGAAGGGTGGTCAGAGTGTAGATAATTTTGTTCATAACAGCATAATTGCTATGAAACTGAAGGAAACTCTTCGGAATAGTCTCCGAGATAAAGCTGACTTGACTCCACTCATCGATCGAAGCCCCGTTCATCTCTGCCAGATTAAAGTGCGTCATCATGTCTAGAACGTGTTCTCGGACATACGTACCTTCTTTCATCCGGGCTTTGAAGACATGTTTGAACGAGTCATGTCGGACTTGAAAGGATTGTTGTCCAAACATATCCTGCAATGACTCCATGATCTCCTTGGCGGTGACCATTAACTCATGCTTGTTTGCCAAGACTTCAGACAAGCTTAAATTTATGTACACCTTGGCCTTTTCATTGGCCCTGATCCACCGATCGTATGCATCACGAACACTTTGTGACGCAGTCGAGCTCGACAACTGAGGACACTCCTCAGTAAGCACGAACTTAAGGTAAATGGGTTATTAGAATCGTGTTTATATTGTTTTTCCAAGTTTGGAAATTGTCTTCCACTAATTTGTCGGATGCTAGTAACGTTATAATTGAGCTGGACATTTTTGCTGAAAAATGAAATAAAAGTTTTTTGTTAGTCTCACAAAAACTTTTTGAAATCCAATCAAGTTTTAGCAAACAATTTTATCCTATGATCCCTAGGTCATTAAAAATTTGCAATGATATCCCAAAGGTTTAGAATGACTGTCACCGAAGGGTGAACAGAAACACTCCTCCTCTAGGTCGAGACTTTCTCGACCAGACCCTAGTCTCAGAATAACTCTTATTCCATTAGGCGTCTAGTTACCATTGTTCGGTCGAATCCATTAACTCTTAATGAATCCCGTGAATGTCACCCTCAATCTTTAAGTTTCCAAGTATCCATCCAAACAATAGCCACCGAAGGGTGAACCAAAAAGGAAAACAACCAAGGAAACTGTATCCCTTTCGGTAATTCACGGTTTTCCAACTCCTATGATCAAGGCCCTCCGAAAAGATTGTCTCGTCCGAGGCCAAACTAGCAAGCGGATCATAGTGGTCTCACAGTGTGAATCGATAGAAGAGACCGTGGGTCCCATTTTCACAGGTCCCGCTCCCACTTAATATAAGTACTCTCTTCATCCACTATGATATTGATCCATACAAATACCATCCGAAGGGAGACACTCCCATTTGCGCCATGAGGCCGAGTATGATCTCACGGTGCGGACATTAACGGAGATTTGTGGTCGAAAAATTAAATGTATCTTATACACTTTATTTCCTCTCACTCTCCACTTTATATTATTCGGGATTGACCTAGATAAATCGGTTAATATTTACATAAGTCTACCAATATAACTCTTATATTGATTTAACCTAAGTTTATAATCACATTATTAACTTAGGTCTATGTGAGTAAATTAATCAACTTGTAATTAACGCCACTAACGATATTATAACCTAAGAATCTCCAGACTGAATTCACTCCCATGTCGATTTCCAGGCAGGGGTGTTCCGCAAAGCGTTTGCTTAAATGCCCTAGCCTTAGACAAAGCCTTCCTTAGATAGAGTTACTTATCAGTCACCATTCAAAGGTCATATTTTGATTTCCTAATTCTAATCTTATTAGAACTAGAAAACCTAAGTCTAATTATCAAGTTCAAAATATTTTAAAACTAATAATTAACTTAGGTTACATGCATTTCTATGTTATAGTACTTGATCACTCATTCCATGAATAACTATACTATAACACATATTCATCACATGAAATAAATGCATTAGCAAACTTTTAATCTAAGAAATATAACTCTTATATTAAATAAATTAACACATGCTTTAATTATATCATAACACTTATAATATAACATATCATGCATACTATATATTATAACACTTATAATATAAATATGATCCATCAAATGTTTAACCTAAGGTGGGATTTTAAATCTGTATGACATACATTATGCACATAGAATAAAAAAATTTCATACATCTCATGCATAAAAAAATTAAGTACCAAAAATCGAACCGATTTTGGCACTTAGGGGCATTAAATAAATTAATTACCATTAATATAACAATTATATTGATATTAATTAATAAATTTAAATTAAATAAAACTATATTACATTTTACATAATAATTAAATAAATAAATAAAATCAAATAACTCCCCACGTTGAGATGAAGCTCCTCACGCCCACGTTGCACGCGAACCACCTGCGAACTGTCCCTCAACGCACGCAGCGTTGCAACGCTGCAACACTCACCGTCGTGCGCCGTGTGCTCCACGCAAGGGCGTTGCAACGCTGATCTGCATTAGGCCTCCTTCCGCGCGGACAACGTTGAGACGCGAAGAACAGCGTCTCAACGTCGTGGACAGAACAACAAGCTACTCTTGTTGTTCTTCGTCGTTTCTCACCATTTACGCTCCGATTTCTTCACAGCAACACTTGCCGCCAAAGACACGGACTTACATACTCGATTTATTTTATAATTTTCCCAAAAACACGGGCCTTTACATTTGATCTCATTAAACAGAAAATAAACCTAAACTAGTGCAAAAACCGAAACTTCCAATCATGCAAACCACACTTCATCACATAAATTGAAGCAATTACCCACCTAATTTTTAGAAAATAGATGCACAACGAGAAGCCAACGATTGGCTCTGATATAAATTGAAGGAAATGAAATCCTCCGAAGCAGAAGGGTGATCGAATCACCGTGGTATCGTTCCGCAATTCGTTTGCTTAAATTCGTTTCTATCACATTAAAACTAGGCTAAACAAAAATATAAGAAGAAAAACAGTAAGTCTACTTACTTGTTGAAGAACCATCTTCAAGTTTTCCTTCTCCGTTCACGAACCCTTCGTGGTCACAATCTCAACGTACTCGATCTCCTCGAACAGTGAGCAACCGGACACATTCACATAGTTTCTCGTTGTTCTACTTTTGATAGAAGGAAAGTTTTGGGACTCTTCCTTTTGGTGAAAGAGAGGAGAGGTTAAGAGAGCCTTTGAGAGAGAATGCTTGTTGTTTTTGGTGAGATTCCAAAAAATGAACCAAAGCCTTAGTAATCCTACTTGCAAAGAGTTTATATAATGGTGATAGGTGGAGTTTAAATCTCCACCTATTTACCATTTAACCACAACCATAGGTTATGCAAATCATATTTGCATAACCGTATATAATAAGATATCTCATAGCTCATTATACAAATCACATTTGTATAATCGTGGATTTATAAATTGAATCACATTCAATTTAATTTCTCTCAATCAAATTTCTCCAAATTAGCCATAATTCAACAATTGTGCTAACCTATAGTTTATTATGAATCTCATTGACATTAAACTATATAATATGTCAATCATATCACATATAAATGACATAAATACCCTTAAATGAACTTGAAAACTTCAAATTCACACCAAAACTGTAAACCCCCTATTAATCCAGTGTGAGCCAACCGAGGGACCTAATGGACCTATAGTGACAAGCTCCAATGATCCGAGATTAACTTGTCAAACTCTTTGACCCGGTTAATCAACATTCATTAGCTACGATAACACGCCATTAAATCTCGTACTGCACTCCTGTCACAATAAGACAAGTTGTGTCCACTAATATAACCAATGCCTATGAGTCGACCCTTCACAGGTTGTTCGTAGACACTGCTGGGTCAAATTACCCTTTTAGCGCTGTGTCTACTTCTTGCTCCTTGTTTCTATTTCCTGCCTTATCGAATAATGTACTTCAATTTCCTTTGAATATAATAAAGCGTTTATTTCATTCAAAGGAAATTTGATTTGTTCTACTTCGCTTGAGTCTAATCTGTATGTTTTGAAACCAAGTTCGGTCAAAAGCGTTTTGAATACTGAATTATTTAAAACAACAGAAACACAAACTAAAAGAGTAAATGTTTCTCCAAAAGACAATGCCCATCTTTGGCATCTACGGTTTGGCCACATTAATCTAAATAGGATTGAGAGACTACTGAATAGTGGACTTCTAAGCGAGTTGGACGAAAACTCTTTACTGGTGTGTGAATCATGCCTCGAAGGCAAAATGACCAAACGTCCTTTTAGTGGAAAAGGATATAGAGCTAAAGATCCCCTTGAGCTTATACATTCTGACCTCTGTGCTCTTATTAGTGTTAAAGCACGAGGAGGTTACGAATACTTTGTATATTTTACAGATGACTATTCGAGATATGGGTATATTTACCTAATGCATTAGAAGTTTTCAAAGAGAATAGGGGTGGCCCATTTTTCGATCCTAAGGAAAATAGGGTGTTTGTGTCGATAAACGACATTTTCCATGAGGAAGACCACGTTAGGGATCATTTGCCTAGAAGCATAATCGTATTAAACGAAATGGACAGTACATCAACAAGAGTTGCTGATGGGGCTAGTACGTCAACAAGTGTTATTGATCCTAGCACGTCTAGTCATGTTCGTTCCCAAGAGTTGGGAATGCCTCAACGTAGTGGGAGAGTTGTGAGAAAGCCTGAACGTTACATGGGTTTAGCTGAAACCCAAGTCGTCACTCCTGATGATTACTGCGAGGATCCATTGTCCAATGATCAGGCAATGACAGACATTAACAAGGACGAATGGATTAAAGCTATGGACCAGTAAATGGAGTCGATGTACTTCAATTCCATTTGGGAGCTTGTGGATAAACCTGTTAGGGTAAAACCTATAGGTTGCAAACGGATCTTCAATTGTAAACATTGCGTAGATGGTATGGTGCAGACCATCAAAGCACGACTAGTGGAAAAGGGTTTTACTCGGGTTGAAGGGATTGACTATGAGGAAACCTTTTCACCTGTTGCCATGGTAAAGTCGATCAGGATCCTTCTGTTCATTGTCACATATTATGACTATGAGGTATGGCAGATGGATGTCAAGACCGCCTTCCTAAATGTCAACCTTGACGAAACCATCTACATGGACCAGTCCAAGGGGTTCATAACCCAAGGCCAAGAGGAAAATGTTTGCCGGTTTCATTGGTCTATTTATAGACTGAAACAAGCCTCGAGGCCTTGGAATACAAGGTTTTATGAGCCAATCAAATCTTATACCTTTGATCATAATGTTTTCGAGCCTTGTGTCTACAAGAAAATCGTCGACATAACTGTCACATTTCTGGTATTGTACATGGATGATATCCTTCTCATTGGGAATAAGGTAGGATTTCTTACTAACGTAAAGAAATGGCTAGCTTCGCAATTGCAAATTAAATTGGGAGCAACATAGTATGTTCTAGGTATCCAGATTGTCCAGAATTGGAAGAACAAAACGTTGGCCATGTCTGAAGCGTCTTATATTGACAAGATGTTGCCTAGATATAAGATGCAGAACTCCAAGAAGGGTTTGCTACCTTTCAAGCATGGGGTTCACCTGTCTAAGGATCAATGTCCAAAGACTCCTCAAGAAGTCTAGGATTATACACGGATCCCCTATGCTTCAGTTGTAGGGAGCATGAAGTATGCCATGTTGTGTACTACGCCCGACATTTGTTATCCAGTAGGGATTGTCAGTAGGTATCAATCAAATCCAGTATTAGATCACTGGAAAATCATAAAGGCAATCCTCAAGTATCTTAAGAGAACGAGGAACTACAAGTTAGTGTATGGTAGTGGGGATTTGATCCTTACGGGACACACAAACTCTGACTTTCAGATCGATAAGGATTCTACGAAATCCACTTCGGTGTAAGACTTCATTCTGAATGGAGGAGCTGTAGTATGGCGAACAATCAAGCAGGGATGCATCGCTGATTCCACTATGGAAGCTGAGTATGTTGCGACTTGTGAAGTTGCTAAGAAAGTTGTTTGGCTTAGGAAGTTGATGACATCTTTGGAAGTTGTTCCAAATATGAATTTGTCGATCACGTTTTTTGTGGCAAAAATGGTGCATTAGCCAACTCCAGATAGCCTCGGAGCGATAAGAGAGGCAAACACATTGAGCGGATGTATCACCTGATATAAGAGATTGTGCACCGCGGCGACGTGACAGTCACGCAGATAGCGTCAGAGCACAATGTTGTTGATCCATTTACAAAGTCCCTCACGGCTAAGGTGTTTAAGGGTCACCTAGAGAGTCTAGGTCTTCGAGTGCTTCCTGACTAGGGCAAGTGAGAGTATTTTAAACGGGTATTCAATGACATAGTTTATTATATTACTTTATTGTAATTGTTTTACATTTGAGAAATGTATGTTTGCTCCACTACCTTAGTCCAAGTGGGAGTTTGTTGGGATGTATGTCCTAATCTCGTTTTGTTTGTAATTTTACAATTTGAAATTAATAAGAGTTATTTATTTCATCACTTTGTGTCTTGCAAATTTTGCAAACTTTGTCCAATAAACTAAGCTCCAGGGTCATTGAATTTATGAGAGAACTAGATCTTGAACGGTGTGTAGTGGACACACAGGGAGGATCACTTTCAAGTTAATGACCCAAAAAGTCTACAGTATACGGATAGGGTTGGAGACCTAATCTGGGATATGCTGTGGATGCGGCCCACTTTGTATTAGATACGAACGAGGTGATCTCACTCGTTCATGTGGTTGACATGTGAGTGGGGGCATCCTGTACAATGAGATTGTACAAGACCGGACCGTGAATTATTAGACCTACTGATGTAACACCGTTAATAGTATGGTACTAATAACTTCGTAGATGACCATTAGTGACTCGACTTGAATCCTGACCGTGTTACGGACTCCTATTTGCGGGGTCTGTCCTTTGACTAGTACTGGTGAGAGTGGTCATAGTTACTCACCCAATATGCCTATCTTTTTAGGGACAGGACCAAGTAGTTAGCTGGGAACTTAACTACGCCGGATGGAATTCACTCGTTCCCGCCTTTAGGGAAACTAGAGGGGTTGTTCCCTTAAGTGCTATCTCTAGGGCTTAGAAAACGGGCACCCACCCTCTCACTGGCCCGAGAGAGGTGTTGTGTATGGTTGGACCATTACAACGTTGTTGTTTATTAGAGGAGTGGTGGGGACTTAAGGAGCAAGAAGTAGACACAGGGATACAATGGTAATTTAACCCAACAGTGTCTACGAATAACCTGTGAGGGGTCGACTCATGGGCATTGGTTATATCAGTGGACACAACTTGTCTTACACTGATGGGAGTGCAACTACGGCTTTAGTGGAGTATTACCGTAGCTAATTAATGTTGATTAACCGGGTCAAAGTGTTTAACAGGTTAGTCTCGGATCATTGGAGCTCGTCACTGTAGGTCCATTAGGTCCCTCGGTTGGCTCAAACTGGATTAATAGAAGGTTTACAGTTTTGGTGTGAATTTGAAGTGTTCAAGTTCACTAAAGGGTAATTATGTCATTTACATGAGATATGTATGACATATTATATGTAAGATTCATAATAAACTATAGGTTAGCCAAATTGTTGAATTATGGCTAATTTCGTGAAATTAGATTGAGAGAAATTTAATTGAATGTGATTCAATTTAAAAATCAACAATTATATAAATGTGATTTGTAAAATGCGATATGAGATATCTTATTATATGGGGTTATGCAATATGATTTGCATAACCTATGGTTGTGGTAAAATGGTAAATAGGTGAAGATTTCAACTCCACCTATCACCATTATATAAACTCCTTTACAAAAATGAGTTGTAAGGCTCTTGCTCATTTTTTGGATTTTCTCACCAAAGAGCATTGCATTCTCTCTCAAAATCCTCTCTCAATCTCACCTTCCCTCACCAAAAAGAGATCCATCTCTCTCCTTCTACCAAACATAGAACAACCGAGTAACCGTGTGGAAGTGTCTGATTTACTTGTTCGTTCGAGGAGTTCGAAGACGTTGAGATCGTGATCTCGAAGGGTTCGTGATCAGGAAAAGGAAAACTTGAAGTCGTTTTTCAACAAGTGAGTGGTTCTTACTAGTTTTTCTTCTTAATTCGTATGTTTAATCTAGTTTCTATGTGATAGAAATAGTTTTAAGAAAATGGTTTTCGCAACGATACCACGGTGATTCAATCACCCTTCCGCTGCACGAGATTTCATTCACTTCACCTAGCTCCCTACGTGGTCCTGTCTCTTAGAAGATAGGCATATTGGGTGAGTAACTGTGACCACCCTCACCCGTACGAGTGAAAGGACAAACCTCCGCAGACAAGAGTTCGTAACACGCTCAGGATTAAGGTTGAGTCACTAATGGTCATCTACGAAGTTATTAGTCCCATACTATTAACGATGTTACATCAGTAGGTCCAATAATTCATGGTCCGGTCTTGTAAAATCTCATTGCACAGGATGCCCTCACTCACATGTCAACCACATGAACGAGTCAGATCACCTCGTTTGTATCTAATACAAAGCGGTCGCATCCACACCGTATCCAGGATTAGGTCTCCAACCCTATCCATTTACTTTAGACCGTTTGGGTCACTAACTCGAACGTGATCCTCCCTGTGTGTCCACTACACACCGTTCTACTTCTAGCTCTCTCATAAATTTAATGACCCTGGAGCTTAGTTTATTCGACAAAGTTTGTAAAATTGCGAGACACAAAGTGATAAAAGAAATAACGCTTATTTATTTCAAAGGGTGATATTACAAACAAAACGAGATTAGGACATATATCCCAACACTGAGGAGTGTCCTTAGGTGTCGGGCTCGACCACATCACGAAGTGTTCGTGATGTGTACAATCGATGGATTAGGGCCAATGAAAAGGCCAAGGTCTATATCATTGCCCGCTTATCTGAAGTCTTGGCAAAGAAGCATGAGGTGATGATCACCACCAAGGAGATCATGGAATCCATGCAGGAAATGTTTGGACAACAGTCCTTTCAGGTCCGACATGATTCCCTCAAGCACGTCTTCAATGCGCGGATGAAAGAAGGGACGCCTGTCGGTGAACATGTTCTGGACATGATGACCGACTTTAAACTGGCGGAGATGAACGATGCTCCAATCGATGAGTCGAGCATGGTGAACGTTATTTTGGAAACTCTTCCGAAGAGTTTCCTTTAGTTTCGTAGCAATGCTATTATGAACAAAATTAGCTACACTTTGACAACCCTTCTTAACGAACTATAGAACTTCCAGTCCTTCATGAGGATTAGGACACCGGAAGCTGAGGCAAACATTGCCTTCAGGTCCTTTCATAGGGGTTCAACATCTGGGACAAATTATGTAGGCTCTTCTGGCCCGAAAGGGAAGAAGAAAAAGATGAAGAAGGGCAAAGCTGACCGTGCTGCCGCCCAAAAGGGCAAAAAGGTCAAGGAAGTTGCAGAGAAAAGAGAGCGTTTTCACTGTAATGGGGACATACACTTGAAAGGAGACTGTCCCAAGTTCCTTGCCAACAGAAGTAAAGAAGGTAAATGTGATTTACTAGTTACTGAAACTTGTTTAGTGGAGAGTAATGACTCTGCCTGGATACTGGATTCGGACGCCACTAACCATCTTTCTTCTTCTTTTCAGGGAATTAATTCATGGCACCAGCTGCGAGAGGGTGAGATAACGTTACGGGTTTGATCCGGGGAGGTTGTCTCTGCTGCATCAATCAGCACGATGAAGCTGTATTTTGGCAGGAACTACATTTTATTAGATAATTTGTATATAGTTCTGGGGTTTACTAGAAACCTAGTTTCTATTTCCTGCCTATTAGAACATCGTATTTCTGTTTCCTTCAGTGGTAATAATGTGTTTATTTCCCGAAATGGAAACTTATTATGTTTTGCTTCACTTCAGAATAACTTGTATGTTTTAAAACCTAATTCGGTCAAAAGTGTTTTGAATACTGAACTGTTAAAACAACAGAAACACGAACTAAGAGAGTAAAGGTTTCTCCTAAAGAAAATGTTCATCTTTGGCATTTAAGGTTAGGCTACATTAATCTCAATAGGATTGAGAAACAAATGAAGAGTGGACTTCTAAGCGAGTTGAAAGAAAACTCTTTACCAGGTATGTGAGTCATGCCTTGAAGGAAAAATGACCTCTGTGGTCCGATGAGTGTTGAAGCACGAAGTGGTTATGAATACTTTGAATCTTTTATAGATGATTATTCAAGGTATGGGTATATTTTCCTAATGCATAAGAAGTTTGAAACTCTTGAAAAGTTCAAGGAGTACAACACTGAGGTTGAGAACTTGTTAGGTAAAACAATAAAAACACTTTGATCGGATCGATGTGGAGAGAATATGGACACCGAATTCCTGGACTATATGATAGAACATTGAATTACGTCCCAACTCTCAGCACCTGTTTTGCCACAACAGAATGGTGCATCAGAGAGGAGAAATAGAACCCTGTTGGACATGGTTCGGTCGATGATGAGCTATGCATGTCTCCTTGATTCTTTTTGGGGTTATGTAGTGGAGACTGCAGTTTATATTTTGAACAATGTTCCGTCGAAGAGTTTTTCTGAAACACCTTTCGAACTGTGGAATGGATGTAAATGCAGTTTACACCATTTCATAATTTAGGGATGCCCGACCCATGTGTTGGTGTCAAACCCAAAGAAGTTGGAACCCCGTTAAAAAATTTTCCTCTTTGTAGGTTACCCAAAAGAGACTAGGGGTGGTATATTCTACGATCCTAAGGAAAATAGGGTGTTTGTGTCGACAAACGCCACTTTCCTTGAGGAAGAGCACATCAGGGATCATTTACCTAGAAGTAAAATTGTGTTAAACAAAATGGACAGTACATCAGCAACAATTTTTTATGGTGCTAGTACGTCAACAAGTGTTGTTGATCCTAGCTCGTCTAGTCAAGTCCGTTCTCAAGAGTTCAGAATGCCTCGTCACCCCTGATGATGACTACAAGGATCCATTGACCTATGATCAGGCAATGGCAGACATTGACAAGGACGAATGGATTAAAGCTATGGACTAGGAAATGGAGTCGATGTACTTCAATTATGTTTGGGAGCTTGTGGATAAACTGGATGGGGTAAAACCTATTGGTTGCAAATGGATCTACAAGCGTAAACGTGGCGTAGATGGAAAGGTGTAGACCTGCAAAGCACGACTAGTGGCAAAGGGTCTTACTCAGGTTGAAGGGGTTGAATATGAGGAAACCTTTTCACCTATTGTCATGGATAAGTCGATCGAGGATCCTTCTAGCCATTGTCGCATATTATGACTATGAGGTATGGCGGATGGATGTCAAGAAAGCCTTTCTTAATGGAAATATTGGATGACACAATCTACATGGACCAACCTGAAGGGTTCATTGTCGAAGGCCAAGAGCGAAAAGTTTGTCGGCATCATAGGTCTATTTATGGACTGAAACAAGTCTCGAGGTCTTAGAATATAAGGTTTAATAAGGCGATCAAATCTTATGGCTTTAATCAGAATGTTGACGAGTCTTGTGTCGAAAAGAAAATCGTCAACAACACTATCGCATTTCAGATATTATGTGTGGATGATATCCTACTCATTGGGAATGAGGTAGGATTTCTTACTGACGTTAAGAAATGGTTGGTTTTCGCAATTCCAGATGAAAGATTTGGCAGAGGTTCAGTATGTTCAAGGTATCCAGATAGTCCGAAACCGGAAGAACTGAACGCTTGCCATGTCTCGGGCGTCTTATATTGACAAGATGTTGTCTAGGTATAAGATGCAGAACTCCAAGAAGGGCTTGTTCCTTTTCATGCATGGGGTTCACCTATCTAAGGATCAATGTCCTAAGACTCCTCAATGAAGGGATTTGGAATTCCCGTAGCGGAATACGTTATGAAACGTCGTTAATTCGTTGTGTAATTCTTATCTTAAAACCGAACATAACATTTACATTCTTAGGCTAAACAACGTTGTGCCTGTAGCGCGCCTTGATCAGCATGGACAACGTTGAGACACCGATGAACAACGTCACAACATTGTCGACAGAACAACAAACACTTTACTGTTCTTCGTCATTTTTCACCTGTTTTGGCTTCGATTTCTTCACAGCATCTCATGCCACGAACAACACGGACTTACAGACTCGATTTACATCAAAAATTGCCCAAACACCGGGCCCTTACATTGATCTCACCAACTTTGAATGTAAATCTAATTAAGTGCCAAAAACTGAAAACATCCAAAACGCAAACCATTAACAATCATCTCATGAAAATTAATGCAACCCACGTAATTTTAGAATTCACGGAATACACAACGAAGAGCAACCTTGCTCTGATACCAATTTAAGGGATTTGGAATTCCCGCAGCGGAAGACGTTATGAAACGTCGTTGATTCGTTGTGTAATTTATATCTTAGAACCGAACATAACACTTACATTCTTAGGCTAAACATGCATAAAATTAGAAGAAAAATAGTAAGGTTTCTCGGTACTTACTTGTTGAAGAACTCTTCTTCAACGTTTTCCTCCTCCGGTCATGATCTCTCTCGAACCAACAAACTCTTCGAACTCGATCCTTGAACAGTAGTGCAAGACACTTCCAAAATGTCTTTTCGGTTGTTCTCGGGAGGTTGAGAAAGAGTAGGTGAGACTCCCTTTGGCTTTTGGGTGAGGAGAATTCTTAGAGAGAGATGAAAGAGTTTGAGAGAATTGCAGGTCTCTTGGAACTTGAATTTCCAAGAAATGAGAACCAACCTTACCAAAGGCTTCTCACCAACCCTATAAATAATGGTGAGATGTGGAGTTAATAACTCCACTAAATCACCATTTTACCACAAGTATATGATATGCAAATCATATTTGCATATTACCTAATATAAGGTATCTCATACCTCATTATACAAATCTCATTTGCATAATTCTTGATTTTCAAATTGAATCGCATTCAATTTAATTTCTCTCAATTCAATTTCTCCAATTAGCACTAATTACTCAATTAGGCTATAGTATAGTTTATTATGAATCTCATTCACATCAAACTGCATATTATGACGAGCTCCAATGATCTGAGACTAACCTGTCAAACTCTTTGACCCGGTTATTCAACATTCATTAGCTAAGGTAACACTCCACTAAAGCTCGTAGCTGCACTCTCATCACTGTAGGACAAGTTGTGTCATCGATATAACCAATACCCGTGAGTCGACCCTTCACAGGTTGTTCGTAGTCACAGTTGGATCAAATTACTATTTTACCCCCGTGTCTACCTCTTGCTCCTTAGTCCCACTGCTCCTCTAATGTACAGCTACGTTGTATGGTCCAACCATAAACAACAACCCTCTCGGGCCAGTGAGAGGGTGGGTCCCCGTTGTTCAAGCCCTTGAGACAGTACTTAAGGGAACAACCCGCTAGTTTTCCTAAATCGGGAGAAGTGGTCTGTCGCCTCCCGTTGTCATGTTCCAGACTCCACACGTGGTCCTGTCCCTGAGAAGATAGGCATATTGGGTGAGCAACAGTGGCCACCCTCACCCGTACTAGTCAAAGGTCAAACCCCTGCAGACAGGAGTCTGTAACACGCTTAGGATTAAGGTCAAGTCACTAATTGTCATCTACAAATTTATTAGCCCTATACTGTTAACGGTGTTACATCAGTAAGTCTAATAATTCACGGTCTGGTCTTGTAGAATCTCATTGCACAGGATGCCCTCACTCGCATGTCAACTACATGAACCAGTTGAATCACCTCGTTTGTATCTGATACAAAGTGGGCCGCATCCACAACGTATCCAGGATTAGGTCTCCAACCCTATCTGTATCCTGTAGACCGTTCGGGTCATTAACGCGAACGTGATCCTCCTTGTGTGTCCACTACTCACGGTTCAAGTTCTTAGTTATCTCATAATAAAATTACCCTGGAGCTTTGTTTATTCGATTAAGTTAATTAAATATGCGAGACACAAAATTCAAATAAATAACTCTTATTTATTTATAATTTGAAATATTACAAACTACACGAGATGAGGACATACATCCGAACACTCAAGTGGTTGAGGATATGAGATGAATCCCCTATGCTTCAGCTGTAGGGAGCCTCATGTATTCCATGATGTGTACTAGGCCTGACATCTGTTATGCAGTTGAGACTGTCATTAGGTATCAATCCAATCAAGGATTAGATCACTGGACAACCGTAAAGGCAATCCTCAAGTATCTTAGGGGAACGAGGAACTACAGCCTTGTGTATTGGAGTGGAGATTTGATCCTTACGGGATACATAGACTCTGACTTTCAGACCGATAAGGATTCTAGGAAATCCACTTCGGGGTCAACCTTCATTCTTAATGGAGGAGTTGTAGTCTTGCGAATCATCAAGCAGGGATGCATCGCTGATTCCTCGATGGAAGCCGAGTATGTTGCGGCTTGTGAAGCTGCAAAGGAAGTTGTTTGCCTTAGGAAGTTCATCATGGATTCGGAAGTTGTTCCAAATATGAACTTGTCGATTACCCTGTTTTGTGACAATTGTGGCGCAGTAGCCAACTCGATTGAACCTCGGAGTCATAAAAGGAGCAAGCACATTAAGCAGAAGTATCACCTGATACGGGAGATTGTGTAGCGCAGAGACGTGACAGACACGCAGGTAGCGTCGGAGCACAACATTGTTGATCCATTTACAAAGGCCCCCACGGCTAAGGTGTTTGAGGGTCACCTAGAGAGTCTAGGTCTTCGATTGCTTCTTGACTAGGGCAAGTGGAAGTATTGTAATGGGTATTGATAGCATACAAAATGTGTTATCCTTAGGCTTAATTATTGCTAGTTTTATAATTATTTCAGGGCTTTTACCTGTTTAAATCACTCAATTTCAGGTTAAGAGCTTAAGCAGAACAATTGGAGACATTTTGGATCACTCGGGATCGAAACGAGGCTATTTGGAGCTAAAACTAACATCAACTGGAAGTTGAAGGATCCATCCAAGCATGAAGACCCGAGGTGATGGCGTTGCAACGCCGAGCGTGCTACTTAGAGGCGTTGAAGGCCACTGCCGCTGGCGTTGCAACGTCGCAACGCTATCTCGATGTGAATACAAGTAGGAAGGTCTTAAAGAGGGCATTGCAACGCTGCCTTGCAGCGTCGCAATGCCGGACCCATAGGAACACGCTTGTTAGGGTAGCGGCGTTGCAACGTTACCCTCAGCGTTGCAACACTCTCGGTACATTCCTTATTTACCATGCATTTAGGGTACAGCGTTGCAACGCTGTACCGAAGACCATTATAAATACAACCTTATTTCTTCTTTTAAGGGGGGCCGAATTTGATAGACTTTTGACCCTAATTTTGAAATACCCTCTGTAGAAGAGAAAAGTGAGCATTCTTTGGAGCAAAAGCATTCGTCGAGGTTCGAGATCGAAGGCGGGAGCTCAGAGACGAAGGACCGACATCGACACATAAGTTTAATTTCCTTTTCTTTCAGATTGTAACTTTGTTTTAAGGTGTTTTGTACACTTTTACTTTTGTTTTCTTGTGGTTTAGAGTAGCTAATTGTTGTAGTTAGGATTTGATTTACATGTTAAGACTTTTTTCCTATGTATTGAAATATGTTTTGTTCTTTATTTTTTGCAATTCGTTCTTTAACTTTGTGATATTATTGGTTTACGTGGACTCGAGAGATAAAACTTAGATTAGAGCAAAGTTGTCAAACCCTTAGAAGTCTTGCATGAGAATGACCTAGAAGTCTAAGGGAAACACATAAAGAAGTTGCTTAATGTCATGCATGGTTTAGATTTCTTAAGGGGACTTAGAATTTATTGTGTGTGCGAGGCTCACTAAGAATCGAGAGATTTTCTTGAGTATTATATTTTTCTTCATAAATTCATCACATTAGTTCATTGCATGTGTTAATTAAGTTATTAACTTGTGAAGTCAATTTCCTCTAACTTTACAATTCGTGTCTCCACATGTTTGTCGTTGTCTTTACTTTCACCACCTATCCATGATGTGTTTCTTTACCTAAAATTGAGAATTAGTATCTTCGTAATTAATTAATCTAGAAACCCATTCCCGAAGAAAATTCTTGGACTCTCAAATCACTATATAAAACTTTACCCGTACACTGCGGTATTGCATGAAAATAATTTTACGCAACAAGTTTTTGGCGCTGTGGTCGGGGAATGACGGTTATTGAGATTAATTAATATTAGGAGAAAATTTGAGATTTTAGACTAAAGTGTGTTTGTGTTGTTTTACTTATTTGCTTTTGTGTGTTTGTTTGTTTCCTTATATGTTCTATTTTAGTTTTGTGTGTTTTAGAGTCTTGTCCCCTGTTTTGGTTGTGTTGCTATTGTGTAAAAGTCTAGATTTGAATTACTGATTTTTCAAGTATGACTTTGCATGATTTTGATTCTCCATCATTCTATTGTCCCTCTCATGACCCTAGGTATGTGCATCAAGATTTCACTTAATACCATTTGTCTAATTTTTACCATTTTGTACCTGAAATTGATGAAAATTCACGTAATGATAGTTATCTAGGGACTCGGAACAATAATTTCTCGTACCCTGACCAACCTATAGAAAAAACTTCTCTTGTGGACCAATTAATAGAATATACGTTAGAGTTGAGAATTAAAAAATTGGTTCATAATGAATTAGAGAGGTTGGATAGGTTAGAGGCTAAAGTGGTAGGACATTGGGAAATAGTACAGGAAAGATATCATTATCTTAATCAACTAGTAATTTCCCTTAAGGCCTTATAGGAACAATTTCTTATACTTACCACTGAGAAGGTTCCACCTAGGATGACTTATTCGCACGATAGTAAGGATGGGTTGGAGGAGACTGAGACACACCATAATCAAGTTTGTGAGGTAGACAATGGTGAGACACTCACTTCCATGAAAGAAATTCAGGTGATAGAGTTAGAGACTGAGAAGTCCCTCCCCCTTTTATCTCCACAAATTTCCTTTAATCTTGATAGTTATTTGTCCTACACTCACAAGTCTAGCTTTGATTTTTGTTTTTTCATTTCAATAAACAAAAATAACAAAAATAGTTTTTTGTCTGGTGCCAAGGAGAAACAGGATAGCCTTTTAGACATAGAAGGCTATATCAATTAGAGAAAGAAAGGCCCGAAGAAACATGAGTAGTTTTATATGCCTTGATAAAGAGACCATCTAGCTAAAGACGTTAAAGGAAGCGCTTCTTGGGAAACAACCCAAGTTGTATGTTTTGTGTTCTTTGTTTTTGTGTTTTGTTTCTTTTTATAGTTCTTGTGTTTTTGTCTAATTTATTTCTTTTTTGGTACCTCCAGGTGTATGCCCAAGGGGAGAGCCGCAAACTAGCACCCTTTTGATCCTGAGATCGAGAGGACCGGTAGGAGACTCCTAAGGGAAGGAAGAGCAGAACCTCAGACTATGGTTGATGAAGAGTTGATCAATAACCCTAAACCCATCAGGGAGTTTTTCCAACTTGTGTTTAATTCTGAGCAACCTGGAATAGTCCATGCCCCGATAAATGCTAACAAATTTGAACTTAAAACAAGGCTTGGTTGGGGAAGGTGCTTTTAGAGGACTACCCACAAAAGACCCCAATTCACACTTGCAAAAGTTTTTAGAAATCTGTGGTACAATTAAAATGAATGGTATTTCTGGTGATAATATTCACCTACGTCTCTTTCCTTTCTCTTTGTCGAGTAGAGCTAAAGAATGGTTAGGGTCCCTTCCCTCAGACAATATCACTTCTTGGGAGGAGCTGGCCCAAGCCTTCATGACCAAATTCTTTCCACTTGTCAAAGTTGTAAAGTTAAGGACTGAGATAGGAACATTAAGACAACAGGAGGGAGAGTAGCTATTTGAGGCCTTGGAACGGTACAAGAACATGCTCAGGAGGTACCCGCCGCATGGCTACCCAGATTAGCTCCATGTACAACTGTTTTATAACAGACTAGAAGGTAAGACCAGGACCATTCTGGATACCACTGCTGGAGGGGCTTTTATGGCAAAGACTATGCCAGAACCACGTGCTCTCCACGAGGAAATGTCAACTGTCAGCTACCAGTGGCCTAAAGACAATGATAGATCAAAGCCAGTAGCTTTATTGTATCAACTTCATGAGGTAACCTCCCTTAGATCTCATATGGCATCCCTCACTCATGCTCTAAATAATTTTGTAGGATCACCCCAAACAGGGATACCCTCTCAATGCTCCTAGCCAAATGGAGAATCCACTTTGGAGCAATTGCATTATCTGAACAATTGAAACAATACATATGGAGGAAACAAGACTCAGAATACCCTTCCAACACATTATAAGAATGTGTTGAATCCTCCTACAGGGTATGCTTCTAAATATGAGAGGAAATCACCTCTGGAAGAGACATTGCACTCCTTCATAGCTGAATCCAGAAGTAGGTCCAACCAGCTGGAGAATGCAGTCACCAGTCTATGTAGTATAGTGACTAGTCATGGAGCTGCAATAAAGAACATTGAGACCCAGATCAACTAGATGAATACATCACTCCGAGCGGTGCACGATAGAAAAGAAACACCCTGAGGGAGTAAAATCTAGCTAAAGACGTTAAAGAAAGTGCTTCTTGGGAGGAAACCCAACCTTTACTTATTTTTGTTTCATGTCTTTACCTTGCTTTAGTGTTTTTCAGTTGTTAGTTTACTTACTAGTTTGTTTTTTTTTTTGTTGTTAGGTTGTGATGATGCCTTCCCTGGTTAAAATTCATGCTCCTGTTCTAAGAAACTCCAGCACACATGTTTTGGCCATCCAAGGAACTCCGAAAGATCTCCATAACTCAGGATAGTATTTTTCACTCTTACCCTTATACTTGCTTTGTGCCTATTTTTGCAAACATTAGGGACAATGTTTAGTCTAAGTTTGGGGGTGAGATGTTATTGATATGATGTGACTGCCCTGAGTATATGTTGAATTGTTGATTGATCTTTTGCATAAGTATGATCATGATAGCCTAGGATGAGATAGAATTCAAATTTCTTGTGATTCTGTTGAAACCTGAGAGCATGATATGAATTTGTGTATTTAAAATTTTCTTCAGTTTCTCCTGCACTATTATGCACATAGCTTGTGTTCTTGTAGTTTTCAAATACTTAAAACAAAGTTATTAGGCTTAGAAGTTTAATGTCACCTCGATAAGTCTAAGAACTGATTTGAGAGTTAAAATGCAGGATAGGGTGAATGACAATTTGAAGTGCATGATCTGTATACTATGTGAAATAGTTTGTTTTTGTTGTTTGGTTGCTAAAGAAAAAAATTCGTGAGGGCAAAAAGGTCTACCTTCATTGTGATCAGTTAGACCACTCATTGAGCGAGTGCTCTGAGTAAAGGTCCCTGCAGTAGATGTGTGAAAGCTAGTGTCCTTGCACAAAAAAAAATGAAAATAGAAAAAGTG
Organism: Trichosanthes cucumerina; assembly: GCA_036507285.1. NCBI lineage: Eukaryota > Viridiplantae > Streptophyta > Magnoliopsida > Cucurbitales > Cucurbitaceae > Trichosanthes > Trichosanthes cucumerina. Next base: position 40,459,132 of record CM071836.1, on the reverse strand, counting down.
ATAAAAAGTAAGTAAGTGTGGAGTAAAGTTATTTATTGCTTGAATGTGACGAGGCTCAAAGATTAGTAATTATGACCATTGTAGGGGGAAGTTGAATGGAGAGCCTAATAAAGTTGATCAAGGCTTGGTAAATGAATGGAACATAGGCTAATCACACACAAACGTAGGAACACTTAGGAAAAGTTTTAAATTGCTTGTTGAAGTGTTATGTTTGAGTGTTTCATGTGATTGCCAAATTTTCTCTTAAATCTTTGAGGCTTGAATCAAATGTATGTATAAGAACAATCTAATGTTTAATTCTGTTTTTGCTTGGGACTAGCAAAAGATTAAGTTTGGGGGTGTTTCATAGCACCCAAAATGTCTTATCCTTAGGCTTAATTATTGCTATTTTATAATGATTTCTTGGCTTTTACGTGTTTAAATCACTCAATTTTAGGTTAAGAGCTTAAACAGAACAATTGGAGACATTTTGGATCACTCGGGATCGAAACAAGGCTATTTGGAGATAAAAAAACATCAACTGAAAGTAGAAGGATCCATCCATGCATGAAGACCTGAGGTGATGGTGTGCAACGCCATGCAGATCGTTGCAACGCCGAGCGTGCTGCTTAGAGACGTTGAAGGCCACTACCGATAGCGTTGCAACGTCGAAACGCTATCTCGATTTGAATACAAGCTGAAAGGCGCGACAGAGGGCGCGTAACGCGCTTGCGCGTCCACAATGTCGGATCGGATCGATAGGAACGCGCTTGTTAGGGTAGCAGCGTTGCAACGCTACCCTTAGGGTTGCAATGTTGCCGATACATTCCTTATTTACCACGCGTTTAGGGTACAATGTTGCAACCTTGTACCGAAGACCATTATAAATACAACCTTATTTCTTCTTGTAAGGGGGGCCGAATTTGATAGACTTTTGACCCTAATTTTGAAATACCCTCGGTAATAGGAGAAAAGTCAGCATTCTTGGGAGCCAAAGCGTTCGTGGAGGTTTGAGATCGAAGACGGGAGCTCGAAGACGAAGGACCGACATCGACAAATAAATTTAATTTCCTTTTCTTTTAGATTATAACTCTATTTTAAGGCGTTTATACACTTTTAGTTTGGTTTTTTTGTGATTTAGAGTAGCTAATTTTTGTAGTTAGGATTTGATTTACATGTTAAGACTTTTTTTCTATGTATTGAGGTATGTTTTGTTCTTTATTTTTGGCAATTCGTTCTTTAACTCTGTGATATTGTTGGTTTAAGTGGACTCGAGAGATAAAACTTATATTGGAACAAAGTTATCAAAACCCTTAGAAGTCGGTCATGAGAATAACCTAGAAGTCTAAGGGAAACACATAAAGAAGTTGTTTAATGTTGTGCATGTTGTAGATTTCTTAAGGAGGCTTAGAATTTATTGCGTGTGTGAGGCTCACTAAGAATCGAGAGATTTTCTTGAGTATTCTACTTCTTGTTTATAAATTTATCACATTAGTTCATTGCACGTGTTAATTAAGTTATTAACTTGTGAAGTCAATTTCCTCTAAATCTATCAATTTGTGTCTCCACGTGTTTGTTGTTTGTCTTTACTTTCACCACCTTTCCATGTTATGTTTCTTTAGCTAAAATTGAGAATTAGTATCTTGGTAATTAATTAATCTAGAAACCCATTCCCGAGGACGATACTTGGACTCTCTAATTACTATACTAAAACTTGACTCATACACTGCGGTATTGCATCAAAATAATTTTACGCAATAGGTATTCAATGACCTAGTTTATTGTAATTTTACTGTACATTTGAGAAATGTATTTTGTACTCCACTAGCTTAGTCCAAGTGAGAGTTTGTTGGGATGTATGTCCTAATCTCGTATTTGTTTATAATATTCACTATTGAAATAAATAAGAGTTATTTTTTCATCACTTTGTGTCTCGCATATTTACAAACTTTGTCCAATAAACTAAGCTCCAAGGTCATTCAATTATGAGAGAACTAGAACTTTAACGGTGTGTAGTGGACACATAGGGAGAATCACATTCGAGTTAATGACCTGAACGGTCTACAGTATACGGATAAAGTTGGAGACCTAATCCTTGATATGCTATGGATGCGGTCTGCTTTGTATTAGATACAAACGAGGTGAACAAACTTGTTCATGTTGTTGACATGCCAGTGGGGACATCTTGTGCAATGAGATTGTACAAGACCGGACCGTGAATTATTATACTAATGATGTAACACCGTTAACAGTATAGGACTAATAACTTCGTAGATTACCAATAGTAACTTTTAATCCTTAGCATGTTACGGACTCCTGTGTGCGAGAGTCTGTCCTTTGACTAGTACGGGTAAGGGTGGTCACAGTTACTCACCCAATATGCCTATCTTCTCAGGTACAGGACCACGTGGGGAGCTGGAAACTTCACTACGCGAGAAGGAATTCACTCGTTCTCGACTTAGGGAAACTAGAAGGGTTGTTCCCTTAAGTGTTGTCTCCAGGGCTTGGAAAACGGGTGCCCACCCTCTCACTGGCCCGAGAGGGGTATTGTTTATGGTTGGAGCATACACCGTTGTTGTTCATTAGAGGAGCAACGGGGACTTAAGGAGCAAGAGGTAGACATAGGGGTAAAATGATAATTTGACCCAGCAGTGTCTACGAACAACCTGTGAAAAGTCGACTCACGGGTATTGGTTATATCAATGGACACAACTTGTTCTATAGTGATGGGAGTGCAGTTATGGTCTCTAGGTACATGTTTGTTATGTTAGCATCATAAATGACTACCGATCTTGTTCTCCCGTCAACTCCCAAACTATGCTAACGAGACGTTTGATGATGTCGTAACTAGAGCTAGAGTGCCACAAGTAAATTGTAGGTGTCACTCTCACTCTAGTTACCTGTGGCACTCTAGCTCTAGTTCATATAACATAACCTCTATACTTTATGTTCTTTGTATTTTCTAAATACTTCATGTCAACATATAACACTTATTTAAATTGTACTATTCATACGTTGAAAATTTTTTAATGTTTATTTCAGATCAAAACATTAACTAGCAAAATAAGTTAAAGATACAATATTTATAAAGTTGAAAATTTTAAGAATACATAAATTACTCTCACACAAAACTAAATGGTAATAATACTTCAACATCAGTTCATATTATAAACTAAATTACCAATAATTCCAAATATTATAAGATTCATAAATCAAGAATAGATTTAAAAGAAATTCAATCTATAAATTCAACAAAAGTCTAATTCTTTAATAAAAGAAAAGTCAACTAGAGTGAGAGTGTCATAGGTAACTAAAGTGAGATTGCCATAGGTAACTAGAGTGAGAGTGACACCTAAAATTTATTGTGTTCATCCGAGATCAAGAGTCTCGAAATCCCATGATGGTAAATCACTACGATTTCCTTCGGAACACTTTTTTCGGGATGTGTTCCTAAAGAACAACACATTCTTTTAAAGATTTGCCAACGGTAACTAGAGTGAGAGTGCCACAGGTAACTATAGTGAGAGGGTCATCTGTAACTAGAGTGAGAGTGTCACATGAACAAGAGTGAGATTGTCATAGGTAACCAGAGCGAGAGTGTCACAGGTAACTAGAGTGAGAGTGACACCTGTTTTTCTTTTATTAAAGAACTAGACTTTTGTGGAATTTATAGATTGAATTTCTTTTAAATCTATTCTTGATTTATGAATCTTATAATATTTTGGAATTATTGATAATTTAGTTTATAATATGAACTGATGTTGAAATATTATTACCAATTAGTTTTGTGTGAGAGTAATTTATGTATTCTTAAAATTTTCAACTTTATAAATTTTGTATCTTTAACTTATTTTCCTAGTTAATGTTTTGATCTGAAATAAACATTCAAAAATTTTCAACGTATGAAACATACAATTTAAATAAGTGATATATGTTGACCTAAAGTATTTAGAAAATACAAAGAACATAAAGTATAGAGGTTATGTTAATATGAACTAGAGCTAGAGTGCCACAGGTAACTAGAGCGAGAGTGACATCTACCATTTACTTGTGGTACTCTAGCTCTAGTTACGGCGTTATCAAGCGTCCCGTTAGCATAGTTTTGGGAGTTGACGGGAGAACAAGATCGATAGTCATTTATGATGCTAAAATAACCAACATGTACCTAGATAGAGAGTGGCTGGCGACATCAAAAAATCATTTTTAGTTAAATCTAAAATGTGGGTCTTCTATCGGTAATTCAGTCGAAAAGAGGTCATCCGTACATAAACCCTAAAGAAGAAGATAGGAGGGAAAGGGAAGGCACCTGCTGCTGATAAAGGCAAGGGAAAGGCCAAGGTTGCAGATAAGGGAAAATGTTTCCGCTGCAACGTGGATGGGCACTAGAAGCAAAACTGCCCAAAATACCTTGCTGAGCTCAAAGAGAAGAAAGGTAAATTAGATTTACTTATTCTTTAAACTTGTTTAGTGGAAAATAATGATTTTACGGATACTTGATTAGGAGCCACTAATCACGTTTGCTCTTCGTTTCAGAAAACTAGTTCCTTCAAGGAGCTCGAAGAGGTGAGATGGCGCCGAGTGGTCGGAACGAAGACGCTCTCTCACTCGTCTTTGTGGGAGATGTCAAGATATTTTTCGGAGATAGATTTATTTTATTAAAAAATTTGTATATAGTTCCTAAAATTAAGAGGAACTTAATTTCTATCTATTGTTTAATAGAACTTGGATATTGTATTTCCTTTTTATTAAATGAAGCATTCATTTTAAAAGAGGGTGTCAATATTTGTTCTACTAAATTGTAAAACAGATTGTATGTACTTAAACCGAATCAGACTAAACCAATTTTAAATCATGAGATGTTTAAAAATGTTAATACTCAAAGTAAAAGGCAAAGAGTTTCTCCAGATAATAATACCTATCTATGGCATCTTAGACTTGGTCATATTAATCTCAACCGGATTGAGAGACTATCTAAGAATGGACTTCTAAATAAGTTAGAAGATGATTCTTTACCCCCTTGTGAATCTTGGATGGAAGGGAAAATGGCCTAGCGACCTTTTACTGGAAAAGGTTACAGAGCCATAGAGCCCTTAGAACTTGTACATTCAGATGTTTGTGGTCCGGTGAATGTTAAAGCTCGATGAGGGTACGAATATTTCATCTCCTTCATAGATGATTATTCGATGTATGGTTATCTATACCTAATGCATCACAAGTCTGAGGCTCTTGAAAAGTTCAAAGAGTATAAGGCTTAAGTAGAGAATGCATTAAGGAAAACCATTAAAACACTTCGATCCGATCGAGGTGGAGAGTATATGGATTTGAGATTTCAGGACTATATGATAGAACATGGAATTAAATCTCAACTCTCTACACCTAATACACCACAACCAAATGGTTTGTCAGAAAGGAGAAATAGAACCTTGTTGGACATGGTTCGTTCTATGATGAGTTATGCTCAATTGCCTGCCTCGTTTGGGGGATACGCAATAGAGACTGTAGTTCAAATCTTTAACACTGTTCCATCAAAGAGTGTTTCAGAAACACCTTTTGAATTGCGGATGAGGCGTAAACCTAGTTTACGACACTTCAGGATTTGGGATTGTCCAGCACACGTGCTAGTGACAAACCCAAAAAAACTGGAACCTCGTTCAAGATTGTGTCAATTTGTTGGTTATCCCAAAGAAACGAGAGGTGGTCTTTTCTACCACCCACAAGAAAATAAGGTGATTGTATCGACAAACACCACGTTCTTGGAGGAAGATCAGATGAGGAACCACAAACAGCGTATTAAATTAGTGCTAAATGAAGCTATAGATGAACCAACAAGAGTTGTTGATCAAGCTGGACCTTCGTCGAGAGTTGATGGAGAAGCCAGAACCTCAAGGCAGTCTCTTCCTTCTCAATCGTTGGGAATGCCTCGACGCAGTGGAAGGGTTGTTTCCCAACCTGACCGCTACTTGGGTTTAGCTGAAACTTAAGTCGTCATACCGGATGACGGCGTAGAAGATCCATTGTCTTATAAACAGGCAATAAATGGCGTAGACAAGGACCAATGGATCAAAGCCATGGACTTTGAAATGGAGTCAATGGACTTGAATTCAGTATGGGAACTTGTAGACTAACCTGAAGAGGATAGACCCATAGGGTGTAAATGGATCTAAAAGAGAAAGAGAGATCTAGCCGGAAAGGTACAGACCTTTAAGGCAAGACTTGTAGCAAAGGGTTTTACCCAAAGGGAAGGAGTTGATTATGAAGAAACCTTTTCCCCTGTTGCTATGTTGAAGTCTATAACGATACTCTTGTCCATAGTCGCGTTTTATGATTATGAAATCTGGCAAATGGACGTCAAGACAACCTTTTTGAATGGTAATCTTGCCCATAGTATCTATATGTCTCAGCACGAAGTGTTCATAACCCAAGGTCAGGAGAAAAAAGTTCGCAAGCTCAATCAATCCATTTATGGGTTGAAACAAGCATCTAGATCTTGGAATATAAGATTTGATACTACGATCAAATCTTATGGTTTTGACAAAAACGTTGATGAGCCTTGCGTTTACAAAAGGATCATCAACGACAAAGTTGCTTTCTTAGTACTTTATTTGGATGATATCCTACTCATTGGGAATGATGTAGGATACCTTACTAAGATAAAGAATTGGCTGGCGACCCAATTCCAAATGAAAGATTTGGGAGAGGCGTCGTATGTTCTTGAGATTCAGATCTTCAGGAATCGCAAGAACAAATCGCTAGCTCTGTCTCAAGCGTCTAATATCGACAAAATGTTGTCTCGATATTCGATGCAGAATTCCAAGAAGGGTTTGTTGCCCTTCAGGCATTGAGTTCATCTGTCTAAGGAACAGTGTCCTAAGACACCTCAAGAAGTTGAGGAAATGAGACGTATTCCCTATGCCTCTGCAGTGGGTAGCTTAATGTATGTTATCCTGTGCACGAGGCTAGACATTTGTTATGCAGTGGGAATAGTCAGTAGGTACCAGTCCAATCCAGGGTTAGACACTGGACAACAGTTAAAAATATCCTCAAGTATCTTAGGAGAACGAGAGACTATACGCTTGTGTATGGGACTAAATGTTCGATCCTTACTGGATACACTGATTCTGATTTTCAGACCGATAAGGATTCATAGAAATCCACATCGGGATCGATTTTTCACCATATGAGAGGAGTTATAGTATGGTGAAGCATCAAGCAAGGATACATCGTTGACTCCACGATGGAGGTTGAGTATGTCGCTGCTTGTGAAGAAGCTAAAGATGTTGTTTGTCTAAGGAAATTCCTTACGGATTTGGAAGTCGTTCCAAATATGGAATTTTCCATCACCTTATACTGTGACAACAGTGGTGCGGTAGCCAATTCGAAGGAACCTCGCAGCCATAAGCGAGGCAAGCACATCGAGAGGAAGTATCACCTAATACGAGAAATAGTGCAACGAGGAGATGTGACAGTCACGAAGATCGTTTCGGAGCACAATATTGTTGATCAGTTTACAAAGACTATCACGGCTAAAGTGTTCGAGGGTCAATCTAGAAAGTCTGGGTCTACGAGATATGTACATAGGCTAATATAGGGCACGTGGGAGATATGTAAGGGGGTATATGGATGCACTAGTTATTGTATTTTCTTATCTCTATAACCACTGTTTTAGATTATGATGTACCCCTCTAGAGTTTTAGTTCAAGTGGGAGTTTGTTGGGGTTTGTGCCCTAAAATTCGTAGTTTGTAATTATGTTCTAATTAATGTAATAAAGTGTTATTATTTCAATAAAGAGTTATTATTCGTTATCTACGAGTTTGCCTTTCTTTAAACCCTAAATCCAATAAACTAAACATTCAAAAGGTCATTAAATGAATCTTTAACCGAATGTAGTGTACATATAAAGGATCTCGGTTGAGATATGACCAAAAGGGGTTTATAGTTAGGGGATAAGGTTTGGGTACCTTACCTGGTAAAACTATGGATGTGGCCCACTTTGTATTTGATACAAACACTGTGATCCTAACGTGTTCGTGTAGAAGACATGTGAGTGAGGATATCCTATGTAATGAGATTACATAAGACTGGACCACGAAATAGCAACCTCTAGTTGTAACTCCGTTGACTAGTTAGGTTTCTATTTCACTAGGATGACCTAGGCAACTTTATCCCAATCACAGGCGGATTTACGAACTCTCATTCGCGAGGGATTGTCCTTTGACTAGTATGGGTGAGAGTGGCGAGATTCGCCGACTCAATATACCTACCCTCCTGGGGATAAGACCGAGTGAGCCGCTGGAAACTTAACTTAGCAAGATGGAATTCACTCCTTCCCGCCTACTAAGTTAAGTAGAGAAATTTTCCCTTAAGTGGTGTCTCCAGGACTTGAAAAAAGGGTCATACCCTCTCATTGGCACGAGAGGGACACTCTTTGTTGGTAGGACCACAAACAAATTTTTCATTAGAGGAGCACTAGTACTTAAGGAACAAGATGTAACCCAGGCGTAAAACGGTAATTTGACCCAACTGGTGTTACGAACATTCTTGAAGGATTGACTTGCTTTGTTATTGGTCAATATCTCGTGGACACAGAAACATATCTCTGCGAGAAGAGTGCGACTTTCAGGACTTTAGTGGAGTGTTCCCGCAGTTAACGAATGTTGATAGGGAGGTTAATGAGATTAACCCAGCTATCTCGTATCGTTGGAGCTTCTGATCTGTAGGTCCATTAGGTCCACCTTCTAGCTCGTAATGGTTCTTAGATCATTTGAATTTGAAATGTTAAAATTCAGAAGGGAATAAACTTAATGTATATTGATACGATATAATATATAGTTTTGGAACTATATATTATAAATTTAATGTGAATATAATTCATATTAAATTACATGAGAGAATTAAATATTTCAAAGAGTTGAAATATTAAATTCAAATGTGAATGTGATTCAAATTTGAAATCCATAGGTTAAAATTTAATGTGCATAAGATGTGCATTAAAACTATAGGTTAGCAGGAAAATTTATTAAATGTGATTTAATCTAAATTAAATATATGATATTTAATTAAATTAAATTAAATAAGATTTAATTGATTTATTAATTATTACAATTAATTATTAATTAAAAATAAAACTAGGGAACGTGTCAGGAGGATACGTTCCCCCTCTCTCCCAACTCCCTATTCGATAGCGAGTGGGAGATGCCCTCTACAGAGCTTTCTTCTCCTGTTGAGAAGAGATTATACGATCGATCATTCACTTTTTGATTGAATTGATAGAAGAAAAATTCTCTCTCCCTCACTCTCTAGAATTCCCAAAAGTTCTTCCAATTGTTGGAACCCTACGCACCTAGGGTGATCTAAGCACTCAGAGGTATAGAAGGTGTTCTCTATTGGTAGTGTTCTGTAAAAGTAGAGAAGCAGAGAAGTTCCTGAGTTGTTGTTTATCGTGGAACAAGGAGTTGATGTGCCTGAGAAAAACTACAAAGGTGATCTTTTTCTCCCTTTTAGTTTAATTCTTAGACTTAAGCATGTTTGCATGTATTTATCCATGCCTAATTAGATTAGATAAGCATGTTTGTTTTGTTTTGTCAATGTACTGGTTTTTGCATTTCTAAAAAAAATAATCAAGAAATTACGATCCCAGACACGTTTCCGCCGCTCAAGGAGATCCGATCTCCATCAGTCTCAATTCAGGGGAGGAATGAATGACGGCCCGACGGGGGTGTTTGTTCTAAACCCTTGAAATATCGTTGGAAAATTAAAGGTTTAATTTAAGCACTGGGTTTAGTTTAAACACTAGGGTTCTTTACTAATTTTGCTAAATTTGATTGCTTTTATAATGGGTTAAAAGGCACAACTAATTAGAACTATTTTGGATTTTTAGCATGTCGTCCTGAATAATAGCCTTATTAAAAAGCGATCGTTTAACTGGTGAGAATTTTACTACGTGGAAGTCGAACCTGAATACGATTCTCGTTGTTGACGACCTTCGATTTCTACTGACTGAGGAATGTCCTCAAGTCCTCGCCAAGCGCCTCAATCATGCATTGGGAGGAGTCGCACCGCTAGATCAAGGACAATGATAAGGCCCAAGTCTACACTTTGGATAGTGTTTCTGAAGTTCTAGCCAAAAAGCACGAGGCCATGAACTCAGCTCGTGATATCATGAGTTCGTTGGAGGATATGTTTGGACAACCGTCTTGACAGCTTCGGCATGAATCCCTCAAATACGTTTATAACTCCCATATGAAGGAGGAGTCATCGGTGAGAGAACACGTTCTCGATCTGATGGTCCACTTCAACGTGGCTGAGATGAATGGAGCGGTCATTGACGAGCAAAGTCAGGTCTCGTTCATCCTTGAATCTCTTCCGAAGAGTTTCCTGCAATTTCGCAGCAATGCGGTGATGAACAAGATAGAGTATAACCTGACTACTCTCCTTAATGAACTACAAACTTTCCAGTCTCTTATGAAGAATAAGGGACAGGCTGATGGAGAGGGAAATCTTTTTGCCCATTCCAGAAGGTTCCATAAGGGTTCATCCTCTAGGAATAAGTCCTGTGGTTCATCTTCTGGGCTTAAGAAGACCTAAAAGAGATAGAAGGGAAAAGGAAGGCACCAGGTGCTAAAAAAGGCAAGGGAAAAGCCAAGGTTGCAGACAAAGGAAAATGTTTCCACTGCAACGGGGATGGGCACTAGAAGGGCAACTGCCCAAAATACCTTGCTGAGCTCAAGGAGAAGAAAGGTAAATTCGATTTACTTGTTCTTGAAACCTCCTTAGTGGAAAATGATGATTTTACCTAGATACTTGATATAGTAGCCACTAATCACGTTTGCTCTTCGTTTCAGGAAACTAGTTCCTTCAATGAGCTCGAAGAGGGTAAGATGATGCTCAGGGTCGGAACGGGAGACGTCGTCTCAGCTCGTGCAGTGGGAGATCCCAAGTTGTATTTCAGAGATAGATTTATTTTATTAAAACATCTGTATATAGTTCCTAAGATTAAGAGGAACTTAATTTCTATCTCTTGTTTAATAGAACTTTTATATTGTATTTCCTTTTCATTAAATGAAGTGTTCATTTTAAAAGAGGGTGTCAATATTTGTTCTGCTAAATTTAAAAACGGCTTGTATGTACTTAAACCGAATCAAATTAAAGCAACTTTAAATCATGAGATGTTTAAAACTGCTAATACTCAAAGTAAATGACAAAGAATTTCTCATAATAATACCTATCGATGGCATCTTAGACTTGGTCATATAAATCTCAACTGGATTGAGGACTCTCTAAGAATGGACTTACAACAAGTTAGAAGATGATTCTTTACCTCCTTGTGAATCATGCTTGGAAGGTAAAATGACTAAGCGACCTTTTCTTGGAAAGGTTCTGAGCCATAGAGCCCTTAGAAGTTGTATATTCGGATCTTTGTGGTCCGGTGAATGTTAAAGCTCGAGGAGGGTACGAATATTTCATCTCTTTCATAGATGATTATTCGAGGTATGGTTATTTATACCTAATGCATCACAACTCTGAGGCTTTGAAATGTTCAAAGAGTATAAGGCTGAAGTAGAGAATGCATTAGGAAAACAATTAAAACACTTCAATCCGATCGAGGTGGAGAGTATATGGATTTGAGATTCCAGGACTATATGATAGAACATGGAATTAAATCTCAACTCTCAGGACCTAATACACCATAGCAAAATGGTGTGTTAGAAAGGAGAAATAGAACCTTGTTGGACATGGTTCATTCTATGATAAGCTATGCTCAATTTTCTGCCTCGTTTTGGGGATACGCAGTAGAGACTGTAGTTCAAATCTTGAACACTGTTCCATCAAAGAGTGTTTAAGAAAAACCTTTTGAATTGTTGAAGGGGCGTAAACCTAGTTTACAACACTTCAGGATTGGGAGTTGTCCGGCACACGTGCTAGTCACAAACCCAAAGAAACTGAAACCTCGTTCAAGATTATGTCAATTTGTTGGCTATCCCAAAGACACGAGAGGTGGTCTTTTCTACGACCCACAAGAGAGCAAGGTAATTGCATCGACAAACGCCACTTTCTTGGAGGAAGATCACAAGAGGAACCATAAACCGCATAGTAAATTAGTACTAAATAAAGCTACTGATGAACCAACAAGAGTTGTTGATCAAGCTGGACCTTAATCAAGAATTGATGGAGAAGCCATCACCTCAAGTCAGTCTCGTCCTTCTCAATCGTTGGGAATGCCTCGACGCAGTGAGAGGGTTGTTTCTCAACCTGACCGCTACTTGGGTTTAGGTGAAACTTAAGTTGTCATACCTAATGACGACGTAGAAGATCCATTGTCTTATAAACAGGCAATGAATGACGTAGACAAGGACCAATGGATCAAAGCCATGGATCTTGAAATGGGGTCAATGGACTTCAATTCAGTAACGGAACTTGTAGACCACCGTGAAGGGGTTAGACCCATAGGGTGTAAATGGATCTATAAGAGAAACAGAGATGCAGCCGGAAAGGTACATACCTTTAAGGCTAGACTTGTAGCAAAGGGTTTTACCCAAAGGGAAGGAGTTGACTATGAAGAAACTTTTTCCCTTATCGCTATGTTGATGTCTATAAGCATACACTTGTCCATAGCCGCGTTTTATGACTATGAAATCTGGCAAATGGACATCAAGACTGCCTTTTTGAATGGTAATCTTGACGAGACCATCTTTATGTCTCAGCCCGAAGGGTTCATAACCCAAGGTCAGGAGAAAAAAGTTTGCAAGCTCAATCGATCCATTTATGGGTTGAAAAAAGCATCCTGATCTTGGAATATAAGATTGGATACTTCGATCAAGTCTTATGGCTTTGACCAAAAAGATGATGAGCCTTGTGTTTACAAGAGGATCATCAATGACAAAGTAGCTTTCTTAGTGCTTTATGTGGATGATATCCTACTCATTAGGAATGATGTAGGATACCTCACTGACATAAAGAATTTGCTCCCGATCATATTCTAAATGAAAGATTTGGGAGAGGCGCAACATTTTCTTGGGATTCAGATCTTCAGGAATCGCAAGAACAAATCGCTAGCTCTGTCTCAAGCCTCTTATATCGACAAAATGTTGTCCCAATATTTGATGCAGAATTTCAAGAGGGGTTTATTACCCATCAGGCATGGAGTTCATCTATCTAAGGAACAGTGTCCTAAGACACCTCAAGAAGTTGAGGATATGAGACGTATTCCCTATGCCTCTGCAGTTGGTAGCTTAATGTATGCTATGTTGTGCACGAGAGCAGATATTTGTTATGCAGTGAGAATAGTCAGTAGGTACCAATCCAATCCAGGGTTAGACCACTGGATAAAAGTTAAAAATATCCTCAAGCATCTTAGGAGAAGGAGGGACTATACGCTTGTGTATGGGAATAAGGATTTGATCCTTACTGGATACACTGATTCTGATTTTCAGACCGATAAGCATTCTCGAAAATCCACATCGAGATCAATTTTCATCTGTAACTGGGGAGCTATAGTATGGCGAAGCATCAAGCAAGGGTGCATCTCTGAATCCACGATGGAGGTTTACTATGTCGCTGCTTGTGAAGTAGTTAAAGAGGTTGTTTAGCTAAGGAAATTCCTTACTGATTTGGAAGTCGTTCCAAATATGGAATTTCCCATCACCTTAAACTGTGACAACAGTGGTGCGATAGCCAATTCGAAGGAACCTCGCAGCCATAAGCAAGGCAAACACATCGAGAGAAAGTATCACCTGATACGAGAAATAGTGCAACGAGAAGATGTGACAGTCACGAAGATCGCTTCGGAGCACAAAATTGTTGATCCATTGACAAGACTCTCACGACTAAAGTATTCGAGGGTCATCCGGAGAGTCTAGGCCTACGAGACATGCACATAGGCTAATCTAGGGCAAGTGGGAGATATGTAATGGGGTATACAGATGCCCTAGTTTATTGTATTTCTATGTCTGTAACCCCTATTTTAGATTATGATTTACCCCATTAGAGTTTTAGTTCAAGTGGGAGTTTGTTGGAGATTGTGCCATAAAACTCGTAGTTTGTATTTTTGTTCTAATTATTTGGAACAAATCGTTATTACTTCAATAAAGCGTTATTGTTCTTTATCTATGATATTGCCTTTGTTTTAACCGCAAATCCAATAAACTAAACATCCAAGGCTGTAAAATGAATCTTTAACTGAATGTAGTGTACATATAAAGGATCTCGATTCGAGATACAGCCTAAAGGGTCTATAGTTAGGGGATAAGGTTTTGGTACCTTACCCTGGTAAAACTATGGATGTGGCCCACTTTGTATATGATACAAACACTGTGATCCTAACGTGTTCGTGTAGATGACATGTGAGTGGGGATATCCTATGTAATGAGATTACATAAGACCGGACCACGAAATAGTAACCTCTAGATGTAAATTTGTTGAGTAGTTAGGTTTCTATTTCACTAGGACAACCTAGACAACTTGATCTCAATCGTGAGTAGGTTTCGAACTCTTGTTTGCGAGGGATTGTCCATTGACTAGTATGGGTGAGAGTGGCCAGATTCGCCGACTTAATATGCCTACCTTCTTTGGGACAAATCGAGTGAGTGGCTGGGAACTTAACTTAGCAAGATAGAATTCACTCCTTTTCGCCTACTAGGGTAAGTAGAGGAATGTTCCCTTAAGTGGTGTCTCCGAGACTTGAACAAAGGGCCCGACCCTCTCATTGGCCCAAGAGGGACTCTCTTTGTTGGTATGGCGACAAACAAATTGTTCATTAGAGGAGCACTGGTACTTAAGGTACAAGATGTAACCCAGGGGCAAAACGGTAATTTGACTCAACTTGTGTTACGAACATTCGTGAAGGATTGACTTGCTGTTATTGGTCAATATCTGTGGACACAAAAATATATATGCAGTGAGAAGAGTGCAGTTGCAGGACTTTAGTGGAGTGTTCCCGCAGTTAACGAGTGTTGATTATGAGGTGAATGAGATTAACCGAGTAATCTCGTATCGTTGGAGCTTCTGATTTGTAGGTTCATTAGGTCTACCTTCTAGCTCGTAAAGGGTTCTTAGATCTTTTGAATTTGAAATGTTCAAATTCATCAGAGAATAAACATAATGTATATAGATACGATATAAGATATAGTTTTGGAACTATATATTATAAATTTAATATGGATATGATTTATATTAAATTATGTGAGAGAATTAAATATTTGAAAGAGTTCAAATGTTAAATTCAAATGTGAATATGATTCATATTTGTAAACTATAGGTTAAATCCTAATGTGCATGAGATGTACATTAAACTATAGGATAAAGGGTAAAATGATTAAATGTGATTTAATCATTTAATTAATAATATATTTCAATTAAATATGATTTAATTTAATAGAATTAATTAATTAATTTAATTGGGAACGTGTCAGGAGGACACGTTCCCACTACTCCACGACTCCCTCTCGATAAGGAGTGGGGAGTTACCCACTGAATGATGTCCTTCTTCTGGTGAGAAGGACAGAGATGATGATTCATTCGATCGATTTGATTCTACACACCGAAGGATTCTCCCTCACTCACTCTCTCAATTCTCCATCTTCCAATTGTTGGAATTCCTTCCCAAAAAGGAGAGGTATAAGTAGAACATAGAGAATAGAAGGTTCTCCAAGTAGTAGTGTCTTCTTTGGAGAAAGCAGAGGAGTTCTGTGTTCTTTGTGTTGCAGTACAATAAGCAAGGAGTTGCTGTTGAGGAAAAACTACAAGGGTAATCCATTTTCTTCCTTTGAGTTTAATAGTTAAACTTAGCATGTGTGCATGTTTTACTCCATGTGTAATTAGATTAGAGTTGTACGCTTATTTTGTTTTTCATCAATGTATGTTTTTTTGCACTTCAACCAAAACGAACTTGCAAATTACGATTCCAAACTCGTTTCTGCTGCTCAAGGGGATACGATCTCCATCACTTTCATGGTCGTTGTGTGCAACATTTGAGAGACAATTTGAATACTAAATTCAAGAGTGAAACAATAGATCATTTGTTTTGTAATGCCTCAAGAGCATATCGTGAATCGAAATTCAAGAATCATGGGGTCGCATCCTAGCATTTGATAATGGTGTAGGAAATTATTTGGAAAATGTTGGTCTTTCACGTTGGGTACGAATGCATTGTCCAAGAAGGAGATACAATATGATGACCAGGAATATAACAGAGAGCATGAACACCCTTTTCAAAGAACCCAGTGAATTGTCAATTGTTGCATTTGTTGAACATTTGAGAGCTTTATTATAGAGATGGTTTTGGGAGCGGGAAGAATAATTTTCAAAAGTTGCATCCATTTTAACGAAATGGGCAGATGGAATTGTACATATAAGCCATGAACAACCTTTAACAATGAAAATTGATTCAATTGATTGTTATCAATTACAGGTGAAGGACATGGATGGAGAGGACTCTATTGACCTTAATTCTCAAAAGTGTAGTTGTAAGGAGTTCCAACGAGAGCAATTTCCATGTGCCCATGCAATTGCTGCAGCAAGAGCTCGGAGTATAAATGTATATGGCTTATGTAATCGTTATTATACTAATGAATATTTGTTAGCAGCATATGCAAAGCCTATTTATCCTGTTGGTAATGCCATAAAGTGGAAGACATCGACAGACTATGTGGAAATGAAGGTATTACCTCCCAAAGTAGTGGCTAGGGTTGGTCAACGCCAGAAAAAGAGAATCCCATCAGTTGGTGAAACCCCCATAGTCAATAGATGTGGCAGAGTTAATGAGCGGGGACATAATATATTGCACATGTCGTAATTCGATTGCATATGTTGAAAAATAAAATGCCAAACTAATCTTAGTTGTTGTTGACCTACTTGTTTGTTATTTTCAACTCTTGTTTGGCCTACTGCACACATTAGTTATATTAACTATGTTTTGCAATTTCAGTTTCTCGTGCTTACAATTCAAGTTCTGAGCAAAACCCCTAAAAAAGAAAAAGAAAAGAGGTGGACACTTTTGCATTTTGTATTTTTTTTCGAACCCTAAACAAAAAATAAGGCAATAAACAAAAGAAAGGAAACTACTTTCGCATTACGCTTTTTTCTCGCACCTTTCTTGTATCTAAGAAATCATGCAAAAGTTACCTATAAATCATAAGAAATGCTCAAATAACATCTATTGAACCTAAAATGACTCATATGAAAGAAAAGAAACTACTTTTGCATTCTGTTTTTTTTCTCGCACCTGAGAAATCATAAATCATAAGAAATGCTCAAATAACATCTATTCAACGTAAAAGGACTCATATAGAAGAAAGGAAACTAATTTCGCATTATGTTTTTTTTCTCGCACTTTTCTCGCACCTTTCTCGTATCTAAGAAATCATGCAAAAGTTGTCTATGAATCATAAGAAATACTCAAATAACATCTATTCAATATAAAATTACTCATATGGAAGAAAGGAAACTACTTCCACATTCTATTTTTTTCTCGCACATTTCTCACACCTAAGAAATCATGCAAAAGTTGTCTACAAATATAAGAAACGCTCAAATAACATCTATTCAACCTAAAAAAACTCATATGGAAGAAAAGAAACTACTTTCGCATTCATTTTTTTTCTCGCACCTAAGAAATCATGCAAAAGTTGCCTACAAATCATAAGAAACGTTCAGATAACATCTATTCAACTTAATAAGACCCATATGGACGAAAGGAAACTACTTTTAGAACCAAACATTCGAAAAATTTCGGCAGCATAACGACGCTACTAGGACTTTCCAAAAACTTTTACAGACCTAATTGCAAAAAAAATAAAGAACTCCTTAATTATATCAATCCTCCCAACCTCCCACCAGACTTCAAATATGCAAGGGTTGGGGCAAAACCTCCAGAACATCAACAACAAACTCAATTACGTAGTTCCAACAATAAGCATAAGTCACAAATTTAGATACCATACTCCAACCAAAAAGCAAACCTTCCATAAACAAACCCCGACTAACAAAAAATTGGGCAATTTTCAATATATTATAACATATATACAATATTTCATTCTAGAGTTTTAATACATCAGAGTATTACACCATAATTCGAAAGTCAACTGCTTCTTAAAGTATGACATGTTCTCTTGACACAGACTAACGAAATCAGAACCAGTTACAACATATTAAAAGCATTTAATGGTGAAGACCCCACAATCACGTGTATTACGATTCTTTGGAGTTGGCTTTACCATGACTATTGGCCAAGGTCCTATATGTTGTGATGATCCGCCTCTTCTTGCAAAAATTCTGGTTGCACCTAATATCGTAGGTATCATCATTCGTAATTGCTCTAATACCTGTGACATATCCTCCATAGAACACGATGATAAGGAATCCCAAACTTTGGTCTCCCAATGAAGTAGATCAAAGCAGGTTAACACCAAATGAATTCTATTCACGTTGAATGGTGCATACACAAGATTAACGTTAGCCCATGCATCCTGGAAGTCAACATTACATCCGATGATGTAATCGACTAAGCGATACTCGGCTTGCCAGTCGAATCAGCTATTTTCTTGTACGCATTTTTGTATTCATACCACTTTGCTTGGAGATGGCACTGCACATACAATTAATGATAAAGTTACATAACTTCTAAATTATATAAAGACTGCATACTAAAGGCTAAAATAACATACCATAAATACTGTGTCTACAGTTGTAAAGTTCTGCGAACAAAAACTTTCATTGGCCTTAATCTTCAAACGAAGGAACAAGAAGATTGTATCTAAATGCTACATAAGAAAGAAATCATAGTGAGTCATATAAGTTAAATTAAGTACCAATGATATAAAGAAGGACAACAACTACGATACCTCATATGTTAGCCAATGTCGACACATAAATAATTGCTTAAAAAAAGTCTTTAGTTTTGCTCAAGCGATGGTGTCCCGTAGATCATTGTCAATAGTTTTGTCACTGATCCATCGCCTAAGTCTTTCCAATTTACTCATTTCAATCTTCTGCGTCGAATTATAAGCGTTGGAAGACTTTGTTCTTTTGTTCAGGGAAGGAGAAGTAATATGAACGCTTGCACGTTTTTTTGGTGCAACACTGACATTTGGACGTATCACCTTGAACGAAGATATTTCTGTCACATCCTCCTCGTTAAGATCACAATCTCGAATTTTAAGATTTATAATCAACGGATTACTAAGCGGGGCATTATGCACACAGAGCTCAACACATTTGATTGTTTGTTGAATCTCTTGTTTGACTCCCCCATAGTCATCAGTTGGCATTTTCAATCAGGAGGGTTTACTTTGCTTCTCAACCGGTGTCACATCCTTCATTACATGCATGCTCAATGTGTCCAACTCATGATCCATAACTGAGGTTTCCTTCTCAACCTCGTTTTCTTTGTCGCCCTATAACATAATAATAAACTTGTAGAACACATGAGCATATTTTTTTAACACGAATACACATTCTATGTAGAATAAAATTGATTACCTGTTTTGTTATCCCAAGGTGTTTTAAGATCGTTGATAATAACACTTTCATCTCTGCCACATTGCTCCTCACAATCTTCATCTCATACTCTAAGTTCTTGACTTGTACTTTTAATTTCTTATATTCCTTGGAGGGCATGGGTTTAGACTTTCGGTCTTTTGTACATTAATTGAGGTTGCTAATGGTTGTTTTTTCTTGAACTCCTTCGTCCATCACATCCTCAATGTGAATGTTCAATGTTTGGACTGATTTAACGTTAGGAGTCTTTATACAAGGTTAAGGAGGCAGTCAACCTTGGGCGAATAATTTTTCCTCCACCGTTGTCTCAAGGAAAGCTTTAATTTCCATCTATAAAGTTGATAAAGTACAACGTGAGTGAAAATGCTATAGTTAAATAATATAATAATATACAAAATTTACAATGCATTGTGTTATACCTTCTCTAAGTCAAACAGCTGACTATTTATAATGTTGGAGGAGAGAGATTGCAGGCAAGATGAAGGTAACATAGGGGGATAGCATCGTCGCTTATTTTCTTCGCGACAACACCATTCAAGGTTGATATACACTCATACGCTCATACCTATAATATATATCCAACAATAGAATTTAAAAAAGCAAAATATATAAAATTTAAGTAAAGTGTAAAAGCGTGCACATCTTGCATGAGGAATCCTACTATGGTATACCTATCAATAGTGTCTTTCATTTCATCCTTCACCTTGCTCAATGCTTTTTTCAACCCACATACCGTGTGTTCAAATATGAGAGAGCCACAACCATAACTATTGAAGGTATCCCAATCATCAACAAATCCCCATAACGTTGTGTCTGCTTTAGGTTTCTTCTCCTTCCCCAACAACCGTAGTTCTATGAGGTATATCAAAGCCAATTTAACATAATCATCGTCGTCACCTTTATAATTCATGACGACGTGCTCTACCTCACTAGAGTATACAGTAGCTCTATCCCCAATAAATATTTTTCTAATTCTATTTTTTAATTTCTGTTGTCGAGAAAAAATCTTAGAACTAGGCCGCAAACATGTAACTATGTTGAACTCTTCCCATCCAAATGTTACAATCTCACCTCCTCCCTTAAAGGTAAATTATCCCTCTCTTCCTCCATTTCTCTCAATAAAAGTTAGTGGATGAGTTGCCCATTTAATGTCAGATCACAATCTAAGAAATGGCCTAAGTGAGTGGCTCTAAATATTTCTAGTTAGGCAGGGGTAAGCTTCGATTTTACTCTCAATTGTCTTCCCAATCATTGATCTTTTTTTCACTTGAGCTCGAAAATGACATGATGGCTTTATCAAGTACTTGGGAGAGGTGTTCATCGCTATTGATATCTAAAGATTTAAAAATAAAGAATAATTCAACAATAAATATAAGGAACTACACTCAATATAACAAATACACAACCTAGAAAGACACATATGAACTTAAGATAAACACATTTACAACAAAATTTCAAAATTTCTAGTACTTTCTCGTAGCTAGACTGGAATAAAATCAATGAAAAAAGGTAAGAACGAATAAACAACATCAAGACCTACTTAGAAATGCATAAATAGACCTATGAAATGCAAAGAACCAAAGAAAAAGAGTCAAATAACATTCTATTTATTTTCTCGCACCCTTCTCCCACCTACGAAACTAACCAAAAATTCAAGGGGCGAAGCCAATATACCAAAAACAACGAACGCACAACCTAAAAAGACTCATATGGACTTAAGATAAGCACATTTACAACAAGATTTTAAAGTTTCTAGTACTTTATCGTAGCTAGACTAGAATAAAATCAATGACAAAAGGTAAAAACGAATAAACAACATCAAGACCTACTTAGAAATACCTAAATGGACCTATGAAATGCAAAGAACCAAAGAAAAATAGCAAAATAGCATTCTGTTTTTTTTTTTTCTTGCACCCTTCTCACACCTACGAAACTAACAAAAAATTCAAGGGGTGAAGCCAATATACAAAAAATAACAAACACACAACCTAAAAACACTCATATGCACGTAAGATAAGCACATTTACAACAAGATTTCAAAGTTTCTAGTACTTTCTCGTAGCTAAACTAGAATAAAATGAATGACAAAAGGAAAGAACGAATAAACAACATCAAGACCTACTTAGAAATTCCTAAATGGACCTATGAAATGCAAAGAACCAAAAAAAAAGAGCCAAATAACATTTTGTTTTTTTTCTCGCACCCTTCTCGCACCTACGAAACTAGCAAAAAAATTCAAGGTGCGAAGCCAATGTACAAAAAAAAACAAACACACAACCTAAAAAGACTCATACGGATTTAAGATAAGCACATTTACAACAAGATTTCAAAGTTTCTAGTACTTTCTCATACATAGATTAGAATAAAATCAATGACAAAAGGTAAGAACGAAATTTCGGCAGCATAACAACGTTATTAGGACTTTAAAAAAATTTTTATGGAGCTAATTGCAACCTATAAAAATGTAACGCCCCAAGCCCAGGATCTTCTGCGACCTGGCTGCGTCACTATATCATAGAATTGCTTCAAGCCAAGCACGCTTAACTGTGGAGTTCCTATGATTGAGCCACCGAAAAGGAAGGTGCACCTTGTTGGTATAGGTAGTAGCTATCAATTCTTTTAAGCATTTTCTCAACTGTACTTTCACATCCTCATGGTCATTCTCATGTACCCCTTTTCCTCAGGCACCATGCTTTCATATCCTCAGGATCCCTCTCACTCATATGTGGACTCGGTTCATTTATGTACCCCTGTTCTTTGGGCGTCACATGCCCACCAACTTCCGCCTTGGTTCGTCACCGAACCACATCTTACTAGGAGAGGTTTCGCTCTGATACCATTTGTAACGCCCCAGGCCCAGGATCTTCTGCGACTTGGCTGCGTCACTATATCATCCATGACTGCTTGAAAGAGTGAAGACACTATCCCCAAAAACCAACACGAGATCCTTTAAGCATGTTTTGTCCTCACTCACATGTTCCCTAGGAAAATTCCCAGGAGGTCACCCAACATAGGATTGCTCAAAGCCAAACACGCTTAACTGTGGAGTTCCTATGATTGAGCTGCCGAAAAGGAAGGTGCACCTTGTTGGTATAGGTAGTAGCTATCAATTCTTTTAAGCCTTTTCTCAACTGTATTTTCATATCCTCATGGTCATTCTCATGTACCCATTTTCCTCGGGCACCATGCTTTCATATTCTCAGGATCTCTCTCATTCAGATGTGGACTCGGTTCATTCATGTACCCCTCTTCTTCGGGCGTCACAAAAAAATACTCCTTAATCAAATCAATCCTCTCAGCCTCCCACCAAACTTCAAATATGCATGGGTTGGGGCACAACAGTTAGAAATCCACAACAAGCTCAGTTACATGAAATCGCTCAGAAACACTATATATTATATATAAATATATGGTGGTAGACAAGTTAGTTCCAAATAGCATTCGCCCTTCTAAACATTAGGATGAGACACTTCTTCACGTTCATAATAGTTACCAATGTCATGTTGAGTCTTTTCTTATTTCCTTCCTAAAGAGTTCTTTAAATCTACTATTGTCTTTACTCTTAAGAGCCCAAACGAGCACCACTAAATTATTAATGCAATTTTTACATAGACACTATTCATATACTCTTTTCAAAAAAATTATAAATCATTTGGAAGAGTTTTATTAGTAACTATCTCGCCTATAGTTTTGACTTTTCTCCCATTATTCTGTAACAACAAGAACAACTACAGAGCATTATTCATCTTCTGAAGTCCTCTTGAATATCAAACAACATAAGTTTCAAAAGTACATTTAAATACTTCATTATCTATAATCAAGTAATAGTTTGAATTTAATTAAATATATTTTACGATAGAAAGAAACCTCGTGGATTATTAATTACCAAAATTGAAATAGCGATACTTTACAATAGAAAAACACTTGTATATGATATTGAAATATAGTGCTTTGACAATCTAATGGGTATTCCATGGACGAAAAAGTAATGTTCTCCGTTGTTCGTCGTCGTTGCTTTGTTGCCATTAGTGGTCGTCGTCTCTAGTTTGTTTACAGGATCTCGTTGTTCGTTGTCGTGGTCGTTGTTTGTCGTCGTTCATGGTCGTGGTCGTTGGTTCGTTTACAAGATCTCGATGTTCCTGATTGTTTGGTTTGTCGCATGCGTCGTTCGTAGCGTCGTAAATGCCGCTGGATCATGGCCGCCGATTCTTTGGGTGTTGTAGGTCTCGATCATTTGGTCGCTTGGTCATTCCTGAGATCTTTTGGTTCGGTTGGTCATTCGTGAGAATACTTGAGAATGTTTAGGAATTTTTTAGAAAGTTAGGGATTCTTGATTTGGTTAAAGATTAGGTGAATTAAAATTGGGGATATTTTAAAAAGGGTAAGATGGTAATTTTATATTCTAAAAGTCCTAAAAGTCTTCCAAATTAAAAGGGATCCTAAATCTCTTTTATGCCCCTAAATTGGTCCTATTTTTGGCAATTACCCATAAATTGGTCCTATTTTTGAAATATTGAATTTTACTTCATTTAACATTTTCAAAGTACAAATCTCTCGGGGCATAAATCGGAAGAGATCTTCAATTACTTCTACTTTTGAATTAGTTAATTTTCACTATTTAACCACGAAGGGCATGTTTGGGGCACAGATTATTATAATGTGTGTTATTATAACCTGTTGAATACTGTACAACCCAAACACATACTATATTTTACACTGCATTTTAAATAATATTATATGATTCCACATATTATAATAACCGACAGACTATTATAACTGCTATTATTATAACTAACTCAGTGCCCCAAACAATCTCTAAAATTTTGTCTAAGAGAAGGAAAAAAATCATCAATACAGCCACAAAGACAATGTGCTTCAAGGTTGATTGAACGTTTGAGTCACCAAATAACATAATTCCTATAATCCAACTGTATTAAGATTAGCGTAGATTAATATTTGAAAAAAGAAAAATGGGTGAATGACATACGCATGTTATAACGTTGGCAATAGCGAGAAAAATTGGCGCGTAGAATTCATGTTTCCAACATTTTTGCAACAATGAAGTGGATGCTAGAATCAATGAATACGTTTGCAACGAGTTTATGTATGTGTTATCTTTCCACTTGATATTGTTTAGATTCCCTTGGATAATTATTTGATTTAGTTTTTTGTATTTTTTAAAAATTGTGCTTGTTTTCGAATTCTCTACCGTGAGTTTCATGTTTATGAACAAAACATTTATAAAAACAAAAACTACTTTTTGAAAGCTAATTTTTTTATATTTTAAAATTTGACTTATTGGAGAGAAATGATAACAAAACAAGCACAATTTTCAAAAATAAAAATTATATCGCTAAAGATTTTGGCCAATTCATCATTTATTACTTTTGACTTTCAAAATTTTCATTTCAACTTTTATATTTATTATTTATTCTACAAGCTTTATTTATTACTTTGAAAAATATTAATATAAAAGAAACAAAATTTATACAGTTTTTTTAAGAATATTAATTAAAACTGAGAAACAAGACTTCTATACAATTATGAAACACATAATTTTTTTAATTTAAAAATAAAACATTAAATGATAAAGAAGAATGCCAATCCCTATGCTTCCCAATTTTCTTTCGTTTTTTTTTGTCTTGATGACAAAATTGTAGATTGCCAGATAGAAAAACAATTTTAAAATAGGTTGATTTTTATTAAAAAACTAAATTGGAGAAAAAGAAAAAAAAAATATGAAACATATTGGCTTCCTTTTCCTTAGAACCTACAAATATATATATATATATATATATATATATATATATATATATATATATAACAGTAAGATCAAATTTAAGACCAAAAACAGAAACTAATAAAGGAATTTACTATATATTAAATAAATCTTGAAGAAAAAGATATAGTATCAGTTATTGTAAACAAACAAATGTAAATGCCCATTACACATGTCTTTTAATACGCTTGCCAAGTGGCAATCCCTTTATAGTCATAGTGTGCGTGTCCCTTTCTTACTAATGCTTAGTGTCCAAATGTCTTCAACTAATCCTCTTTGCCACCAACTAATCCCTTGCCAACTTGCGTATAAATAGTGACATTTGGTGGATCATGAATATACAAGACCATTGGTGAAACTCTCTCCAATTCACTCCATTTTCTCCCACTTTCTCGTCTTTATTTAATTTGTCATAAATTTCCACTATCTCATATTTATATTATATATATATATTCTATTTCAAAAACACTAGTATTATTATTATTATTATTATTATTATTGTTATTGGTATTGGTATTGGTAAAATTATACCCCAGTTTCCATCCTATTTTTATAACATCAGTAACATTTTTTTCTATTGGTTTTTAACATTAAAAAAAAACATTTTTAGTCGTTGAAGTTCACATTTAATTACATTGAGGTCTCTTAGAGTTCGTTTGCGATCAAAAAACATAATTTTGTAAATAAGGGATTCAACAAAACATAGGGTAACAAATTTCAAAATTGAATTAACAATTTAAACAATTGTTCAAAATGTGTTCTATAATATATTTAAAGACTATGAAAGGAGCTTTTTTTAATTAATATTGTATGTTTACAAACGTATTATAAAAGTATTGTAAGCTTCAAACTATTTAGAAGAATATTGCACTTCTTTTTAGTTGGATCAAGGTTGTCTCTTGAAGAGACGACCATGCACACATGGCCAAAAGTTGTTCTTCAAGAGACAACATATGGTGTGATTTATAAGAAAAAAAATACACATGTATCGATCATGTCTTGAAGAGACGACCTATACTAATTTATAAGTGTTGGTTGGTAGAGTGCCTAGCTATTGATTTAGTATTCAAAAGTTTATGAGTAGGTCGAGGTAAATACAAATTTTTTATTTTATTTTATTTCATTTACCTTCTT